>OX411310.1:97759419-98359419 GCA_948150685.1 Rhaphigaster nebulosa
TATTTGGTCCGAAAAAGGATGAGTCAACTGGAGAGTTTAGGAGATTACACAACGCGGAATTGCGGAGCATGCACCCTGTTAATATAATCGAAGTGATATCATCTCGGCGGTTGAAATGGGCTTGCAAAGTTGTTGGGCTCAGTAACGAACGAATTCCTAAAAAGTTAATAAACGCTGAGCTGACTGGTAAACGTCCGAGGGGTAGACCGAAACGTAGGTGGGAGGATAGTATTAAGAGTGATCTAATGAATTTGGGTTTGGAAGGTAGTCGGTGGACCGAGATTTGTAGACAGTGATTAGTGGTATCGGCATCGAACCTCCGGGTTCGCTAAGCCTTTTATTATTTAACTCTCATTAATCCCATTTCTGATCTTTCATTAACCAACATGTTTTTAGTTGACGTCCGCATGATGGTATAGAAGGATCAATCTAATTAGGGGTTGATAAATTATTTGCCACTTCTATAATTTTGTTTTTATTGATATAATCTATCTTATGGATATAATCTATCAGATGGATATAATCTATCTGATGGATATAATCTATTTGATGGATATAATATACTTAAACCTTGAACTGAAGATGAATGTATAACATTCGAAACTAGTTTTCAATAAAAAACAAAATTATAGAAGTGGCAAATAATTTATCAATCCCTAACAACCTGTATTTATTACTATTAATTTTTTTTTTCTGTCGTCATTATATCTGTTAAGAATATTTATGGAAACTGGATAAGAGTCATCATAGACTTAAACAGCAGTCTGATGAAGGACATATTTAAAGCTAGAAAAAAAAGTAATCAAAGATTTAAATAAAACAGTTGTAATATAACAACTCAAAAACATAATATTTCAAATTTTCAAAAAACTTTCATTTGCAATTTTAGAACAGTGAGAGTTTTTTCTATTATGGCATTGTATTTCTTGAGAAATGCATATCACACATCCAGAATGAAAGGGGCACAACTGAAAAAAATGTATTTTTGTTAGAACGAACATTAGACTCTGGTTGAATTCTATATAGAAGATCCAAGGGTATTTCCTCTGACATGTGTGGCTGGTAGATCATCTATTGTGCCTTTTGGTTTGGCCTGATATTTGAGGACTAGGTGCTCTTTGGGATGATAGATGTCCAACTACTTAAAATTTCTGATGTTTGGAATTTCGAGTTGTGCCTCTTCCATTATGGATGTGCGATATGTTGGCATGCAATATTTGTTTGATATGTACCAATTTCAGTTTCTGTCATTATTTATTTATTATTTTCAGTTGACCTTCTGTTGTTTAGACCCAGATGACTATAGTGAAGTACCACTGCTCCAATATCAACAAGATAGCATTCTCCGTGAATTAAATAAAACTCTTCTTGGATTTAGGCAAAAATGCTCTTCTAATGGAATCCTCCCTAAAAGGCTGTCTCCTATTGGTGAATCATTTAGTTCAACACCTGAAAAAGAATCTCTAAAAAAAACTGTTAGTGATTTTTCTAAAATTATTGTAGTGAAGTAAATAATAATTAATTTGAATATATCTAAAGCCCCCCTTGCATAGCCAATATTATTGAAGATGTCCATGTCAATGTTATGACAGTTACGATCTTGCTTTCTCCAAAAACGTTCCATGTTTCTTTTTCTTGAATATTAATAATTGCCAATTTGATATTATTCTAATTCCATTGGCTCTGGCATTAAGAAAAAGACGACAAAGAAATATGTGGGCCAAAAGGTGGGTAGAGAAACGTCCTAGTCGTGGACACGAGAAATTACTATGAGAACTAAGTGAAATTCTTTATGATTACCTATATATATATATATATATATATATATATATATATATATATATATATATATATATATATATATATATATATAGTTTTTTGGGGATCTTGAGGTTCAGTCTATAAATATACAATTATATTTTGGAGACATTTTGAGATTTCATTGTTCTGAAATTCATGTGCTATCAATGAAACACAGGCTTTTAGAAAATTTACATTAGATAATTAATTATTGGACATTAAAATTGCAAACAAATTAGAATACAAAATTAGGACTTATTTACATATTATTGTTAAATAAAGTTGAAAATGTGAATAAATTGTACCTATAAATTGATGAAAAAATATATTACACTGCATTAAACAAAAGAGCTATCCTGAATGAACCAGTTTTCTGTAATGCTGATTGAGAATGGGTAGAAATGACCATCCATAAATAATATTTCCGTAAAACTACCAATTTATTATTAATCGATTGTTATTAATATTTTAATTTCTGATTAAAGTGTTATGAGTATGTATAGCATATTTATTATATTTCACATAGGACACATTCCACACCAAAGTTTGCTAATGACTGATGTAATATTGCTCAATATGCCCCTTACACGTACAATAATATTGAAGGAGCTTCAATAAAAATCAAGTACTTTTAATTTCAGCCAATTTTATTTCTGTCAATATTATTGTTATAACATACTGTCAGTATATTGAAAAAATTCGATAATAATAATGACTATTTAAGTGGGGCTTTATCCTGGTGATTAGAAATTTGATACATTAATTTCAAAATATAATTAGTATTTATAAAAATATTATCAATTGTTTCTAAGTTATTTTTTTTTTATTTTATCAAAAGCTAATTAAATTGGATAATGAAAACATTTCTGGATCCTACCTACAAGAATGATAATTCCAAAATTTGTTTTATTTTATAATTTTGGAAATGTCTGCTAAAGTCACATGTTTTCAATTTCTTCCTTATCATAAAATTTATATAACAATTAGGAGTGGCTCCAAATCGGGTGAAGTACTTCTCAATTGCGTCTTCAACAGGCTTTGTTAAGCGGAATTAATTTTTGCTGGATTCTTCTTATGTTAATTTGTGTTAAAATATTGTAAAACTGTTCCTCTTTGACCATGAATGACTTAGCTAATGTTGCAATAAAATTTCACTACCACTTTTGAAAATTTACAGAAAATCCGCAACGAATGTTCTTATTTTGGAACTTGAATTACTTTTAACTTACAGAAATTTTAGCTTGTCACAGTCCAAGTCTAAACACCAAAACACATACTGAGAAACTGAGACTTTGCCTGGGGGAACGGACAAAAGAATGGAGACTTTGTTTACAACTGGCAGGTAGACAATTCGAAAAGTGCCATTTGAAGAAATGTCTCATTTGTTTCATAACTCGCTTCTCTTTTTATCTGTTGGCCTACAGCTCAGTTAAATTATCGGTTCATTGAAAAATTGTATTTCCATTTATATTATTATCCTTCCTCATATAATATTTGTTTAGGAAGAAAATTAGAAAATATTTAATTACATTTAGATTAAATGAGGAATAATTTGTTTATTTTCTCAAACATACAAGCTATTTATTTGAATACAAAAATATTTATTTTAATGTAGATCCGGACTCTAGTCATAACCTACCGAGGCAGATCAATGTTTAGAAGCCAATGACTTGATATTTTGATAAATTGGCATTGTATTAATTTTCTGTTTAATAATCATTGTTGATATTTCATGTGTTAAAATTATTCACATTAATCTATTTTATTGTTTTTACTTTTTATAGACCAAGCACTCTCAGGATCACCTCTCTGCTGATCAGAAATTCATAGTTTTAGGATCATCGGGCGAATGTTTGCCAGTTATGAGGCATCATACAAATTATTCTAGCTGTCATTCTGCATCATCAGATACTGAATTCCATTCTGCCAGAACTAGTTTTACTGATGAAGAAGGTATATCTATATAATATTTGCTGTTGTTATTGTCGAATAAGATTGTCATTGGTAAATAAAAGTGTTAGTCATTAAAGTACTATTGAACTTTATTTACTTTTATTAGAACCAGAAGAAGATGCAGTCTTTCGGAAATATAGCTGTCAATTAGATAGAGATGATCAAAGGATAATATTTGCTGAACGTTTGAAAGAAGCAATGGATCAGCCAGAAATTGCTGAATCTGATGCAGATTCAGAAGATTTAAGGTATTATTTATGAAACTTGGTATTTTCGTTAAATTTTAAAATGTTGATCTTGGGATACATCAGAATCAGAAGTTCTTTTATTTTGTTGTTTCATCTTAATCGCACCACTTTAACATTAAACACAATAATTATTCTCTTTCAATTTTGTATTTCATATCAACTTTCTATCAATAAATTTTTTTATTTTTTAGACGGAATTGATTAAAATAGGAAAAATAAAACTGAAGTCAAAAAACTCTTCAGATGAATTGAAAACTTCTCAAAAATGAAAAGGGTCATGTTTTAAAAATCTATTTTATTGCTATCAAAATTAAAAATTCTTTTTGTTATTACAAGTTTTATTGGTAAAAGATAGAAAAATATAGTTTTCTATCTTTCTTAAATTTTTTGTTAAAATTAGGAGTGTGGGAGAAAAAAAAAAAGCTTCTATTATTATTTGATTTCTTAATTTTAGTTCCTGGTGAACTATCCTCTATCATCAACTACTATTCTGCATCTTTTCTATTTATTTTTTATGATGGTTTATCAGAATTTCTTACAAAAGGATCATTTGGGTATCCCATTGTTCTCAAAATGTGGGTGGCTGTTCGTTTTTTCTATTAAAAAAAACTTTTAAAAGTATTTCAAAGGTTCTTAATAGGAGTCTGGTCTTTTGAAACAGATATGTCTATTTTCTAATTTAGCCTTGATATATAACAATGTTCTCACTTCATGTGGATGTCCACAAATTCAAAATAAATTTTCTTTCAATAGTTGGAATGTATTCTTGGATAATTTCTTCATGGCATTAAGAGCTCTGTTTTGTCTTCTAGTGCACAATTTTAGAATGTGACAACTGACCTTTTACCTCTGAGGTACAGATTTAAGTTTAAATAGATTTTAAAGCATATGCCCTATTCATTTTTATTTAGTTATATTTGTTATTAACTGATCAGTTTTCTTGTTCTGTGTCTAAAGATATTTCATATTTTAGATCAGTTTAATTTAATTGTTCATTTTATTTTTGAAACATTGGCTTAAGTCTTAGTTACTGAATTACAATGTGGTCCCGTAGGGTGTGATGGATTCGAATCTACAATGTTACTAGTGGAAGAGGCTTATGCGAGAGAATGATTAACTGGCTTTGCAGGTCCTCATATCACTGTCCATCAAATCAGCATGTCAAATTGATCAATGCAGCTTCTTTGTAATGCGTATGTTTTTAAAATATAATTCTGTTGATATTTATAGAGAATTACTTTTTAAAGTTGCTCAATATTGATCTCTTGCATAGCATAGCAGACTAGTCAATCAAAAATGGTGTTGCTATCAGTAACATTTGAGTCCTTGCCTTTGTTGGTTTATGAATTAAAATCTATTTTTTTCCAAACAGCTTTTTTAATCAATTACTGCGTTAGGGAACTTTATCTTAGTTTTAGAAGCAGTCTGTGATTTGTGTTTGTAAAGAGGAAATTAATCAATTTGGCATTGTTGGATTTAGAAACTTTTTGAATCAGTCTCAAATTATTTATTTATTTTGTTAATGCCTCTATCCCTAAGGGACATTGGCAAAAATACAATTTATATTCTGCTCTAATGCTTGATTTTTTTTCAAAACACCAACAGATTCGTATCAGTGCCTTCAACTTCTTCTAGAATACCTTCAAGACGTCTTTTCATTCCCAAATTCCTTCGGATTACGGACTATTTCAAATTAATATTCAGTACTTGCTCTCATTTAGTTAGGCTTGTTTATCCTTTTCTTGATTATGTTATATTAGAAATCTGAAATCATTAATGAGATGGATGCATTGTATTTCTTTTGTTTCTAGGTAAAATGAAATTTCTAGCTAAATTTTTAAAACTAGTTATTTAAGCTCTTATTGATTAATTACTGAAACATAAACTACATTTCATCTCATTAGTTTATGTATAATACAGAAACATTAGAAAATATATTTATTTTTTAGACTCTTATCGTGTCTCACAAAAATATTCGTAATTTTCCTCTTTCTATTTTAACTTCAAGTCAAATCCTATAAATTAATGTAAAATGAAAGCAATGTTTTATATTCATTTAATTATATTTAAAAAAGATACACCACTTTTAAATAAAAATATAGCATTTATTGGTACAACTACAATTTTATCAAATTCATAAATAAATTTGTCATAAAATTATTCATAATGTTTTGAACTGCTTACAATTTTTGATATTTTCAAATTTTAAATAGTTTTTAGGATAATTATTGATGTGAAGAACGTCTTTAAGTTTATTAGGCATAGATTTAATTTACTTACAATTATAATTTCGGTAAATTCGTACCATTCATTGAGCAAAATTCTCTTCAACGTAATATTATGTTTATGAATTTTTAACTTGAAATAAGCCCATACATTCATTGTAGGGTTGAGATCAGGTGATCAAGGGGGTGTTTCTAGTACTTAAAGGCAATTATAAAGTAGTCACTCGTGTGTTATTAGTGCCTTTTTATTTGTGTCATATCCTTGATATTAATGGAATGTTCTTTTTAAGCATAAATTTCCTCAAAAAATTTAAATATATTTATATTTTCCATTATTCTGGAAAACCTGGTTTGGGTTTATTTTGCAAAAAATGGAGTAGGGAATATATTTATGAAGAGAATAATGGAAAAATATAAATATATTGAAATTTTTCGAGGAAATTTATTCATAGAAAGTACATTCCAGTATTATGGAGTGTCTACTTTATAATTGCCTTTAAGTGCTAGAAACACCTTCTTGATCGCATGATCTCAACCCTATAGTGAATGTAGGGGCTTATTTCAGGTTAAAAATTCATAAACATAATATTATGTTAAAGAGAATTTTGTTCAATGAATGGAAACAATTTTTCCCAAAATTATAATTGTAAGTCAATGAAATCTGAATATGAATTTGATAAAATTTTTGTACCAATAGATGTTATATTTTTTTATTGAAAAGTGGTGCATCTTTTTATTTAAATACAATTAAATGAATATAAAACATTGCTTCCATTTTACATTAATTTTTAGGGCTTGACTTGAAGTTAAATTATAAAAAAGAAAATTATGAATATTTTTGTGAGACACTGTATGTGTAATGTTCGTCCTTTATTTGCTCTTATTACTTAGTGTTATTAGTTCTCCCTTGTAGTAAGTCATACATAATACCTTTATAACTATGATTTATTTTGGTTTGTTGAAGGTTTTAACGTAATGATTTTAAAGTTATAAGTCAAATGGACAGCATATTTAATGATCATTATTTATTTATTTTATTATTATTTATACATCAAACTATGAAATTAAGTTATTGATTCTGTTAACAAGAAACCTGAATTACTTCTTTGTTGGTCCAATCACAAATATTTCAGAAACATTATTTTTGAAAAATGTTCTAGGTTATTGGGACGTGATGGTTCATGTGGATTTGTATTAGATGAACAATCCGAGAGAAATTTTGATATTAGGTGTCTTCCCCAAATGAAACATGAAACTTCTGCCTCTTCAAAATATAGTTTTACTACTGATTACAGCTCAGGTAATATTATTCATGTTTCTTATTGTTTAAATAGTATTGTATAGTTAGAAAAAAAGTTAATGTTCGAAACTAACAATTATTATTAATTTTGTTAGTACTTAGCAATGACTTCAAGGTAAAAACTGCGATAATTCACAATGAGTATTCTCTTATACAAGAAAATTTTCCATTCTTATAACAAATCTAATTGATTGTTCTATACCCTTTCAGGCTCTATTATTATGTTTTTAATACTATACTATGTTGTTACAAAATCCTTGTGCATTAGTATAGCTTTATTTCAGATTACATATTTTAAACATTATTGAATACTACTCACCAAAGTAAAGCCTATTGTTTTCCGCTACTTTCACCCATCTTTATGCCAGTCATCCGATACGATGCCAGTACCACTCCTTTGGCTTTGAGGCAAAGAACTCTTCATATCCAATTTTTACGTCTTTGTAATTATCAAAGATCCGACCTTTAAAAAAATGAGCCATTGATATAAACAAACCATAATCTGATGGTGCAATATCTGAGCTATACGCAGGATGAGGCAACACGTTTACTCCTTGCAGTTCCGATAATTTTCCTCGGTCAGATGAGGAAGATGTGCAGTGGTATTGTCGTGTTGACCAAAGCAGGATATTTTGCACTCAAAACTGCATAAACTCTGTCTAGCTAGCTGTTCACAGTAAAGATTTGAGCCCACTTCCCGACCATCAGGAACAAGCTCAAAATTCAAAACGCCTTTGAAGTTCCACCAAACGCAAAGCATCACATTTTTCCAAACCGATCTTGGCAAACTTCCGGTTATGCAGCTTCACCTGGCTGTACCCACTGCTTATGTTTGCTAGGGTTTTTTAAAAATATCCACTCTTCGTTACTTGTGATCATTTTTTTCCAGAACCTGTCATATTTGGGATTTTGAAGTAAAATTTTGCACATATCAGCTTGCTGCTGGGCTTGGGCCCCTGTCAAGTTATGTGGATCGAACTTTGGTTTTAAATTCCGTACGCCAAGGTTTTTAAGATGATGAGCCACTGTGACATTAGAAGTCCATATTATGGCCGATAAGTCATGAGTAGTTGCATGTGAGTTCTATTTCACAAATTCAAGAAGAACACCATCATCAACGACCGATGGGCAACCTGATCTGGGTTCATCTGCTGAACTCATATTCCCATTATTGAAACGCCTGAACCAAAGTGCGGCAGTATTTCGTTGGATAATCGACTCTCCTTCTATGGCACAAATTTCTTCGGTGGCTGCCTTTGCGCTTAAACCTTTTTTCCAGTAATGTCTCAAAAGACCGCGATTCACGATTTTTTCTTTTGACATTGCATATGCATGTGCTAATTCTCCTCTAAATATTAATAATATTTAAAGGTTTAAATGTTTTGTGTATTTGATTTGTCAATTAATTTATTGGAAAAATATCTTCATGTGAGATCTTGAGATCTGAAAATTTTAATGTATAGGTAATTAAAAGATTGTAATTTCGTCTGATAAGTTTGAATTTAAATATAATATTATGATAACTTGTAATACACCATGAAAAACATGGCAACCCTTATTAGTAATGTTAGGTATAGGCGTAGATTGCCTTTACCAAAAGGCGGACAATTGGGGTCCAAACAAATTATTCATAAGGTTTAACATCACTCACCATGTAGCTAAACTAAAAGGAAGTCATATTTAATACTTAAACCGGATGGTGCTATCATATAAAATTTTTGGGGAGATTATTCTTTGAATGATGAATAATTATCAGTAGTGATTATGTGTAAATAAAGAATAATCAACTGCATGTAAAAATTTGTTGTATCAATTAGTCATATTGTTTGCAAAACAGGCCATTAAAGGTTAATAACCGGACTATTGGTGGTTATATTTTGTATAATACTAGAGGACACAGGTAGGAAGAGGGCTCAAAGAGGCACAACTGAAAAAAAAAGGAGTTTCATGGAACACCTCTGAACCTTTAATTTCCTTAATACTAAATAAAAGAGTGTCAATATGTTATGCAAAACCACTTGTACAGCTATGAGTTGTTAATTTTAAAGTAATAGGCGACTTATTATCTTAATTTTGTATAACAAATTGTAAATTGAAACTAATTTTGTTATCTAGAAAAATGTAAATATATGTAGAGATCTTATGTTTAACATCTTATTATTATTTTTCTCTTATATCTTCATTGTCTGAACTTACTAGACATCCATATGGATAAGGTTATATACAATAGACATCTGATGATAATAATATTGAAATATATATGAAAAAAGAATATTTAGGAATACTAGGTTTAGTAGGAGTTAATAAATTAGCCGAACTAGTAGTATTATTATTTTATATTGAAGTATATGTAGGCTTAGGGGGTTCAAATTTTATAATCAGTGTAGATAGATTAATCTTATTTCACAGGAACTGTATATATCAATTAGATCAATATAAACAAATAATAATATTGAAATATATACAAATCCTGGCCAATTGTATATAGTAAAATCATAAGTCAGACATCAATGTAAATAACTAGCATATATTCTTGTAAATATGTAAATAGCAATAGTTTGTATAGGTCTAGGTTTTAGGGTAGACATGTATCTAATTAGACAGAGTAATTCAAGACATGGTATTGTTAAAAATT
The DNA here is from genome assembly GCA_948150685.1 of Rhaphigaster nebulosa. NCBI lineage: Eukaryota > Metazoa > Arthropoda > Insecta > Hemiptera > Pentatomidae > Rhaphigaster > Rhaphigaster nebulosa. The sequence goes on from OX411310.1 coordinate 97,769,581, forward strand.
TTGTAAATAGAAAATTTGTTTAAATAGTGAAGTGTTTAAAGATGTAAAGAAAAAATGTCTCCCTTTGTTCAACATTTTTTTTTCATTCTCACCCCAGGGATAAAATATGTATCAACTTAACCATAAATATGATTTAGTTAAATTATATTGAATAAGTGACACCCAAAGATATAAGTCTGCATCCAGAAGAAAGACGGACTCGGCTAGACTACCTGATACTGAAAAAAATAAACTTAGTCAGAAACCGTAATTGAGGAGTTGACAGGAGGAGTTACTTCACAGTGGCACTGATGTTGGTCTATTTAAGTGTCTTACCACACCAATAGTCCCTTTTGGAAAATCCTTCAGAAATATAAGGATAATTCGATTTGAGAATCACTAGGGAGTTAGTCAGTTTTTGTTAAGATAACAACACCTGGGTCTAACTTCTCTAAGAAAAAATAATCAATTTTGAAAAGTCGGCCACCCTGAAGTACAACACCTGTGCTCATCAAAACTTAAAAAGGATCCAAGAAGAGCTAAATTAAGTTAAAGAGATTTTTGGATGCCACAGAGGGAGGAACTTTAGCATTAATCTACCAAGAATACCATCTCCCTTAGTAGGAGTATTGGCCAATAATAACGACATTGGAGATGGAAACTCCATCCTGACAATTTTATAGCCAATTATAAAAATCAACTATCCCCTGCCAATGGAAGAGATGGGAGTGCAACCGAAAGAGGATATAAGTCCAGCACAAGTGGAGAGCAAGGACGCTCTAGGCTTTTTAGACTCTACAGCCGGAGGGCTTTTTTGGACTCTCTGACCTCAAGACTCTAGACTGGGAGCTTTACACTTCCTGATGAAATGAAGAGTGGCTGCTGGCTGGAATGTACCCTAGTTCTGATGACAAACCGATAAGAGATGACCAGCAAGAGATTATCCCTAGAATCTTTAGATGTTCTTCAATCATCAATTCCCTCAGATAAGATATTTTGTTATAAACATGTAATAGTTACATTAATCTAATCAATCGGTATCACTCCCTAATTAAGTAAATGTATAAGTTTTATATATCAAGCGATGAAAGACCTAAACATGCCAATTAAGCTTTTTCGACTGGTGAAACACAATAACAAACATTAAATGTGTAATGCGGGTCCAGGAAGATCTTTCTGAGTAGTTGATCTCAGGTAATGGTGTTAGACAAGGAGATTCCCTCGCCTGTCTTCTTTTCAACATTGGTCTGGAAAAGGCTGTCAGGGAGTCAAAGATCCAGACTAGTGGCACAATATTCAACTGCATGGTACAAATCCTGGGCTATGCAGATGACCTTGGCATTGCAGGAGGATCAAAAGCTGCTAGAGAAGAAGCATCCCTTGCCCTCGAGGATGCTGCTAAGAAGCTGGGGCTGGCTGTCAACTCCTCGAAAACTAAATTCATGGTGGCTGGTCAAATATGAGGTCCCCATGAAATAACGGTCCAGTTCGAGCCATACTCATTTGAACGAGTTGATGAATTTGTGCAATTGGGATCACAAGTAAATACGAACAATGATGTTTCGTCTGAGGTAAGGAGGAGAATAACATCAGCCAACAGATGCTATTTTGGACTGCTTCGGCATTTAGGAAGGGGCTTAATTTCCAGAGCTCCTAAAAAAAGACTGATTAGGCCAGTGTTGACATAGTGTTGATACCTGAGCTTTTTCAAAGCCGGATGAAAGGGACCTTTTATTTTTTGAAAGAAAAATATTACAGCATATCTATGGCCCTATACGAAATGGTGCAACATGGAGAAGGCAAACGAATGCAGAAGTGTATTCACTGTTAAGTGAGCCTGATGTTGCAAAAATGATTAAGCTCAGCAGGCTTCGTTGGGTGGGCCACGTACCCAGGATGGGAGTTTACAAGATCTCAAGAAAACTCCTCGATGAGGAACCCGGCCGCGAGGCCACCCAAAACTCAGATAGTCTGACGGTGTTGGAGAGGATTCAAGGACCCTGCTTGGTGTTCCAAATTGGAGGATGGTTGCATTTCATCGAACGAACTGGCGGAAGCTGCTTGAAGAGGCCAGGACCCAGTAATGAGTTGTCGTACTGATTAAGTAGTAGTAGTATAAGTTTTAATAAAATAAAAGATAATTTTATAAAGAAAGTTGTTGCTCCTTATCCAAAGCCACTACAAAATCTACTAATATCAGTAGTCCTGGTATGGATATTTATGTCGATTAATTAGGGAATAATGGTAAACACAAAACAGGCCCTTGGAGAAGTGTCCGATTTTGAGGACTTAAAAGGTATTTTATTTTTATTCATATACTCAAATAATTTTGGGATAATCATCTTCATTGATTGCCCAATGGGATCCCTTTACAAATAATAATAATACATATAAGATGTAATTCAGATTACTATAGGTAAAATCATAGCACAATGTAGTTATTATCAATTATAGAATTATCCTTTCCTATTGATATATAATAATCATTCCTTATTGCAGCTTAATATTCAAAATATTAGTTTATTTTTAAAAATATGTTTAATTGATTTTAGTTTTATTTGATTGATTTTTTAGAGTTGGGAGTGGTTTATGAACAATTAAGTGGATGGCTTGATGAAGATGATTCTCTTTTGTACGAATTAGATAGTACTAAGGCAATGAGGGAGCGTGCAGTTATACAGTTTGCAGGAAATCTTTTGAAAAGAACTCTTTCAGAAAGTTTTGTCGGAGTTCCTGTAGGAGATGGCATTCATGTTGATTTGCTTCCGAATCGAAATATAAAAACTGCTGTCAGAAGTCTTAGTTTAGAACTTGCTCGTCATAAGAACAAATTAGCTGCGCAATTGGTAATAAAAAAATATTTTTTTTACAATTCTCATTGTATATTAGAATTGGGCTGATTATTGTAATAATAAGGCTTAATTATTAGTAAGTAATAATTGATATTTTTTATGAAATGTTTTGAACATGTTCTGAAGAAGAAGTGGAATGGTTAGAAGATATTCCTGTAGTACAGAGTTTCAAGCGACAGGGAAAAGTCAGAAATTTTTTTAATTCTGGTAAAGTCTGGAAATTCGAGAAAAACATCCACTGTGAGAAAATTCAAAATGGACATAATCTACAGTTTCTTGGTTTATAGATCGTTTACCATATCGAGTTTCATATAAACAAAATGTGTCTTATTGGTTTATTATTTTCAATAATGAACCTTTGTCATCAATCAAGAAAATAAAAATTCGAGATTTTACATTTCAAGATGTGTAGAAACCAAAAATCTATTCGTCCCCTGTCCCGTCTCCGGAACTACTGGGCTGATTTTGTCAGATTTGGCATCAAAGTTACTCCAGGGTGATCCTCAGAACTCAACATTACTATCTGATTAGAGTTATCATACACTCATTTCTCACCCATTTATGAAGATAGAGAATAAATATAACGTGTTTTGGAATCATTATATGAGTTTAAATAAAACAAAAAAAATTCAGTCTTTGTACATACTATGATTCTGAAACACTTTTAATTATGCTATTAATAGTTAATTATAAATTTAACAACTAAATAATAATTAACCATTGTGTAATAATTTGCAACATTTGTTGGTTTATTATTTTTAATATCAGTGTCCAATAAATAACTTTGTAAAAGTCCTATTCCAAATATAAAGTTTAGGTATATCAACATTTTATAAGTGTTTTTAATGGTTAAAAGTGGTGGTAGTGAATAATATATAATCATTAGTATTTACCTAATGAAGTAACAAATATTCTCAGTTTGACTAAATTTTGCTATTTTTGTCCTGGTAAAGCTGTTAAAGCTACTTTACTTGACACCCTGCAGTAGAACTGATTTTTACTGTTATTATACATTTTAACAGCTATGAAGGAAAATTATAATTATACGATGGAGTTCAAAAATCAAACTCTTATTTCCTTAATATTTTATTTCCATTTTCTTTTTAGGTTTCTGTTGTCCTTCATCAAAATGATGGTCTTCTACCAGTCGCAACATTCAATTGCGGTTGCTCTTCAAGGAAAGGCGAAACACAATTAAAACTATTGATTCAATGGCTAGCTGCTAGTGCGTCAATTTTGCCTCATATTATTTATTTTACTGCAGCAGACCCAAATTTGAATAAGGTTGTAATTTGTTTGTTTACTCATGGAATTTTATATTTATTCATTTTTAAATCTCTTTTAAAATTATTTTTTATTTTTATTTTATTATATTTAAGGTGTTATGAATTAATTGTGTTATGCTATACTAAGGTGTAGATGACCTACACTAACCCTAATCCTACACTCAATTCACAATATATAATATTTCTAACATATTCGCAACTTGATAATATTCCATATAAATATTGTTTAAATTTCTATAATTTGAGTTCTACATGCTAATACATATTTGTGACTATGCCAATGTGTACGAGGGTGGTCTGAAAAGTTTCCGACCTAACAAAAATACAAGACATTTTTTCTGAATTTTTTTTTTATATTTTTCAACATAGAGTCCTCTTGTAACTCTACACACTTCTCCCAGCGATGCTCCCATCTCTGTAACCCGTCCAAAAAGTCATCGGCGTTTTTCTCTGCAAAATAATTGTTCACGAAGGTGATTGCCTCTTCATTTGACGAAAATCTCTGTCCTTCGAGCATAATTTTTAGATGAGGGAACAAAAAGAAGTCGCTTGGGGCTAGATCTAGTGAGTTAGGCGGATGGTCAAGAAGTTCAAACCGTAATTCGTGGATTTTCGCCATGGCAACCGCTGAGGTGTGAGACGGTGTGTTGTCTTGGTGAAACAGTATTTTCTTTTTCTGCAAATGTGGCCTTTTTTCCACAAGTTCTGCCTTCAGCTTGTCAAGTAATGATGCGTAGTATGCTCCTGTAATGCTTTTTTTTAAAGATAATCGATTAAAATAACTCCATGACTATCCCAAAAAACAGTCGCCATCACTTTCCCAGCTGAGAAAACAGTTTTTGCTTTTTTTGGAGCTGGTTTCCCCTTTACAGTCCACTGTTTGGACTGTATTTTTGTTTCGGGCGTATAATGGTGTATCCAAGTTTCACCTACAGTAATTAATCGGCACCAAAACTCGGATTTATTGCGCCTAAACTGCGCTACAATATGCTATAGTATGCTCCTACAGAAGCTGCCGAAGATAATGACAAAGATTTCTTTTATGATGAACTGGAAAAAGCATCAGATAACTGCCCTCGTCACGACATAAAACTATTCCTAGGTGACTTTAACGTGCAAATTGGCAAAGAGAGTTCACTGTTCCCAGCAATAGGAGGCCACAGTCTACACGACATAACCAATGATAATAGGCTTAGGCTTGTCACATTCGCAGCATCCTTAGGACTGATTGTAGGAAGCACGCTCTTTAAGTCAAAACGAATTCATAAAGCAACGTGGACATCTCCAGATAAAAAGACTACAAACCAGATTGATCATGTGCTTATAAGCTCCAGACATAACGGCAATCTACTTAATGTGAAAACCTACAGGGGCGCTAATGTGGATTCAGACCACTACCTGATCGTGGCAACCTTCCGAATACAATGCAAGGAAAGTTAGAATGGATAAATAAAGTTACCAAGTATAACATTGCAAAACTCAAAGACCCCCGTTGCATGGAAGAATTTGAGCGCAATATTAGCGAGCAAATGCAGAGAGCGAAATGCCCAACAGAGAACAGCATTGATCAGATCTGGGAAGTTTGTAAAAAAGACATAATACTAGTTGCTAAAGAAACACTAGGCTTAGAAGAAAAAAACATTAAACGTAGTTGGTACGACGAAGAGTGTAAAAGAGCCACCAATGGGAAAAACGAGGCCTATAGACGAATGATTACCGGAAGAAGAACCAGGAATCTGGTGGAAGAATATAGAAGGCGACAAAGAGAAGAAAAGAAGATCCTCAGGAAGAAAAAGAGAGAGTGGGAGAAAAAGAAGATAGAGAAAATAGAGACACTGAAGGAACAGAGGGATGTGAAAAAGTTTTACAAAAGCATTAACGAAGGAAGAAAAGCGTACGTGCCCAGAAATAGCCAGATCCAAAATATTAATGGAACATTAATTTCAGATAAATCTGAAATATTAAATAGGTGGGAAGAGCATTATAAGGAACATTTTAAGGTGGACGATGAAGACGCTACCCCATACCAATTAGCTGAGGAGCAGGACGTGGAACCTCCTGACGAGTATGACGTGCTTGATGCCATTATGCAACTTAAGAATAATAAGGCCCCCGGAATTGATGGTCTGCAGGCTAAACTTTTGAAACAAGGAGGACCAGAAAATCTGAAGCGTGTGCATGATATCCTGTTAAAGATAGAAGAAGTTATGCCGGAAGAATGGAGGACAGGAGTAATATGCCCGATACACAAGAACAATGATGTCCTCGACTGTAACAACTATAGGGCTATTACCTTACTCCCCACGGTGTACAAGATATTTTCAAACGTCCTTAACGCTAAAATAAGACCTTACACTGATAAAGTGGTGGGGCAATATCAGAGTGGTTTCAGGAAGGGAAAGTCCACCATTGATCAGCTGTTTACTCTACGACAAATACTTGAAAAGATGAATGAATTCAATACATACATCCATCTCCTCTTTATAGACTTCAAAACAGCATATGACAGTGTGTATCGGGACAAGTTATACATAGCTATGAAGAGGCTGGGAATTCCGTCAAAACTAATACGACTGGTCATAATGACGATGACAAATGCCAGCTGCTGTGTTAGAGTACAAGGAGATCTGTCTAATAAATTTTGTTGCGAAAGAGGATTAAGACAGGGAGACACGCTAGCATGCACCCTGTTTAACCTAGCAGTTGAAAATGCAGTAAGAGACGCACGAGTACAGACCACAGGCACTATATATACAAAAATATGATATATGTATTGTTGGAAGATCATCGGCAGCAATGATGGGTGCGTTTACTTCACTTGAGACAGCGGCAAGAAAAATTGGACTTCAAATAAATGAAGAAATTTTACAAAATATATAACGACAGATAACCGACAGACTGACCCAACCATCAAAATTGGCTCTTTGAACTTCGAAAAGGTAAATAGTTTCAAGTATCTAGGTTCAGTAGTAACAGCGGACAATGATATTAATCAGGAAATAACACAGAGGCTCGTTGCTGCGAATAGGTGCTATTATGGACTCCTGTAGTATATGAAAAGCAGATCGCTGTCTAGATCCACAAAGGTGAACATATACAAGATACTAATACGCCCTGTACTGACATATGCGTCAGAAACATGGACAATGACTAGAGCCATAGAGCGAAAACTGTTGGTGTTCGAGAGGAAAATTCTCAGGAAGATATAGGGTCCCGTTAAGGAAAACAATGAATGGAGAATCAGACACAGCAGTGAACTCTCTGACCTCTATAAAGAGCCTGATGTTGTCAAATATATAAGAATGACTAGGCTTAGATGGGCGGGTCATGTCGGATGGATGATAATGTAGTCCCGAAAAAAGTATTCAATGTCGAACCAATTGGTAAGAGGAAAATCGGAAGACCAAAGCTGAGATGGCTGGATTGTGTGAGTAGTGATGCCAGAGCTCTGGGCATCCAGAGTTGGTGGAAGGCCGCACGAGATAGGGAAAAATGGAAGAAGATTCTGGAGGCAGCCAAGATCCAGTAATGGATTGTCGCGCTAAGGATGATGAAACTGCGCAATAAATTCCAACAGAGCGTTGGAAATTTTCATTTGAACACATTTTTGGTCTAACGTGAGCAAACGCGGCACCCAACGTGCGGACAGCTTTTTCATATCTAAATGTTGATTTAATATATGACAAACACGTTCTTTTGACATGTTCATATCCTCTGCTATCTCTCTCACTTTAATTCGGCGGTCGTCTAGCACCATTTGGTGATGTTTTCGTCGGTAGTTGCAGTTTTTGGACGTCCCGAACGTTCATCGTCTCCCAAGCTCTTACGGTCATGTTTAAATTCAGCTGCTCAAAATTTCACTGTGGTAAATGATGGTGCAGAGCCCCCATACACAGAATCCAACTCATCTTTGATTTGTGTAGGCGTATTGACTTTAAAAAACAAATATTTAATCATAGCTCGATACTCGATTTTGTCCATTTTCACAAAAACACTCACACAAACGACTGTTACATAAAAACTGCGCGTCCAAAATGGCTGAAACTTTGGTGAGTGACTGTCAACAGATGAATAATGAAACTCACTTACTTTTATTTACGAGTGCTGCCATCTTCACGTTGCGGTCGTAAACTTTTCAGATCACCCTTGTAATATATAAGTATAAATATATATAAGTATTTAACCCAGTTAAGGATGAATAGTAAATTTGCCATCAGTATACTAAGGATGCATGAGGCAAAATTTCCTTTTTTCGTAATTTCCAATCTCCATTACCTGTGTGTCTGAAGTGATGAAAATATTTAAGCCAATTTTAACACCTTCAGCATAAGCTCAGAGATAGCATTAGGTCAAAAATTACACGATAAAGACTGCATAGGCCATTTTTCATCACTCAATGATTTAACTCAACAAGATGATTCAATATTCATATTCTAAACATAATTTAAAAAATGTAAGATCTCCTGATAGACTGGAGTCTATTATTTCAAATGGACAGGTAACCTGCCTATAGTGAGCAAAAAAATCTGGTTTGGTGGACTCATCATACAACTTTACCTTATCACCTTATAATAATAATCTTTTTAACATAATTTTAAAGAGGTCACATAAACACTACTCTAAATAAACTCAGCAGAATACACTTCTTTAAATCTTCTCTTCCAGAAGTATAATAAATTAGTTTTTTTAAACAACTTTGATAGGATAATTTTGTACACTAAATATTTTTGGTTTTTCAAGCTGAAAATATATTTTAAAAGTTATGATTTAGTTTCCATGGAATAATTTTGTTTCCATTAAATAATATAAAAGCAGAAATTATTAAGTTAATTTCCACTTTTATATTATTACAATACATTGTTACAGAGCATATTGTTAACAACAAGTTGGCGCCTTGATGGGAGGAGATTTGGTCACATCAGTCTCCTTCCGGAAACACTCGGCTTTCCATCTAGGAACTTGTAGTCCTTATGAGATACGCTGTATCTTTGCTAATACAGATCCGATTTAGATAATTTTGTTTTTTAAGGTATTTAATTACCTTTCATATAATTTCTTACATAATTTACTTTTTGAATTATGCGCTAATAAAAAAATGTTTTTTCTATAACTTTTTCCCTTGCATTTTCTCGTTGGTATACTATATAATGAAAAGTTAAAGGGCTTTAAGCAGAAGAATTGGGCAAGTTTCATCAACATCGTTAGAGCCGTTTTTTGAGAAAAATATAAAAAAGTGTAAAATCCAGGACATAATTGCTAATTCCGGTTAGTCCGATGCGCTGTATCTTTGCTAATACTGGTCTGATTTTGATTCTTTTATTGTTTTTTAGATTATTCAATTACCTTTTATACTATTCTAGACATAATTCACCATAAAATCCATACTTTTTAAATAATGCGCCAATAAAATATTCTTTTCATCGTGCCTTTTTCTCTACATTTCCTCAGTGATGTACTATGTATATGAAAAGTTAAAGGGCTTTAAGGAGAAGACTGTCAGCAAGTTTTATAAAAATCTTTAGAGCCGTTTTCGAGAAAATTGTAAAAAAGTGTGTTATCAAATAAATAAAATGGCACTTTAGGTCAGTCGATTTTGACAACAAAGTTGCTGTAACATGCCATGAATATACCTACCTTAAATACGTAGTTTTAGTTTGGCACGACTTTTCGTTTTTGAGCTAGGATGTTCACATACAAACACACAGACCTTTTTGCAAGACTTAGTTATTTGGACTCAGGGGGAACTTAAAACGTGTATTTTTGTTGAAAACTCGAATTCGAAATTTTTCACGATCACAATACTTCCTCTTACTATAGGGAAAGGGAAAGTAATAAATTTGATTTTATTTTTCTTATTGAAGGTTGGTAGGAACATGGCACATCTGGCTGCTAGGAACAGTTGAGCACATCCCATTTGTATAGATACAAATTTTATATTTTCAAATCATTTTAGGTTGATTTTTTTCTTTTTCATAATTTTCTATATCCTTTTAGCAATGTAACTTTAAATTGCCAGATAGTTTTATCATTGCAAAATCTGTGCTAGGAACTATTTTAGTAATTAAAAAACAATTAATTTCCAACCATTTTAATATGATATAGTTATGCTATTAAACAACCTAAAATCAATTTGAAATTTAGTTGTTTAATAAGAGCTACACTGATTTATAACATTACAACAGATTTAGGATGTGGTTCGAAACAGTCTATTCCACAAATTTTCTTTACATCTTAGCTTAAGATCTAATGTCTTTTGTCTTATCAAAACATGGTAGGTTTATTTTTTGCTCAATTTTTAGGCTAAGTGTAGTTATGTAAAGGCATTATATTACTGATCACCAGCCCTTTGGTCCCTGCTAGGATTATTTGTCAAAATCCTTTCTTCGTTAACAGGAGGCTTTGTGGTTAATAATGCCGTGGGATAGCATTCTTATTGAAAAATTAAAAATTGTTCATTTTTATCAAAAATATTGTGTTGATACTTGTGAACACAGTTATAATTTTAAAAGTATGACTTTAATTTTTTTTAAACGTTTCAGCTTGATACAGTTTGCAGAGTTCTTCTTGATCGACAGTGGAATGTTGGAGAACTTATGTCATCTATATTGAGGTTCAGTGAGGGAAAGATATTGGGCTCTTCGAACAATACCACTACATTATTTGAGCACATCATTTGTAACAGTGATAAAAAAATCATTCACAAAATTTAATACACATATGTTGTTACCTTAAATTTTTCGATTAAGTGGATCGAAAAATTAATTACTGTGCCAAGCAAGTGACTTGAGTTAGAAAATTGTGCCAATGTTTTATGTATAATGTTTAATTGGACATTTGTCGGCAAATATTATTAATCCATGAAATTTTATTTTTTCGGGTTAATGTATTTAAATTCAAATGTATCTTATTTCAGTTATGGTTGCTTACGAAAGCTTATTATCCATTTTCTGATTAAATATACTCGAGCACTTCTAAGATTTTATGACAATGAAAAGTGATACTGTATTCGTCATTAGATTATTTGGTGTGTCTGTATCAGAAAACTTTTTAATGAAATGCTTTAGTACTGTTGGCTTATGATGTATCAGCATGTTTGATTTAAAAATCTGAACACTACCTCGTTCAGGAACTGATCTCTTCCATAAAACACCAATCAGTGTCATGTCGATATTATTTTCTATGTATCTTCATATGATATGTGGCTGTATTATTCTAAAATTTACTATTTTTGTCATGTAAAACATATAATTACGGTACCATCGAAAAGTGAGTTTGAACCTCATTGAGGAAGCTTGATTATATACCCAGAGCTTCTTTCTTGAGAAAAAGACTCATACTTAATTATGATTAACCTTAAGAATCATCCCAGCTTTGTAACCTTAATCCATATTATTGATCCTAATACAGTGAGTTGGTGGTAAAGTCAAACTGATATGTTATAACTCTGTTTTTTATCTCCTAGGTGATATGATTGTTGTTTTGGTAGTAGTATTTCCCCGCTTATTGTTTTTTGTTAATTTTACTTTAGGAAATTTATGGTTTATCAACTTTTTGTTTCTTCCTTAGCATAATATTGTGAAGCCAGATCATTCAACATAGCTAGGAACATAATGTGGTAGATAGCATATATTAAACTACAGCTATATTTTGTTTAACTTATTATTTGAATCAATGTAACAATATTTCTTGTAGCATATGTGATAACAGTGTACATGAAAACGGGCTATATGTCAGGATGGAGTCTCATGTACTGGTCGCTAAAAAAAAATGTGTAGAAATGGTGTCACATTTAGTTTTTTCAAGTTTCTCTCTAGAAAATATGCATTTTAGTAATCCAGTTCAAACTTTTTAAATATTTAAACTTTGTTGGTAGTAGACTTCAGTTATTATTATACTTTTATAATTGAATGGATATTTCAAAAGTTATCATTTTATTTTTAACTTTTCTATCATCAAAGTCGAGATTTTTTTAAGTTACATATTTATAAAAAAGGAAAAGAAGTAACTGCATTATCTTCCTATTGGTTCTTCATAAATTCCATATATTTGAGTTTTACAACAAAAAATTATTAAATAAATAATTCCTGGTACAGTCCTTAGGGAAGGGTCTAAGGTCCAGGTACTGGGAGAGGTTTCCCATTCTTTCTTCTCCATTATAATTTATTTGTAAACCATGTGAGTAAATGGAAGTAATTAGTAAAATAAAATAATTTTTAATATACAACTTATGAACTTAAATCTTATTTTTATTTGTTGTTAAAATTTCTATGTTATAATATCCTTATAAACTAAACCTAAACCTAAAAACATCTATTTCTTTTATAAAGTAAGATAAACCATGAGTGCAAAGTTAATATTTTTTCATGTAATTTGAAAAATGTTTAAGTACTTCAGAAACTAGAAATCGACATATCAGCCCTTCTCATAGGCTTCTCCAAGATTTCCCACAAGTTGTAAATTTTAAACATAAGAGTATCTGAAGTTTGATGAAAGTATGGTAATTTATTTAGATTAAGTAAATTATTCAATAAATATATTAGATGTATATACATGTATATAACATTTGTCAATCTATACAAATCGATGTCTAGTCAAAAACAGTTTTATACCAAGAAAAATTAAGTATTTTATATTTTTAATAAAATATCTCTGAGTAATAATAGAATGAATTGAAATAATTGTGTGCTGGTTTTTTGGTTTAAGCTTTATAAGAAAAGCTGCCTGAATATTTATAGTCCAAGAAACTAATCCTAACAAATTATTTAAATATTATTTTAAAAATTGCCGAAGCAAACACAAATGTTTCTACAAATGAGTAACCTAGTTAATTAATTTTTAGCTGGCGAGTTTTAGAAATTGTTAAATGTTAACATTCATATCGATCAAACAATAAGCTTTAATTTAATTTTGCTGTAATTTAGGAATGAGAGCAATTTTCCTTGACATACTATTTATCTGAAAGACAGACTAAACTCTAAACTTAAAGCTATTATTATTATTGGAAGTAGTAAATTATTTAGTTTTAGTTTTAATTTATTAATTTTTTTTCTATTTGTTTTTTCATTGTGTAATAAATAGTTTTCAGATTTAATTGTCATATGGATTTTCAAATAATTTATATTCCAAATAATCTATACTTTTTTCTGGAGCAATGGTATTGAGTTTTTAATAAAATGCAGTATTTTTTTTTTTTTTTTTTTTTTTTTTAATGTGTTTGTAGTGTCTGATTGATATTCTTTATTTTATCCAACAAAAAATCCTATATTTTTTAATATTTTGTGTTGATTTTGGGAAGTATAATATTAAATTATTTTAGTATGTATCATTCAATATGATGGTTCAATTCATCTTATATTTTTAACTCTTCAGCTGATAATGACTTGTTGGATTGATTGTGGTTTTAAATTTTTCAAAGAGAATACTCAGAAAAAATAATTAACTCAAAACAGACATTTTAATAAATAATGAAAAAATGTAATCAACAATCAGATAGCAAGTGTACAAATATTTGTGTTTCTGGCAAGGGAAGATCACTGCCCTTATGAGGGATATCAACAGTTCATGGTTTTACAGGATTTCGGTTCACTTTATCTTTCCATTATCCATACTAATATTTTCAAGGTTTTTTTTTTTTTTTTTTAAGTATAAAACACACAAACTAAGGGTTGGAAGTTTAAGAATTAGCTTCAGTAGTTCCAGAATTTAAAACAATTCTCCCTTTTTTGGGCAGACCCCTTTGTTTTTGTGTTTTAAGATTAGTGATTAGTAGTTCTTATTTTGCAATTTTATAAATAGATAGAAGAGACAAGGGTATGTTTTCCAAATTTTTATCTATTTTGAGGTAAACAGGATATCAATATGTTCCCTACACCTTATCTTTATCTATAACTGGCATAATTATTTTTCTAAAGCCACATTTTTTGATAATAGCTTTGATAAAAAAACTTAATCCTGTCTGCCTCATCATAACTGCCTTAAGAACTTAATGCATTTTTGGACAAAAATTGTTAAGTGCATTTGGGTGAACCACAGATCTTAGAATAGATCTATTCCATGTTGTATGATGTAAGCTTACTAAAAATGCATAGGGGCAAAATTATCCTATTATAATTTAAATGTTATAACATCCTTGGTACTTAACACGTATTTGGATTATAAAATAAAATAAAAACAAAAAATAATAATTGTACAGGCGCAGTCTTTATGGGCCTATATCTTGCATTTTGTGTTACATACCCACTTTTTTTGCGTTAGATTTGGCCTTAAGTTCGCAACGTTAGTGAAGTACAAAAAGTACTTACAATTTCTCCCTGATTACAAAAAGTGTTCAGATGATGATTCGATCTAAGTATTTTTCCATTTTTTTTAAAATCTTATAGATTATAAGGTTTAAAATTACGATTTATTTAAACTTTTCTGATTTCTTCGATATTGAGCCTCTAATCTGGTCTTACGTAAAGAAACGGTATATAGAAAAAATTCTTATCAATATAACTTTATTAATTTTTATGGTTCATTTATTGGTTAGGGTATAAAATTTACTAACTGTTAATAAAGAGAATTACTTAAAAATACAATAATAAAGCAAAACAAATCTTATGAAATAAATGGACTGAATATCCAAAAATGCTATAATAATAAAATGTTTACAATTTCTAATTAAGTAAATGGATAAACTATTCAAATATATTATTACATTTTTAAAAAACAATTTCTTTAGAGATACAATTTTTGAGAGAAAAAATTTTCATTGAGAAATAATTCGCTTCTCATGTAAATAAAAATAATATAACCGAAATGTTAAAGCCCCTAGAGTTTGGGTGTCAGCCATACTACTTCTCTAGAAAGTATATACGCCAAATGGATTGTTTCCCAAGCTTGTGGTGCCTTCACACTTTTACCAACTCCCCTTTTACACGTTTGCCGTTTGACTTGCCGAGGCTTGGTAAATGTGTAAAGGCACCTTGATGTGTTTCGGGAGTCGCTGTTTTTGAAAATACAATCGATTTGAAGGTCCCGCGCCCACAAAACGATTTATTTGAACTTATCTGATTTCTTCGATATTGAATTCCACTAATATGTTTTCAGAGTAGCTGTTTTTAAAAATACAATCGAATTTATGGTCCCGCGCTCACATTTCGATTTATTTCAATATTGAGGACCACAAATAGATTTTCGGGGTCGCTGTTTTTGAAAATACTAACGATTTTAAGCTGCCGCTCTCACAAATCGATTTATTTAGACTTTTCTGATGCCTTCGATATTGAGGTACACTAATATGTCTTCAGGATCGCTGTTTTTGAAAATACATTCGATTTTAAGGCCCCATGCTTACAAATCGTTTTATTTGCACTTTTCTGATTTATACGATATTAAGGTCCACTAATATGTTTTTAGGGTCGTTGTTTTTGTAAATACAGTCGATTTTAAGGTCCCGCTCTCACAAATCGTTTTATTTGACCTTTCCTAATTTATTCGACTGCAGAATTAACCTGTTCCACTCTGACAGTCTTGCAAAGGTAATTCAAAGATAATAAAGTTAATTCTGTTCTCATCTGATAACATTACATTATTCCGCTGAGCATCGGTGCAACTAGAGAATTTCAAATTTGATTTGTGTCAGTCCAACTGCTCTTCCATTAAATCATTTCTACTTCTTATCCTAGGTTACATTCTGCGTCTCCTCTAAACGGTCGTGGCTTGGCTGGAGTTCCGCTCCTTTCTCTAGAGAAAAGTGGGCTTGGCCTACGATCTCCTTACACGAAATCTCTGTAGGACGGATAATTTTCCCGGGTCATTAGCAGAGGTAACGCGCTCTCTAACAAGAAGTAGATTCTAGACGCCCACGGGAATTTAGCCTTCAATGTCTCATAGGCAATGGAATAAACAACGACCTGCCCTGCGGTCTCCGAGACGATATTCTTTCTATGTTTATCGAACTTCGCTCGAAATCTTCCGTGCCTCGTGGGGGATTGAGAGACCATTATTCCGAGAGGACCCATCTTCCTTCCAACCTCGACTTAATGGTGGGAAAGTACTTCCTCAGAGTGGTCTTTTCTGATTCGTCTACCACCGGTCCAATCTTCAACGGCATCTTCTTCCATCTCCTTGGATCTTCGTCAATCTTCACTCTTAGATACTTCATTTTTAGAGTGGAACAGAAAAAAGACTAGGATATCGTCTACCAAAAAATTTTTTTATATATATATATATATATATATATATATATATATAAAGATTTTATTTATTTACTTATATATATATATATATATATATATATATATATATATATATATATATATATATATATATATATATATATCAATATATATTAGGTATACAAAGAAGTTTCCGCCGCTGGTGAGAGATGGCTCCACTGACAAGATTATGTTGAAATTGTCAGCTGAACAACAGCACATGGCAAGTTTGGACATCTGGCAAGAACATAACCTTAAGTACTCGTGACATTGTGTTAGCAGTACATATTTTTTCGTGCGATAATGTCAAGTTTTGTTCCAAATAAGTGCCATTTGCGGGAAGTTTTGATTTATTTATTTAACTTAAATATATTCCTTGTAGAAGCATACGAGGATGCTGCTTTAAGTTAGAGAAGTTGTCGTGAGTGGTTTCGAAAGTTTAAAAACGGCGAGTTTGACGTGGAGGACAAAGAACGTAGTAGCCAGCCGAAAGTGTATGAGGACACAGAACTGGAAGCATTATTGGTGGAAGATTCGTACCAAACGCAAGACGACCTTGCACTTACATTAGGAGTGAGTCAACAAGCAATTTCACATCGTTTAAAATGATACAAAATAAAGGAAATGAAGCCAAGAGACATTGAACGCTGATTGTGCAAATCAGAAATACTGCTTGCCAGGCACCGTATGATGCTGTTTTTTCGCACCGTATTGTCACTGGTGATTGAACTGGGAAGTCCTACCCCACCCGCCGTATTCTCCAGACATTGCGCCTAGTGATTACCGCTTGTTCCGATCGATGGCACATGGTCTGTCTGAGCAGCGCTTCACATCGAAAAATTGGATCGATTCATGGAGACCCTCAAAAAATGAAGAGTTTTTTCGACGTGTTATCCGAATGCTTCCAGAAAGATGGGGAAAAGTAGTAGCTAGTGGTGGACAATATTTTAAATAAAATGTAATGTACCGTTTATTTACAATAACTTCGTAATTTTTTATTTAAAACGGCGAAAATTTATTTGTATCCCTTATATATATATATATATATATATATATATATATATATATATATATATATATATATATATATATATATATAAGCATTCAAAAAATAAAAGAGTAAATGTAAAATATTGGAACATAAATACGTACAAACCGACATAAATACGTATTAACGTCTTTAGCGAAAGTATCAAAATTAAATATATAATATTTGTTTAATGAATCTGATATGGTTGAAATTAATTATGAATGTATATTTTTTCACGCAGTGCCCATTCCCTATTTTCAACTCATCAGACCTTTATAACGAAATCATTCATCACCAAGGATTTAATTTAACAAGTAGCTTTCGTAATTATCCAAAATAAGAGATATTTTTGCAGATAGATCTTCTTTCCCATCCTCAGGAAAAACTGATGTACGTCACTATTTCACGCTTTTCCAAAGAAGTATTGCCGTTTATTTAAATACAATAAATGCCAAAAGGCATTTTTAGAAATTTTCAAATAAATATTCATGCATTATTAATATTTAAATTTGTTTAAAAATATTGATCAATACATATTTTTAAGTTGAAGCCATCAGCATTCTTAAAAAAGTGTGTACAAAATTTAAATTAGTCTTAAAAATCAATACTCATAAACAATTCAATATGAATGATCATAAGAACTAACAGACAGTTGAGGAAGCACGTATGTAAAACGGGACGTTTTTGAATCAGTATGTTATTTTGGTGAAAACTGAGACGGGTTATTTAGCTATCATATGTTCACTTTCGACCTTTATATTCTTGCTAGAATAGGTTAATAGCCTATATTCACCCTTGCTGGTATTAAAACAGAAATGTGATCGAGTTTCTCAGAAATCTACTAAATTATGGAGCTCTGTCTCACATGATCAAGATCATGGTGTATGAGAAAGTCATAAAACCCATCGTCACCTATGGTTCTGTGACCTGGGTCATGTCTAAGGCTTCAGATAGGAAGCAGCAGGCATGGAAAGGAAGGGTTATCCGCGGATCTATGGCCAGGTGTGTGAACATGGTCAGTGGAGAATTCTTATTAGTGCGGAGGAACTGCGTCGGATATATGCGAAATCGGATTTAATCTCAATTGTGAGGGAGAGCGAGATAAGGTGATTGAGCCATCTGGTACGTATGCCCAGAGAATCGAACGCCTACTAGAGGACCAACCAGGTTGAAGACCTGGTAGAGGAAGACCACGCTTGAGGTTACTGCAGGAGGTGTTCATCCTGAAGAGGATGGGAAGTAGAAGATGGCGCATGCTTGCCCAGGATAGATTTTAACCAAAAACAAACTTGTGTGTGTACCGATCACATGATATAATTTTGTGAGGTTTTTCGTAATTTTCGTTCCAATAAACGTATTCTACATTAAAAACTTATTGTTTCAAAAGTAAGCAATGAATTGAAAATTAGCGGTCATGGAGTGAACTTCCTTAGAGGAAAGTAGTGAACGGAGTCACCATTTAATTTTTTTTATTATATTATCATCTGCTACTGATACTAATTTGTCTTTTCCTTCCGCTGATGGCAAGACGAAAATTCTTGATATACAGTTTAAAAAAAATTAAATAACAGTTAAAAAAATGAAAATAAAACCTGATTTATTGGTAACTTTACACTAGATTTATGGGCTTAATCCACTAAACAATTGTTCATTAAGATTTTAAATTAATAATACGACATTCATTAGAGACGTACATTTAATTTCAGATTAAAATACTGTACATTGGAATGTTTATATTATCCAACAGCAATCCTTCTGGGTATATCATTATTAATTAATGTCATACTTTATAATATTGCAGGTATATTGCATTACAGATTTACTTTAATACATACTGCATGCATTCTTTATTCATATGTATATTTTGAAAATTATTTCATAATAATTATTATATTGATAACGAAAGTCTAATCATAAAGAAATGATGGGATTGTTTAAACCATTTGTGATATCGGAAAAGAGATAATTTACCTCTATGTTCTTAGGCGGGCTTTTCATTGCTGGTGATTGGACGATTCAAATAGGTCCGTTATATATACGCCTATTGACGCTGGTTTTAGTGAGACTCGGTGCCAGGCGGGTTGTTATAAATTGTTTAGTTTGTGTTTAGTGAAGTGTGCTGGCATAACATAATATATTTTATATTCTATATACTTATCAGTACTTAGTATATTACTTAAGGAGTGATAGTACCAATAAATTTTGTTTCACTATGTCTAAGCGTAACACAGAAGATGATAGACCAATCCCTGATATTGTTTTTGATTCCAATACCAAGACAACTTATAAAAAAGGACAGTTTTTAGGAAAGGTTAATACTTATGATTCACATATTTTTGAAAATTTCTATTGCTTTATTTATTAGGTTACTAATGAGTTTTTTTTTTGTTTTTTAAAGAGGTTTTGTTTTTCATTTACATGGTTCTTTTTTAGGGTGGCTTTGCTAAATGCTATGAATTAAGGGAAGTAACTACTAATGGAGTATTTGCTGGAAAGATTGTATCGAAGCGACTTCTTACCAATCAAAAGGAAAAGGAAAAAATGTCTCAAGAAATCCAAATCCATAAGTCATTAAGGCATAAAAATGTTGTCTTAATCCATAGTTATTTTGATGATCCCAATTTTGTATATATAATTCTAGAATTATGCCGTAAAAGATCCATGATGGAACTGCATAAGTAAGTTTATATTGAAACGTAGAATAAATATTTTAAATTGTACTTCATCCATTATTAATGCAGATTTATATAAGCTGTGATAGTGTCATGGATAATTTTCCTTCCATATAAATTGATCTGTTGCATATCTTATCTCATGATAAGATTTAATTTTATATCCTACTGAAGGAGGTCCAAATCAGTGTTGCCAGATTGAGTTTTTCCCCTAGATTTTGGATTTTATTCACCCTCAGGGGTATTTTTTACTTTTCTAATCATTTATTCTTATCTTATACTAGGGGATTATTTTGATTACACTAATAGAAAAATAGGAATTAAACATTTAGGGTTAAATCTGGTGGATATAGAAGAAAATTTAGATAAGTTTAGGGTTAAAGTTGGTGAATTTAGGTGGACATTTAGAGAGTTCTAGAGGAAAATACAGGACTGACCTGGCAAACTGGTCCAAATATTCTTTATAATTTCCAATAACAAATTCCTAAATTTATCAGTTTATGTAACGATTACAGAAAATGAATGCAAATCAAGCTTTTAATAATCGTTTTCACACAGTGGATTTCAAAGATATTTACAAATAAACTAAATATAAATAAAAGAGAGTAAGAGGATTCTGCCCAGATTAGCTAAAAGGCCCTAACTACAAATTATTTTTTAAATACATTTTTGTATTTTACCCGAATTGCTCTAAAAACTACATCTTTTTATGACATTATAAAACTAAATTCAATGGTTAGATCTTAATCATTGGTTTTAGGGCTTATGTTATAAAAAGGTTTAGTTTTTAGTGCAATTTGGTTGTGATACAAAAATGGATTTATAACAATGATTTGGAGTTAGGACCTTTCAGCTTATGAGGACAGTATTATGAAAGTAGCATTTTTGTTCAAAATTAATTTCATCCATCTGAGTAAAAACAATATTCAAAATATTTTGTTGATGAATTGTACTATTATATATGCTACTAGATATTATATACACAGTGTACAGACGTTATGGGTACCGAACGCATAGTTACTAATCACACTCTAAATTTGATTAAAAATTTTAGGAGAAGAAAAGCTCTTTCAGAACCTGAAGTTAGGTATTATATGAAACAAATATTGGAAGGAGTCGTATATCTTCATGGACTTCAAATTATTCACAGAGATCTCAAACTTGGCAATCTGTTTTTAAATGATGAATTAGAAGTGAAAATAGGAGATTTTGGATTAGCTGCCAGAATCGAGTATAGTGGACAGAGGAAAAAGTAAGTGATTTTTATGCTAATTAACGGACTGGTATTTATTCTTGCTTGTTTATTAATAACAATTAACATTATTATATTTTATATTGTGTAAGTTTTGTTGACTGTAAGTGTAATTTAAAGAAGTTGGTCGGGGGAGGGAGGGGAGGTAGAGGGAGAATACAATAATAAGTGAAACTTTTTTTTATTGTGCACCGATGTTTTGGCTTAAGTTTTAGGCCATCATCAGGGGTAAGAAAAAAAAAATAACTACAGATTCAGTACCAATAACAGATGGTAATTAACAGAAATGACTAGTATGATAAAAAGTTGTTAATATATATTTCTAAATTTAATATATATTTCTAAATTATGAAAATTAAAATAATGACAAACAGGTGAAGGAAAGATTATAATTAGGTATTGATAAATTATTTGCCACTTCTATAATTTTGTTTTATTGAAAACTAGTTTCGAATGTTATACATTCATCTTCAGTTCTAAAAATACACAAAAAATTCAAAAATAAGTAATTCAATATATAGTTTGGTATTATTATACATATTAAATTAGATGTAATATAAATCAGTATTATAAAACATTTATGAATTATGAATTTTATTAAGACAAAAAATCTAATACATGTTGGTACTAACTAAGGTTTAAATGGATTATATCAAATAGAAATGTTTGTACTGGTTTCTTCTCGCACTGAACTAACAATGCAAGAAGTTGGGATGTTTATAGGTTAATTGTTTAAGGGTTGGGATTTTTCCAGTAATGCCAGTGAGTAATTGGTTTTTCTGTTATAGATGGTAATAAATATAAGCTTGGACTACTGCAGATATTTATTTGGTCATTTAAGCAAACATCTGGATTGGATTTGAAGGATTTTATTATTTCAAGTGTTTCATATATATTTAATTTGAGGGTGGTTTTAACGTGATCTATTAATTTAACTTCTGAATCTTTGATGAATTCATTTTTTTTTTTTCATTTAAATGAATTGCAAAGTTGGAATTCTCTGCTTTATGATTATATGTTCCTTGATTATATGCATGTATATGTTCCTTTTATCTCTGATTTAGCGTTCTTCCAGTTTTTCTTGTGTATTTGGCTGCACAATCATTACAATTTTTTGGAAAGGGTCTATTTTGTCTTTAGAAGAGAAATATGAGGATTGGGTTTTTTCTATTTAATGCAAGGTTTAATCCCTTTTCAGCTTTTAGTTTTGTATGTTTTAGAATGTATAACATTTTAGTTTTTTCAATTCATTTCCGACTTCAGTTCATTTTCCGGGACATAATATGAAATCAAAAGATAATGTTTCGGGATGGGTCTATCTTCGGAGGTTGTTGAATAGATATCATTAATTGTCTTTTTTTGTATTTGTTTTTTTAAAATATGATTGATAGTGGTTTTATTGTACCCGTTATTTTTTGCTAATGGAATATATTATTTCAATTTTTTTATTATAGTTCTTTTCATTTAATGGCACTTTCAAAAGATGATAAATCATGCTATTAAAGGCTGCGAGTATATGTGCTATCTGTCTCCTAGCTTCATTGTTTATAACATCAGTGTGTATGGGTGTCGGTAAATTCCAAATTCATGATGTTTGTTTTTTACTGAGATTTCTAAATCTAAAAAGTTTATGGTTTTTTTTTCCCCCAGTTCTACATTGAATTTAATTGAGGGATGAATTTTGTTTATTTCCTTTAAAAAATTATTTATTTTTCTTGCCCTACCAGACTATAGGCTTATAATGTCATCTACATATGTATGTTTTTAGAACTGAAGATGAAGTATAACATTCAAAACTAGTTTTCAATAAAACAAAATTATAGTATAGAAGTGGCAAATAATTTATCAATCCCTAATTAGATTGATCCTTCTATGTTATCATGCGGATGTCAACTGAAAGATTATAAATTACATGAAATAATAAAATACATTATATATTATATAATAAAATATATGAAAACTATTAATTAAAAACTTATGTTGAAACATTGGCACTCAGTAAAATAAGTTAGTTATACTTATTAGTGTGTTCTTCATTAAAAGACCAACTTCTTTAAATTTAATTTTATGTCATACATTGCATTGTGCTACTATTCCCAAAAAAATAAAGTAATTTTAAAATTTTGTGAATGTATTTGCTGCTGCGTAAAGTATGCTAATCATAAAAGAACCCGAAAAAGACGTAATAAATACTGATGTGAAAGTCACCTTTAAATAAGACTTATCGATAAAATTATTTGGATTATACCATTATGTTTATACAATTACTACTGTCTTGTTAATTCTGTATTACTTCATAGAAAAGAATATTTTATTTGTGCATAACTCAAAAAGTATGCATTTTATGGTAAATTATGTATGCAATCATATGAAAGGATATAAATATTATATTAATATATTATACCCTCTCTAACAATAAAGTGCAAGTGGAACTATGACTTAGGCCCGTATTATACTATAAAAGTTATTGACAAAGACCTTTTATTAAACTTATTTATATCTTTGAATAAAATGATCTCAAAATACTCCATATTACACTATGTAAAAGATTTTACAAAAGTTTATTGCATTTCAAGTTTTATATCTATATCAAGGAATAAGTTTTGTTGGCATACATTTTTAAATTTATGAATTGTTTTTAAGAAATAGTGATGCTGTTTTAAAAAAAAATTGTTATTAGAAAAAAAAACAAGCATGAAATTCATAAGCTTTACTCGGAAATGCATGGCATATCTTTACTGACTACGTTTAGGAAGAAGGTAGTAAAATAATTTCAGTGGTTGAGTATGAAATTTTTTCCATTAACCTTCCCAAATTAGTATTGTGTTAGACCAAGTTTATGACCATGCCCATGGAAAGAGATCACTCAAGCATTTCATTTTATCTATGGATTCCGGTTCAGCAATGACCAAAGTAAAAAAAAATATTTTGATTCAAATATAATCCATATCTCTCTCACTTAAAAGACTATGAGCCCCAGCTGATCCTTACCTGATAAGTCAGAAGTAGGAATTCGAAGTTTGTAGTCTTGTTTGTGTACTAAGAATTTTAGAGTTCTAGAATTCTAATATTAAAATCAGTGTTATCAACAATAGCTAGAATAAAGTGAGAATCATCCAGTCGTACTTTAATAATAGAGGACCATTTCTTATTTTTAAAATCCAGTTTACTTTCCATAAAGTCTAATAATTCATTTATGGAAAATTGCGTAAACTCAGTTTTCCAATATTGAGTTGCAGTGAAAGTATTTTCATAATGTAGATCAAAATGGCGGACTTAAAAAATTCTTTGTAACAATTTAGAGGAAGTTTCCCTTCTGCCGCTACCAACTCTCTTATTTCATCAGTCCTATATATGACATGATGATAATTTACCATTGATTTCCTTATGATATTCCACAATTTTGTGAATGTGAAGTGTACGAACTTTTCACTGACCACCCACTTTTTTTCTTTACCTCTATTTATCTGAAGTTTCCGTGAATTCAGCCCAAAAGATACAACGTAATTAAAAATAAAATTATAATATGTCATATCTAGTAATTCTCATCAAACTTTTATCTTCTGCTATTCTACCCTGTTTTCATTTTTGTCCCAAAATAGACAAGGAGCGAATATTATCTTTCCTGCAATTAAATATTCTAGTTGTGGATTACTTACTGTACCAATTTCTACCGTCACAACGAATTTCACTACATTTAATTAAGTTATTTAAACATTTCTCTCTCACTGCTACACATAGTTTGGAAATTACAACTTCATTACATGTAAATCAAATTACTGAATCAATTTTTCAACCTAAAATAAAAACTGCAAAAAAAGAAACAAAAATATTAAAACTGTTTATTGACAAAACCGAATGAATTTTTCTTATTTTACCCTCTCCTTTGGGAGATTACTAATTGCTTTCTGAGAATCCTAAATCTCCAATAAAAAGATGGAACTTTTCAACGATTGCAACAATTTATCTAATTTTTATTTTTTATTAATTTTAAATAGTTAATTTATTTTTATTTTTAAAATTTTATTTCTTTGCCATCATTTTTTTATTTAAGATGAATAATAAATTTGTTTTAGCTTGTTATAAATATTGAACGGAATTATTGAGTATTGGGTGGAATGAAAACAAAGGCAAGAATGAACAAAGAAAATTAGATTTAGTACACAATTGAAAATTACAAATTATTATGTACAAGAACTTATTTAAGAAATCAAAACATATTTGCATTTGTTAAAGCACAAAGAACTAGTAGTTAAAGAAACAACTTAACGTGAACATTAAAAGGAATATTAGAAATATTGAATACTAACTTAAAGATAAATCAATTAAACATATTAAACTTACAACTACAGAATAACATAACTTACACCTTGTCTGATATAGAGAACACCAAAACAAATAAAAAAATCTTACACAATGTCTGGCTAATTACCAATTAACACTACCGCATCAAACACCTTATGGGAAATCCTGGAAACTTATGTGAATCCCAGAGAGGGACCTAGGACTTAACCTGTTCGGGTAGTCGAGCTGTAATTTATTAACAAAATTACTCTTGAGATGAGCTGTCATCCAGGTAGGCGTGATCTCACCCGAGTTCGTTTTCTCGATAAAATGTCTTGACAAAAGGATTGTCTGATTCATATAATTAGTTTATCTCCTACCTGAGATGCTGGGGTATCACCTTTTCCTCGGCTGTAACTTGTAGAAGTTTAAACAGCAGCGACATTGATAAGAATGGTGCCTCTGAAGCTCCACGTTTAACTTCAGCTGGTAAAGAAGTGTAGCCAACGCTAGGATGGCGGTGGCTGTAAGAGCAACTAAAACATTTGTAATTCAGATAATTGACCCAGCAGTTAGTAGACCTGCTGTTTAGGGGCGCATTTATCTGGTCGGAGAAAAGGATTCATTGCTACACAAGGGAATATAATTATGAATTAAATAATTAGTAACAAATTAAATATAGTAATTTTATATTAGTAGGCTGAGGTCAAATTTAATTATGAGTTCATTTTGGGAATAGAAGATATAACATCCTTTACAAGGAATATTACTATTGTATATTAGAAATATAGAATAAAATAACTAATACAATTTTAATGAAAATGGTAGGAGTGCAAGACCAGATTGGTCTGGACCTGAGCAAGACAGGATTGGTGGTCCACACTTTGAATCCCAATTTATTGGCCGAATTTGGGAGTTTTGTTAAAAAATATAGAGTGAAATAGTAACTTCATGAACAGTGCTTTAATATTTATTTGAGGATATTTTGCATTTTAGTTTTTTCTTCCCACTCATAATCCTGATTTAAAAATCATGAAGAATTTTTGTCTCCGGTTATTTTCTCTTTTTACCTAAGTGAGCTTTTGAGCGTAAAAATGATTTAACTTAAAACTTGTAGATAATTTAATAATGCTTCGAATAGAAGTAGTTTTACATCTCTATGATTGATAACAGCAAATTTATATTGTTTTTAAATATTATTCCCTGCCATTTTGAACATATTTCGTGGCTCGAATTCTTGGGGACTTTGTATAAGATTCATGTTTTAATGACTTCTAAAATATATATGAAATTCAGCTTGCTTGATTCTTTCCAGCTTTTCCGCCATCTTGGAGTTATTTGACTGAGGTAAATAGGATTGATACAGCAACAGTAATCATTATATTTTAGGTCTCATACTAATTGATAAAAAATCTTTAAGATATTCAAATTGAAATCCAATTAATATTAAATTTATTAAATAATGAAAGAAATATTCATCTCAAACAAATACTCCAATTTAAATTTTGCAAAATCAGTTAAAAAACTAACTACTAATTTACTAATTGCATAATGATAAAAGATTGTCTGTTATGATTTCAACAAATATGTGATTTATAAAAATTATTTTAATTATTAATTTTTTTTTTTTTTACAAATTATTCTTTTGTGGACGACCAAATGCAGTATGACAATTATCGAGGTATCGTTTTTCTATCAAGTGTCTACAAGGTGTTATCAAACATCCTTTTTGAGAGACTAGCCCCCCATGCTAAAAGGGAGATAGGTATGTACCAGGCCGGGTCCAGGAGAGGTAGATCAACCACAGACCAGATTTTCTCCTTGAGAATGATTTTCAAAAAGGCAAAGGAATACAAAATGGTTACTCATCACCTTTTCCTGGTTCAAATCTGTATACAACAGCTTAACTCAGCCGCAGCTCTATCAGGCTTTAGAAGAAATTAATATACCCTAGAAGTTGATCCGTCTGGTGCTGATAACTATGTTGGGCTCAAACAGTGTAGTTCGTATTGGAGTTGACCTCTCCGAACCTATAATGACTAACTGTGGTGCAAGACAGGGAGACGCCCTGGTATGCATCTCCTTTTTAATTTGGCAGTGGAGCGAGCAGTGCGCCAATCAGATATTCAAACACGGGCCTCATTGTTCAATAGTACAGTTCAGCTGTTGGGGTATGCCGACAACTTCGACATTGCTGCCAAATCTGAGTGTGCCCTCAGGGAAGCGTTCCTTGCCCTGGAGGAAGAAGCTAAAAAACTTGAAAAATCCTTATTATGCTATGATCGCATATCTGGAAGAAAAGAAATTGACAAATTGATCCATCACCTCGCAGCTCCACCAGAAATACTTAATAACCCGTGTGATTAAATCAAAATTCTTTATCCATCTCCAGTATTTGAAAAGGTTTACCATTTAGAACCTAAATAGTTGCTTGCCGGACATGGAAGGAAGGACATTGAAAAGCTTGGACAAGAAAAAGGAACTACAAAATAATCAAGAATCTACAATATTCCAACATTCAAAATGAGACAGACAGGCAACTAAATGATACCTGGACTATGTATACAAAAATAAGGGTTGTGTTTCATGTCACCTCTATTAATGCTCCTTGATCGTTAATGTGTTCTAAATTTATTCTATTGTCTATTGTCATCATTTATGCTAAACATTTGTGATTTTTGTAAAGTTGAATAAAGCCTAATTAACTGGTTAATATTTTATTATTGAAATTTCTCTACCATAACTATAGTCATATTATTTTAAAAAAAAATTATGTTCCAATACTTATCTTCAGGAGAGGGGAAGGAGAATCTTTTAATGGAATCAACTCAAAAACTGTGTTTGTTTACCTATTATATAAGACTTTTTTTATCCTTTATGCCCGTTTATTTTAATTATTTGTATTCATTGCTATATTTTAAGAATATACATATATATATATATATATATATATATATATATATATATATATATATATATATATATATATATATATATATATATATATATATATATATATATATTTTTTTTTTTTTTTTTTTCTAGAACATTATGTGGTACTCCAAATTATATTGCTCCTGAAATTTTAACTAAACAAGGACATAGTTATGAAGTTGATGTTTGGTCTATTGGATGCATAATGTAAGAATATTTTTAATTGTTAATACCAAATGTTGATTTATAAGTTATAAATTTCTATATGTTCATTTACAAAGACCTTGTTTGTTAGAAAATAAAAAAATAGGAATACTATGAACTAAATGTTGTTGGAAATTGATTCTAGTGAATAAAACTCACCTTACATAAGATAGGTCAATTTTCAGTTTTATTTTATTGTGCTTAATTATGTGGCTTATAGATTTATCAACCTATAATTTTTTTTTTTTTTTTTTCATTCTTTTATTTCAATAATTATCAAAAGTTGTTAATGTTGATATCGGATCTTAAATTGTTCATATAATACAAATACTCCTCACTTTATAACTGAGTTCCGCTCCGACGACTATGCTACAAGTGAATTGGTTGATAAGTGGGGAGCTTGTGCCGAGAATATAGAATTGTAAAACTTTAAAAATTAAACGAACTTCAAATTTATTCATAAAAAGGCATGCATATGTATTTATTGTCATTTGATTATTTTCTAATATGGAGCTGTAGAGGGTGAGGGTCCAGGTAAGATAGATGGCGACAATAAATAGAAGCTGTACCTTCAAGAGTTGAAGGTCCAGGATGTAACAGTCGAAAGGAAACTCGTAAGTGGGATTTTCTTTTTACTTGATGAATTTCTCACTCATCCCACATTCAATTTTATAAAAATGTTTAGTATTTGGATCCTTATCCTCAAGTTCTAATTTTGGAGAATACGCCAGCTTCCTATATACCATATTTCTGTTTTATTTCTTCCTATTCCAAATGTTGCTTCCCTTCTAACTCTATTAAATACTCATTTGTTAGCTCTCCATCGGTTATTAATATTATCGGTTCTAATATTAATCGACATTCTGCAATGTCTAGTTGTCAAACTAGATCACCAAAAATGTTTCTATATCATGAACAAGATCTTTTCACTGTCTAGTTATTCTGGCTTTAAATCCTGCCAATGATTTTATTGCCTTTATCAATCTAACTTTAGCCTTTAATATCTTGGAAATTATCGAAAGTGCCAATTTTAAATCACATGTTTTGCCACTGACCGACACTCAACTGAGAAAGAGGATTTCCCCGAATTGCAGGTCGAAACTCGATTGGTTACAAGTTTAAATGCATGTTAAGCAGATAGGTCCTAAAGTGAGGAGTACTTCTTATGAACTATTAGAGCTATGATAATTGCTGGCTTTGTTTGAAGATACTTTATTTTATTTATTTATAGGATACAATAAATTTAAATTTGTATTAATATTATTTTATAGGTATACACTTTTGGTTGGTAAACCACCTTTCGAAACAAATTCTCTCAGAGAAACTTACGCAAAAATTACTCGTTGTGAATACACTCTTCCCTCGACCTTAAATACAGCTGCGGCCTATATGCTTAATAAAATGTTGCAACCCGATCCATCAAAAAGACCGACAGTTCGACAGCTGCAGGAAATGGAATTCATGAAGACTGGTAATTTTATTAATTTATTTTTGGTACTTAAAATTTACTAAATTTATTGCAATCATTAGGTATACTATCATTTGTAGTTTTTCTAGAATTCCTTATGATACTAATTTTAATGAAAGTTATCTTAACAAAAATTTAGTGCATTTCTAATTGATTTAATTTTGTAAATTTAAAGATTTGGCAAGGAGCAATGACCTTTCCTGATCACTTTGGTTCTTCTCCGTTTTTTACGGTACTTCCAATAATTCTAATGTTCTCTAAATAAATATTATTAATTTATTCAGGGTAGCTTTTTTTAGTTTCTCTCTATCTACCACAAGTTCTTTTGAAATGAAACAGACTATATCGTCAATTTTTAAATTAGCTTGATTCGCAAGTCTAAGGGAAATAGGAAATAATTAATCAGAACAGGAATTGAAAAACAAAAAACAGACAAAAATGATAATTAGGTTATTATTGTAAGAATGCAGAAACTGCTGCAGCAGTTATTCAACAGCACTGAAAACCACAATGCAGAACAGCAGAACATGTGCATGTCTCACTCAAGAGTCCAAAATAGACTAAACAAATAAAGATTGTAAATTATCCCTAAACAGTTCAATATATACTGATGATCTCTGAATTGGCAAAATGTTGACTGCTTAGTCATTAACTACTATTTGAGTGATTTAAGATTTTGTTTTGGAATATCCCAATATTTGTGTCAAATTAATCAGGATGCATTAATAAATTAACAGTGAGGTTCGTATTTAACAGCCTGTACAAATATTTTATAAACAAACTTATAACCTTATGTACTTGTTAATTATAACTGCAGAGTGTCCAGTAGCCTTGAATTCCTTGAAGATCGGGAATTCTGCTTGAATTTTCATGTCGGAAAAAATCTGGAACTTTGCCTGAAAAACAGCCAGTCGTCGGGAATTTTTAGTTTTTTGTCTAATAATTCGATTTTTCCATTAGTACTTGGCAACAAGTGTATAAAATATTAAGAAGAGTATAATGTTGTAGTTGTTCATCTTGCCATCTCTAATTCCTAGAAAGTTAAAAAAATCCTCCTTCCTCTAACTTTTTCTAACAGTACGTCTGTCTCAAACATGTACTCATTCAGTTTTATTTTCTGTCTCACAAATGTTACGGTTCACTCTATCTTTAGCTAAGCGAACTAGAGATGTTATGGAACGGTAAAATGACATATTAGCTCTTAACCATTCCAGCTTTGCCAGTACAAAGTTCCATCTCCAAACAACTCCGGGTTTTAATTTCAACCAATTTACACTCGTCTTCTAATAAGTTTGACGGTTCCCCTCTTGTCCTCTTGAGTAAGAAGGCTTTGTGACAAGGATAAGGGATTGCCATGATTCATTTTGTCCCATAATTAAGAGTATGAGAAATAATGTTATTACTCATGTGCACGAAGTTTTGAATCTTGAAAATACGTAATTCAACCTTAATAAAATTAAACATATTCTCATTCACTTATAAAGATATTTAATAATATTACTCATATTTAATTATATTTACAGTAAAATCTCTCCTAACAGACTCTGCAACGGGCAATTTTCAAATGTCCTGCCTGAAAGTATATATTATTTATGGGCTCATTTTATTATTTTTTTTGTTTATCTGTTGCATTGCAAATAATTAATATTTCCGTCTGATACTTATTCTCAAAATATATTTCCTTGGTTCTACGGCATTATATAAAATAAATTATAAGACAATAGAATATATATTCTGTTTTGTTTTATAAAATAAGTTTGTGTATAAAATTGTGGTGAAATTTATACCAATAAGTGAATATTATTTATTTAAACTTGAAATTATTGTTTTTGTGCTGTATTTTCTAATTGTTTTTATTTTTTTGTGATGCGTTGAGTCCTCTGTGTTAGAAGTTACATAACAATTTTATTAAACAGAGATACAACTTTTATAATTATTCAAATTCATTCTCAACTCCTAATTGTATTTTTTATCAGGAGACGACAAAATACTTTTATGGTTCTGATTTTCTTTTAAATTTAAACCAATAAATTGGCGAAAAGTGGCTTGAATTTTACAGTTCGCAGCCTTGAAATCCTTGAATTTTTTCATGCCTTATCGCAGGACACCCTGTAACTTGGCAAATATTTTATTTTTAGTTATTTAATTATAATTTATTTATATGATTAATCAACTACTGTTATTCCTAATAAGCTTCTTTTTTTTTTTTATCTTTTAGGTTATTGTCCTGAAAAATTACCACCATCTTGTCTTACAATGTTGCCTAGATTCGATAATGTGGAGGTATCAATTAGGAAACCTCTAATTGAAGTTAACTGTAAGATTATATTCACATTTCATTATTGTCAACTTATTTTATATGCTTTGTTGGATTAATTGGATAATATTTTAGCTAATGAACCACAAATGATACGCAGTGGATCTAAAAAACCAGAGCCTAGAATTAGTGTTTTTGGTGCATGTAGTATACCACAGACTGTTACTACTGCAACTGCAGCTCAATGTAATCAGTACCTGAGGCAGCTCCACCAGCAGCTGGTTGATCTTCTTAAAAAGAGAACCCCTGTTTTTACTAATAGAGATGCAGGTAATTAATTCCATGCATATAAAAAATGCAAAATATGAAATTATGAAGAGTTTTTCAACTTTTGATTTAAAAATTTATGTGAATACTTGAAAAATTAATTGGTGAAAGAAAAGAAATTTTCTTATTAAAATCAATTAGACTTTTTTAAATTCATTAAAATAAGCCCTATGCTATGACTTTTTGGAATCATGTAATTCATGTAATTTTGATATATGTTTTGTATGTATTGCAGAAGAAATGAGTGATCCTGCTGCGCAACCTTTTGTTTGGATCAGTAAATGGGTTGATTACTCAGATAAATATGGCTTTGGGTATCAGCTTTGTGATGATGGTGTAGGTGTTATGTTTAATGATTCTACAAGATTAGTCCTGTTGCCAAATCATATGTAAGCTTTTCTGTAATTTATCTCTATTTTTATTTTTTTAAACCAACCATTTATCACCCTTTTTGTCAGAATTTCCTATAAATAAGTATTAACATTCAACAATTTTGAATCATCCTATTGTTTCATTGAAACAAGTTTAGTAATATTTATTTGATAAATAAATCATGTTAGTTAATTATATATTAATCACATTTTAGAATAATTATATCTGTTGAAATGATTTTTCTTACTACTTGATTTTTCAAATTTTCTTACTTTGTACAATTTTTTTCAGGAACGTACACTATATTGAAAAAGATGGTTCTGAACATTATCATTTGATGGGACAAACTCCTCCTCATCTAGAGAAAAAGATGAAGCTCCTTTCTTACTTTAGAAGATACATGACAGAGTTCCTAATGAAAGCTGGTGATTCTGTCAAAGTACAGGAATCTGACAATCTTAGTAGAATTCCATACTTACATATGTGGCATCGATCATCTTCGGGAGTTCTCATGCAGCTTACCAATGGCACTGTCCAGGTAACTATCCATGGAATTCAATAATTTTTTTGTCTCTTTAAGTATAGAAATGTTAATCTATTGATTATCATTAGTTATAGGCCAAAAACTTAAGGAAGAACCTTACAGTGCACATCTGCATAAAAATAAACTTTTGTTCTTGAAATAAAATACAAATTAGTCCAAGTGGTTGAAACAACATAAAACAAATCAAAATATTTTTAAAAAATTTAAGCTGGTATATTTGATAAGGTAGCTGTTAGAAGTTATGTAGCTTAGGTTCCACCCACAAGGTTCTCCCTTAAGTTGGCTGATCACTATTATTAATTTTTTTCATTAGTTAAAATCTATGCTTTTATTTTTTATACTTTCTAATTTTCAATAATATTTATATTTCACTAGTAAATTATCTATTTTTGCTCGTTTCAGATCAATTTTATGAACCACACTAAAATAATCATGTGTCCATTGATGGCAGCTGTTACATATATTGATGTAGCCAAAAACTTCCGCACTTACAGATTTACAACACTTGCTAAAGAAGGATTTTTCTGTGAAGGTCTTTATAATAATCTTAGATACGCTTTAACTAAAACAGGTGAATTTCTTCAGACAAAAGCATAAACTGCAATATTCAGAGGTCTTTTGTAAATATCTTTTAAAGCAATTGTCTACATTATTTTCGTAATTATTAATATTTAGATAATTTATTCTTGTATTGTATATTAAAATAAAGAAGATCTCTTGTAAATAAAGCTCAATATAAGTTTTAAATGAATTTAAATATAATTAAACCGAAATGTAATATTTCTTCCGTTTTTATTAATAATTGATTTTTTTTTTTGTTGTATTGTTATTGTTAAATCGCCACAGATAATCTGTAAAATATTTATAATTTATTGTAAATACTTATATTATTAGTAATGACAAACATTGTATTGTTTGTAAAATTTTAATAAAATATTATGGAATTTTTCTTGATTGAAGTGTTAAAATGTCTATGGTTGAAATAATTGTAGCACTGAATTGAAAAATGTAACATTTTAATTAGGCATGAATGCAATTGGCGGCATTTTTTGATGAGATTTCTTTGCCTGTATTATTATTTTATATGCAATAAGTAAATAAAGTATTGTATTTTTAAGTTTTTAAATAATATCACAATAAAGTTATATAATTAACCAGCTTGCAACAATCGGTTATTATTAATACAGGTGATAGTTCTCTACCAATAAGACTCCGTGAGAGGTATTGGACATCTCAGTGGATTCCAGCAGTAATTATAAGCTGTAACAATGTATCAACGTATTTTTCTTATTGCTAAGGTTGTACTGAGTTGATTTACCTCTTTAATTTTAAACCCTAAAAGTTCTTTGTGTCTTCGTGTGGCATATGGGCTCAGTCTTGTTTAGCATTCTAATCTTGGTAAATCTGATCTAGTGTACTGTACTTATCTGGCTTTCTTCTTGTTTTTATTTTTTTTTAAAAATCATGTTTCTCCTAATTTTTTGTTTGAATTATAAACATTATTGTTGTTATTGACACAATATATAAAATCAAACATTAATTACATATTTTATAATTTGTATTAAACCAAAAATTATAATAAAACGTTTATCGAAACTGCTGTAACTTAACTTTAAAATTTTTAAGTTTAAATAATTACTTTGTTATTACATTAAAGGCTGAGAAATATAACTTTAAGTGGCATTAAATGTTATGAAGTTTCCTCCTTTATTTTAAAATCAATGCAGGTTAAGGCCTGGGCGGGGTGAATGCTCACCCAACTCTCTGGTTAGCAGAGTTGAGGAAAATATATTTTTAGACAATAGCTAATGGATGAAATTATCTATTATTGTATGTAATGAATAAAGATAACCGCATCATACGTTATCCCTAAATAACGAATAATTAAAATTAATCTCATATTTTATCTTTGATAATTATTCGAATGAAAAAGCATTCGACAAATAAATATTTATAAAATATCACTAAACAATTTATTCAATTTGCAAATAAAAATATTTAAAAGTTGAATATAAATATCTGATGTGCGCAACACATGACTTCCTTGTATGCCTATTAAACTATAAATCGCTAGCTCAAAAAGTAATCCTGAATTTGGTTACTAGTTTACGAAGATTCCAGTATCTCAAAAACGATACTTGGCGTCACTACATCCATCTGTTGACACACACAGACACTCTTGTTTGTGGAGGTCTCATGATAACTGAAATTTTCAAGAGATTTCTTCGTGTATCACTAGATAAAGCATTGTAAATCGACATTTTAAGAGGAAAAAAACCACTTATATCTCCTGCTGCAGACTTGTTCATATCACAAATGGGGTGGAAAACCAGTATTTTACAATCAATTTTAACACTTAAAACAAGTAATAAAATTATTTAATTAGAGTGGAAAAAAAATTGCGTTTATCTCGGAAACATGAGCTCTGTAATAAGTTTCAATATACCTTTTGATGTAAGTTTCTTTTCACCTTCAAGCAAAGTGCCTCTTTCGGATCTTCAATTTCAGCCAAAATCTATTAAATTACTTATATTGATATAAGAGTCTAATTTTACCAAATTTGAGATGTTTTACATTATATTTTAACATACTTTTTGATGAAAGTCTAATATGACCTTCAAGTAAAGTACAACTACCGGTTTGCCAATGTTTACCAAAATTTATTATGTTGTTTATATTAATATGTGAATCTTAAATATCAAATTTGAGAAGTTTTGCATTACATTTTAATATAATTTTTGATGAAAGTCAGTAATGACCTTCAAGTACCACTTCCAGCAATCATGCAGTGACTAAAAAGGGAGGTTCACAACTAGATTTTATAATAATCCTAAATACGAAATTTTAGCTTTCTACGGCTAACCGTTTTTGAGTTATGGGAGATACATACGAAAGTACATAAGACGTCACGACAAAACTAGTCAAAATGGATTCAGGGATGGTCAAAATGGGTATTTCCGTTGAAAACTGAAAATTTTCGCAATTACAATACTTCCTTTACTGCGTACAAGGAAATAAAAATGATCGGTGCCATAACTAACAGCAAAATATAAATTTAAAAAAATTGTGATGTTTTGTGAGGACTGGGACAAAAACATAATTTTTGTTTGCCCTGTTTTTATAAGTTCTATCCAAATTTATGAAGTTATAACATAATGTTAAAAATGATATTGAACTCGTTTAAAATGGCAATAACATTCACGGATTTATTGGATATTGAAGTCCATTATTGGGTATCCAATGTGTAGTTTTTGAAAATACTAACAATTTTAAGATCATGCGCTTATGCATCGATTTATTTTAAATTTATAAGATATTCAAATCTATTATTGGATTATAGGTAACATTTATTTTGACTTGTCGGATATCCTCGATATTAGGGTCTATTAATTGATTATGGAGGCATTTTTATGAAAATACTATCAATTTTTAGAACATACCATCGCATATTATTTATTTTAGATGTTGAGGCCCATTATTAAATCAGTGTGCGACACCATACAAGACCGGCAACTAAAATAGTATGAACACGTTTGTAGAATGGATACTAGAAAAGCCAGGTGGTATTTGGAAGCTAGGCCGGAAGGAAGACGGCCTCGTGACAGACCCAGGTGCATGTACTGTTATGCAGTTTTTGAAAATACTATCAATTTTAAAATCTTGGTCTCACATATTGACTCGCAATTGAAACAATGTTTTTGTTATTTAATCCTGCACTTAAAATAAACTTTTAACATTTTTTAATTGATGTGCTACAAATACACAGAAAGTGAAAGTGATTATTCATAGTTTATTTTATCGTGATATCCTACCCAGTTATAAAAATATCAATATACAATACTGGTACTGGCAAGGGTGGGGGGACAAAGTCCGGCAAGTAGGCCTGATGGTCCTTTTTGCCATTACATACAATAAATAGTTCATTAATTAATTTTTTTTTAAATTATGAAGTTGTAGTTTGTTCTAATTTAAATAATGGAACTGATAAGAGGTGGGTTAGAGGTTTGAAAACTACCATTCACTCACCACAGTTTTATTGGGAGGATACAATTTATTAATACATACAATAAATAGTTCATTAATTAATAAATTGTGTCCTCCCAATAAAACTGTGGTGAGTGAATGGTAGTTTTCAAACCTCTAACCCACCTCTTATCAGTTCCATTATTTAAATTAGAACAAACTACAACTTCATAATTTAAAAAAAAAAAAAAAAGGTTTGGAAAAGAAAAAAGACGAATTTTAATCAATGTTGGTTACTATCAGTATGATTTGATTAAAGAATAATAAAAAATAAAACTACAACTCTATTCATCCTAAGGGATGGAATGTACTTTCATATCTACTTAAGCGCATTGGTGGTTTGTTAGTGAAGTTGAGGCCCATGAATATTGAAACTTGATGTAGTCAGGTGCCTTCAATACCCAAACAAAAATGAAGACTTCTTTACTCGATTTACATTAATTTATACTCTATGCTTACATGCAAGGAGCTTTCTGTATTTTGGTATGCCAAGATGAATGGGACGGAATGTACTTGCATGCGCCTGTAACGTGTAGTGGAAAGTACTCGACTAGTACACCAAGGCTCAATATTCATGGGCGTCAACTTCACTAACAACCCACCAATGCGCTTAAATAGATATAAAAGTACATTCCATCCCTTAGGATGAATAGAGTTGTAAGATATAAAAGTTATTTGATATTAAATTAAATTTTGTTAACATTTTAAGTTTTGATTATTTATAATTTATTACCATATGATCATGAACTTACAAATGATATAATATGAAACACTAACAAAAAGCTGAAAATAATCAAATATTTTTTCATTATTTTGAGCTCTCATGTTTCAAAACATTCACTGAGTAATTTGAGCCATGAAACTTAAAAAACCGTTAGACATCCTCAAACAGACAGATTTAATAAAACATTTGGTTATTAGCCATGAAATTTAAAAATTAGTTGAGCAGTTCGCTCAAAAAATCGTTAGACACCCTCAAACAGATAGATTTAATACAACATTTCCTTAGTATTTTGAGCTCAAAATGTTTCAAAACATTTACGGGATCACAATGAATAATTTGAGCGATTAAACTTGAAAATCCTTTGAGCTTTTCGCTCAAAAAATCGTTAAGATACCTATTACCTACTTTTTGGCGAATAAATATTAACTATAAATAGTACAAACCTTGGAATTACAACTATTATTATCATTCTAACTGATTTCCTATATCTTATATGTTATCTATAATTTTTATGTGAACATTTCGAGCCCAACCAATGTTCAGAATTTTCGTTTACAAGAAAAGTATGGCTTTTATCCTTATCAGCAAGAATTGTGAAATGTGTCTACATGTTCATTTTTGTAATAAATATACATGCATCCCATCAGTGAAGGTTTATGTTTTGTTTTTTACATATTTTTAAATAATAATTGTAATATTTTATTCCTATGTTTTTGTAATTAACTCTTTTGTATAAAAAATTCTGACACACAAAAAAAAAAAATGAAAATTGTTGCACAATGGTTTATTATTTCCAAATAGTAATATTTAAAAAATATCTGTTCGGTCCATTCACAGGACTTTCCACATTGCTTTGGTTTACAGTTCAGATAATTAGAATATCTTTCAAATGAGCATTTGTAATATTTCGGGAAAGGAACATGTGCAGAATACTTTATAAAAGATATCTACCAAATTCAGCAAAGAAATTAAGTATGCACCTGTGGAGCAGAAATTTGCAGCTTGTCCCAAGATGGTCGCCGTGAGAGTGCCGAACTGGAGGTGTTAAGAAGAAACTGTTAATGCAAGTAGGTTGAGATGGTTAGGACATGTAATCAGAGGAAAATATTGAATGTGCAGTTCAGTGGGAAAAGAAAGACCAAGAAGCTGAAGGAAGTGCAGAAATAATCCAAGGAAGGATGAAGCAGAGAAATGCGAGGAAGTTAGAGGCCTGCTGCATACAAACCTATCAGCCTTTCAATGTACAGGGCATATAATTGACCTATTTCAATCAGTGGGAATCATCTCATCTGTCCATATCACAAGCAGGTTTGTAGTGCTTTGACAACCTCACTTCTACCACATTTTAGGAGAGCATCAGCTCCAAGAACCTTATTATTCTCGAGGTTGTTAATGGCAACAGCAATCTCATCCTCATCAGGGAGCTTTAGATTCAATTCTTGTTCTTCCAGCTGCCTTCTATTGATTTCTTATACTTCTTGCATTCTTACTTCTTTACCAGCGCCTAATTGTACTTCTTTACTTCTTGTCTCTATAATTGAGAAGACTATTGAAATAATTCCTCCATTCTGCAAGAACTTCATACTTGTCAGTCACCAAGTTAACCTCTTTATCCTTACAAGATTTTAATTTATTTGTGTAGAGTTTTCTTTCTTTGTTGACAATTCGGAAGAAATCTCTATTTCCTTTCCTATGACACAACAGTTACTCCTCTGTCTGTATTCATCAACAAACCTCCTTGTAGTTTTTCTAATCATTGCTTGATATGATACGTTCTTCCTGTTCGTGACTTCTGTATTCCTCATCGAATCATAGCAACCTAGGTTCCTTCTCATGTGGTCCTAGTACTTTTTCAGCTGCTTCCATTATTGCTTTATGGCAGTCTGACCAGTACCTTTCAATGTCCTAACCAGCATCACAGCTTTCAAGGCATACTTTAGAATCAAGTATTTCAACATAGTTATGCTGTGTCTCTGTATCTTTCAACTTTCTCAAGTTGAAGTTTTGGGCTTCTCTGCAGCTTCAGGATTTCTTATTGAGCAGATCTTGGTGTTATGCTCAGAAAGTGGTCCGAATCTGCATTGGCTCCTCTGAATGTTCTCACATTGCGTTGATTGCTTCTATGGCGTATTCCTATAAGAATATGATCAATCTGTTTTACCACTGACCGGTCGGGTGATGTCCAAGTGCCCTTGTGGATATTCTTATGCGGATACAAAGTGTTCCCAACAACTAGATTTCTGGACCCCATGAAATTAATGAGCCTTTGTCCATTATCGTTGGTTGCATCATGAAGGCTGCGTTTCCCTATTATCCGCTGATATATTGCTTCTTTTCCCAACTTAGCATTTAAGTCTCCAGCTATTACTTTCATATCATACCTTGGGCATGCATCCAGTATCCTTTCTTGGAGACCATAAAAGGCGTCCTTATATTCTTCATCAGACATCTATGTGGAAAGATGCACACTTTGGAGGCTATAGTTGTAAAACTTTTCACGTATTCTTATGAGTCAGATTCTTGGACTTATTGGTTTATACTCTATTATCATCTGCCTGTACTTTCCCTCTACTACGAATCATGTGCCAAATTCACGTAAACTCTCATGACAGCTGTAGTAGATGGAGTGGCATCTTTTTTCAAGAATTCCTTGACTAGTCCATCTGGTCTCCTGGAAAGTGCCTATGTCAGTCTTGTATTTGTCTAACTGATCTAAGAGCAGGTTTAATGCTCCAGGTCTATAAAGTGACAATACATTCCAATATCCAAAGTTAAGAATCCTATGGCGGTTACTGGGTCATTTCCTTTTAAGACTGATCACATCCGAGGCAGGTTTGGGTATCACGATAGTTCTTTTTTTACATATTTTAAAATAATAATTGTAATATTTTATTCATATGCTTCTATAATTAACTCTGTATATAAAATTCTAATACAATAAACAAAAAAATCAAGCATAAAGTTTACCGAGTTGTTCCCTTGCCTAATGCACCCCACAGGATGCAGTACTAAAACATAGCTAATTTGAATAAACTTTTTCTT
Organism: Rhaphigaster nebulosa; assembly: GCA_948150685.1. NCBI lineage: Eukaryota > Metazoa > Arthropoda > Insecta > Hemiptera > Pentatomidae > Rhaphigaster > Rhaphigaster nebulosa. The sequence continues at coordinate 97,811,028 of OX411310.1, forward strand.
TGCTTACTTTGGATGACTAACATATAATAGATAATGTAGGTGAAAACAAAGTTTCAACTATAGATGAAATATAGGAACTGGAGAGTTAATAACTCTACATTATCTCTTTCAATTGTTAATATTATTTCATATATTTTAATTAAAATAATAAATCATATAAGGGTATTTGTCATTTGTCATTTAATTTGTCATTTTATTTAATTATATTTGTTACAGAAATGAAGTGGAATAAATAAATAAATATCATGCTTTTTTATTTTTTACAAGTGATTAAAACCATCCTTAATATAATAAACCATCCATTTGTTATATAATAAAAAATATTGTATGAATGAAAAAAATTAATTAATTTTCTTAGAAACGATATACCCAGAATACTTTGCAATATATATATATTGTAATCTCCTTCTTTTGTGGTTCGTGATGCAGGCCTGAACTTCCTGAGAAAGAGGTAATGGGTAGGATGGGAACCAGGGAGCAAGTTCGAACTCCGCAGGGAAAAGGTTCAAGGAAGGAAGCCGGGGAGTGGGGGAGCATGCCCGAACTTCCCAAGAGAGAGAGGTAATGGGTAGGATGGGAGCCAGGGAGCAAGCCCAAACTCCGCAGGGAAAAGGTTCAAGGAAGGAAGCCGGGGGAGGGGGGGGAGAGCAAGCCCGAATTTCCCGAGAGCGGTAATAGGTAGGATGGGAGCAAGCACGAACTCCACAGGGAAAAGGTTCGAGGAAGGAAGCCGAGAGGTGGGGGAGCAAGCCCGAACTTCCCAAGAGCGGTAATAGGTAGGATGGGAGCAAGCCCTGTAATGATAGATAGAGAGCTGTAATAGTTAGGGCCTAACCCAGGACTAAGAAGAAAGCTGTGTATTTGAAAAATTGTAAATAAATAATTTACCTGTAGCAATAGTAAATGTACAAGCATTATGCCACTGTTTGCAACATCCTTATTACCTAAAAGGCAAGGAGGTCTGAAAAATATTGATGCATTTTGAGAAGCATATGTACCAAGTTTTATTCAAAATGGTTGAATCGTTCTTGAGTGCTGATTAACTGCTCTGCCCCAAACAGTATAGCTAATTTACTGCTAAGGAACCATTAGGAGCTCTACAATAAACATGCACAAGGACTATATATTCTGGAAAAGTAAAGAAGACAGTGGTACTGTTTTCCATGAGTATGATCTTATCATGATAACATAGAGAAAAGTATTACCAAGTGTAGTTAAAAAATCCCAGTGCTTAAAGCAGTATAAATTTTGAAGTAATGGTCTAAATAATACTTCTTTATGTAGACCATAATCAAAGGCCTTTACTGAAAGTGAGTTTCTCTTTTTCTAGGACAACTTAATAACTTAATCCTTCAATAACCCTATGCATGAAATTAATGTTAATTCTGATAAAGGTGATAATAAAGTTACATTAAAGACAAAAATAAAAATACTTTATTAGATTTATGACTTTTTAAAATTCTTTTTTTAAGATACATTTCAATAAATAAAATGAAAAACAATTACACATTGCTGTGCATTTATATGATATAAATATGCATACATATATAGAATTAATCATCTAACACAATTACTTCACAAGGTTCTTGAATGGTTTTTGACTTCTTTTGTTGAACAGGCGTAATAGACATCTCATCATTGATCTTAACTGGTTTCTTATTATTTGTTGTAGTAATTGTTATAGTACTCCCAAATGTTCGGAGTGCATCAGCTACTGAACTATCTATATTAGGTATTACAGTTGGGGGTTTATTTATAGACTTGGGTTTTTCGTCTTGAACGGGTGGCAATGGGAGAACATTTTTTGGTGGTTCTGCTTTTGATGTAGTAGGAATAATACTAATAGAATTTACAACATCTTTGCGAGGAATGGAAGGTGGTGGTCTAGAAGTAAATGGAGGTCTAGGTTTAGGACTTATTTGCCGAACAGTAAGTTCACTAGTCGATGGAAATGGTAGGTCTGGTAATTTTTTGGGTTGACTTTTCTCAGGAGTAGAAATTATTTTCTTAGCACCAAGTATTTTATGCTGCAAACTTACTTCTTGACCTGAATTCTTAGGTGGTGTTGTGGACTGGATAGGCTGTATGCTGAGCCCATGTGGCCTAAATGCATCTCCAGTAGGCCATGGTACTGATGAGCTTGAAGGAGTTGGTGGGAGGGGTGGGTTTAATTTCCGAGATTTATATTGTGGGCTACTTTTCTTACTCACTGAAACAGATATAGAAGAAGGTGGTATAATTGGTTTCACATTAGGACTGGTAGGTCCACTTTTCAACGGACTAGGCACAGATGGTTTTAATGGGGTGATGGATAAATTTGGCCTATCCTTCAATACTTGTCCGTTAGGACCAGTTGCATTCATCGTGGTGCTCATACTGGTACTAATAGTTGCAGGAATGTTGGTATTCATACTATTACTCATGTTAGTATTCATTGGGCTACTCATGTTAGTATTCATTGGGCTACTAATGTTAGTATTCATTGGGTTACTCATGTTAGTATTCATTGGGTTACTCATGTTGGAATTAACATTTATATTTTGGGCTGCTAACTGCCTCGTTAGTTCTGCATTTTGTTGGGCATAATGGCGTAACAATTCAGTCTGTTGAGATACCAAAAGTGAAACAGACATTCCTCTTGGAAGGCGAGAACCTAGTCCAGAACCAGGTGGTCGACCACGCGGTTTTCTACCTGGTGTTCCACGAGCTCCTCTACGTGCCAAACCAATATTAACATTGCCCTGTTAACATAAAAATCACGTTATATGCAAAAAAATTAAAAGCACAAGCTATATTAAAAGTTAATTATAATATTATCTATTATGTGTACAACTTTGCTTCTGCTGTTTTTTGATAGATGGCTACAGCGGTAGGTGGTGATCGAAATAGGTTAGGTCAAAAATATCTAACAGTAAGCTTGGGCATCTGTCAACATAACAGCAGCACCATATTAGTGAATTTGTGATTGCATCATAAATTTATTCTTGGTTGAAATATGTCAGTTTTCGAGCCAAATTCTCGTCATTTGTGGGAATCTTTGATTTTCTGCTTTCATTTGAAAAAAACTCCAGCTGAGGCTCATCAAATGCTATTAAGTACTTACCGCAAGGCTGCTCTTAGTGAAAAAACCTGAGTGGTTTCAACGCTTCAAGAGGGATGATTTTGACGTCGAGGGCCGACATGGTGCTGGAAGAGAGAAAATTTTCTCCAACATTCGGCATTGAATGCATTACTTGATGAAGATTCGTGCGAAACGCAAGAAAAATTAGCAGAATCATTGGGAGTGACTCAACAAGCCATTTCGAAACGCCTTGAAACCATAGGAATGATTCATAAGCAAGGAAATTGAAAGAGTTGTAGCCAAGAGATGTTCAACGGCGTTTCTTTACTTGTGAACAGCTGCTTCAAAGAGAATAGGAAGGGGTTTCTATATCGTATTGTGATCGGAGATGAAAAATGAGTCCTCTACGATAATGCTAAGCCCAGAAAATCTTAAGGAATGCCTGGCCATGCTCTGCATTTGGTGGGACCAGCTAGTTGTGTTGTATTATGAGGTGTTGACGCGTTTGAGCCGAGTATCGAAGGAGAAACTGCCACAGTACCAAGAGAGATACGGCAAAGTTATCCTCCAGCAAGAAATGCTGGAATGGAAGGTCTTGCCCCATCCGCCGTACTCTCCAGACGTTGCTCCTTCCGACTGGTATTTGTTCTGATCGATAGCACATGGCCTGGATGATCAGCATTTCCGCTCTTATGAAGAAGTAAAAAAATGGATCACCTCAAAAGACGCATTGTTTTTTCGAGATGGTATCTGACATTTGCCAGAAAGATGGGACAAAATAGTGGCTAGAAATGGACAGTACTTTGAATCATAAGTACGTAGTTACTTTTAAAGATTGAAGTCCCAAACTTTGGGAGAAAATGCCGGAAGCAAAATTGTACACCTAATAATAATTGAAATAAAGTTCATAAAACTGTACATTCATGAGTTAATGTTTAATATTTTCACACAATCTCATAAAGGCGTATTAGAGAGGAATACTAATTATTAAAGAAGAAAATTTCATTTGGTTTGCTTAATGATTGGCAAGTTTAATTTATTCAAATTTTATATCAGTAAATAAAGACACAGTGAATGTAAATTAATTAAATTTTGAATGATATGTACAAATTTTGCTTTAAATTTCATAAAGCACAATTTAAATTTAATTTGATTAGTTTACTGATTTTTCTGTTCTAAATGATTATTTAACTGGTTACAATAATAATGTTTTAATCATAAAGCAACAAAATTTAAGAGATAATGGGAATCAGTACTAATTGGTATGATAAGTAACCAAGCTATGTCCAATAGATTTAAAAAAGAAAACTTAAATTAATCATCAATTTTACCTTTTTAAAATATTTCATATTTCCTTTTTAGAATCGATTATTGCAAAACTTGGCATTATAAAGTTCTCCGAAACATTATGGCATTAAATTTTAATATATTAATAAATTAACTTTTTGCAGAGTGATTACTGGGCATTGATAAAAATATAATTCTAATTTTATATGCAAACAAACCTGAAATAGAGGTGAGCTCTCTTGTGATGATGCAGGACTTGAAATAGATGAAGGAACCATACCACTAACATTGGCTAATGGTAAGGGCTGCTGTTGAGCATGCTGGATCTGAGGTTGTAAAGTAACCTGAGAAGGAGCCTGTGAAACAGTAACAGTTGGAGTCACTGGGGGAGGAGCTAAAGCCTGCTTTTCTAATTGAATTTGTTGTTGGCAATATCGAACAGCAATTTCCAAAGAAGTTTCACCCTAAAATTATAAATTTTAATCATTAAAAACTAATAATTTAGATAATGAGCAGTAATATCAATATTGATTAAAATTTTAGATTTATAAGTACAAGTGTATATACATGGATACATATATGCATACACTGGAGGTGTACCTTTTGAATAAACAAATAATCACAGAAATCGGTTCAAGAATGGTGAAGCTATGTGTGGACATACATAGAACATAACGTCAAACTGATAACCTCCTTTTTTGAAGTCTGTTAAAAAATAAAAACTTCTTGATTTAATTTTATTTTAAATAACTAAATAAAGGAGAACCGATTTCCATAGAAACATGTGCAGAATATTTTATAAAATATATATACCAAGTTCAGCAAAGAAATTAAGCAGTAGGCACCTATAAATATTAAGCAGAAATTTGGTGCATGTCCCTAGATCATCGCCGTCGATTGAGAGTGTTCGAAAGAAACAGTATCAAAGCAAGTAGGATAAGATGGGCAGTACATGTAATCAGAGGGTAAAATGGTGCACAGGAAAATGTTGGTGCATTTTAGTGAGAAAATAATAAAGGAAGACCAAGAATCTGGAGGAAGTGGAGAAATAATTCAAGGAAGAATGAAGTAGACAGATGGGAGGAAGTGAGGAGCCAGCCACTGATAAGATCAGGAAGCCAAGGGCCAAAAAATGTGGACACAGATTTTTTTAAATTCCATATTTGGATTCTAGGTATCTTGAAACGTAAAACCTCAAATTTGGAGGGAGAAAAGGGAGACATTTTTTTTTTCTTCATTTATTACAAAGGTCTATTACTGAAAATAATAAACCAAAATCAAGTATTTTCAATAAATGGATTTAAAGAATGCATTAATTTAATAATGGATTTCAAATTGTGAATATTGACGCTTCTATTAAATTATATATTTTGACAGTTAAATTTAGAAATCAACAGTAGGATCTCACTAATCTAGCCCTATATTGGGATAGGTAGTGCCGGATTAGTGGAGGTATATTTAAAAAACAAAACAATTTAATGTGAAAACATCATAAAATTACCTAAAGCTATTTACAATACTTCATTGAAATAAATCATGGTAATTTGTAATATAATAGATAATAAAAATCACTATAATAACGTTAATATGACATTTTCATTTTTTGGAACAACTGGGACAGCCGCAGTTGGAGGGGTACCACGGAGAGAGGACACAAATTAAAACCAAAGTAATATTATTTTTTAATAATTAAAATTAGAAGCCGGATATAGATTCAAAATTTATCGACTATTGGTGGAAGAGCAAATATATAAAACTCACAAATTTAAGAAAATAGAGAACTTGCCGATTTTTAGGGGGACACCAGGCAAAATCTCGTCCTGGACATCTACAGCCTACGTGACAGCCCGTCTTGTACAATACGCCTACTGTACAGAACAGTTATCAACAGCAGATGACAATGTACTAGTTGTGTATATTACAGTAAAGTATGGTCTCTTGCTCTTACAGACATATAGAGACCTGAAAACATCTGATTGCTGGCGCCCTCAGAGTGCCATTATACAGCTAATTTTTAAAACTTTAAGCACTACATATTTTAATATATCCTTTAAGATGACAGCTAATATTAGTGCATATTTTATTTATTTTTTATTAAACCCCAAACATACCTGGCTGTCAATGAGCTTCTGATAAACTTCATTGAGAATCAAACTAAACCTTGGTTCCTTTAGACTGCTTTTGTTAGCTCTTTTATGAATGTAATACAATTCCAAAATAAACTTTTGAAGCTTTTCTTTATCCAACTCTAGCATTTTTTTTCTAAGAGATTGCACACAAAGTGTAGCTGCTTCTTTGCTTAATTCTTCTCTCTCATTATCTCGTAAATATTTTCTGTGGAAACAAAAAAAAAATTAATCATAAAAATAAAAAATATAAAACCACTAAGGATACGGTTCAGTCAGTCAAATATGAAGTTTTTTTTTTATCCTTTTAGTTAGCATGTTAAGTTTTTAATCTAGATTCAAAGGTACAATTTTAGGATTACGGAATTATTAGGTGATAAGTAGACATTATCCTGTAGAATTAAAATGAACAAAAAAAATAAGTAACAATGTTTAACTTACTTATCTGCTTCTGGTACTATTTTTAGATGAATAGCTAAATCCAACAACATATTATAATCCTTGGTTTCTCTCAGAAACTCTAGTAATAACAAGGTACATCTTCCCATATGAGAGGCAAAACTACCTGGACGGTCTATTTCGCCATTAGGTATTCTCCAAATTCCCTGAAATAAACTTTTATATGACAATTAAAAATATACACTAATGGACAAAATTAAGCCATCCCCTTTAAATTTTTAATGTATTTAGTTTTATTTATACTTTACATAACGAAAATAGGTTAGATGGAAAAAGTCATTTGAGCCCATTTAAAAATAAAATGTTATTTAGCTATTATAGTTTTAAAATAAAACAAATTTTCAGTTGAAAAAACAAATTTGGTGCAGTGCACGCATCACACAACTTTCCCTTACCATCCTATAATAATTATCTTTTTAATATTATTTTAAAAAGTTCACGTAAACAATGCTTGAAATAAACTCAAGAGCATTCACTTCTTCACATCTTCTCCCACTTCAGTACAATAAAACAGTTTTTTAAACAATTTTAGTACAAAAATTCTGTACACTACCTGTATATTTTAACTTCGTCAAGTTGCAAATATATTTTAAAAGTTTCGGTTTAGTTTTCATGGAAATATTTTCTTTCCATTAAATAATATGAAAGTAGAAATTATTAAGTTAATTTCCGCTTTTATATTCTTAAATTACTTTATTACAGAGTATATTGTTTATAACAGATTGGTGGGAGAAGGTTCGGTCGCATCCGTCTCCTTTTAGATGTGCTCGGTTATCCATCTAGGGTCTTGTGCTCCTTATAAAATACGTTTTATCTTTGCTAATACTGGTCCGATTTTGATGATTCTTTTATTATTTTTTTAGATAATTTAATTACCTTTCATACAATTCTATACATAATTTACCATAAAATGCACACTTTTTAAGCTATGCGCAAATAAAATACTCTTTTCATCATAACTTTTTTCGCTGCATTTTCTCGGTGATGTACTACATAAATGAAAAGTTAAAGGGCTGTAAGGAGAAGACATTAGGCAGGCTTCATCAAAAGAGCCGTTTTTTGAGAAAAATATAAAAAAGTGTAAAATCCAGGACATAATAGCTAATTCCGGTTAGTCCGATGTGCTGTATCTTTGCTAATACTGGTCTGATTTTGATTCTTTTATTGTTTTTTAGATAATTTAATTACCTTTCAAACAATTCTAGACATAATTCACCATAAAATCCATACTTTTTAAATTATGCGCCAATAGAATATTCTTTTCATCATGCCTTTTTCTCTAAATTTCCTCAGTGATGTACTACGTATATGAAAAGTTTAAGGGAAGACTGTCAGCAAGTTTTATAAAAATCTTTAGAGCCGTTTTCGAGAAAATTGTAAAAAAAGTGTGTTATCAAATAAATAAAATGGCACTTTAGGTCAGTCGATTTTGACAACAAAGTTGCTGTAACATGCCATGAATATACCTACCTTAAATATGTAGTTTTAGTTTGGCACGACTTTTCGTTTTTGAGCTAGGATGTTCACATACAAACACAAAGACCTTTTTGCAAGACTTAGTTATTTGGACACTGGGAGAACTTAAAACGTGTATTTATGTTGAAAACTCGAATTCGAAATTTTTCACAATCGCAATACTTCCTCTTACTATACATAAATAGGTAAGGGAAATTACTATAAAATGCATGCTTTTTAAGTTATGCGCAAATAAAATATTCTTTTCATCATAACTTTTTTCCCTCCATTTTCTCGTTGATATACTACATACATGAAAAGTTATTATATATAGTGCTCTCGCTTGTTTCACAAACCCATGTAAACGGTTGGTGGTGAGAATTGCGTTTGTCCTGCCCCTCCCCATCTCAGGCACCCATCGGTTCAGACCGTCGGTAGGATCTCTTGGGTACTTTTTTTTAGCTCAGATAAAGGGACCTTCTCAGTTAGAGGGTAGCTATTCCTAAAAACAACCAGACGAGAAATATGTAACTAGTCGGATATTTCATGGCCACTAATCGTATTTCTACAGAAGGGATGACAATATTTCACATTAGGATCCTCAGATTAACTCAAAACAATTTTTTAAATGTTTAACAAACTATTGTGGTTTGCCAAATCATCATTTTTAAGCTTTTTCTCTGATATTCATATAAACTTCTTTTTATATTTTTAATTGTTATTAAAATTATATAATCAATATTTTAATGGCTGGAAACTTCCATCACTTACTAGAATTTGTCATTATACTTCGGTTATTATTATAAACTTAATTTGTTTTTTTACAAAAATTGGGTGTCTGTTTGCTTTATGAAGATAAGTGTAATACTTTTCTCTATTGATAGTTGATCATATGGTATATCAGGAAGGAGATGATCCGGGTGGCGGTCAAGAATAAAATAAAATAGTTGTAACTAATGATTTAATGCCAAAATTAAATAAATAGTTACAACTATTTTATTTTATTCTTGATCGCCACCCAGACCATCTCCTTTCTGATAAGTGTAATATGTTTGGCTAATTGGATTTATCATGCCAATATATTATTTATATATATATATTAATATATATTGAAATATATTGATAAAAACTTTTATTTTTTTTGATAGAAAAACCTTCTTGAAAAGCAATAGTAGCTGTCTAAATTACTCAGTTTAACATATGACCTATCACGATTATCAATGAAAACCACAAATGAATTAGCAATCACATGTTTATATTTATTTACTTGCCCCTCGATAAGCCAGGGCATATGTTTTGCGACGAATGTTGACAGACGAAATATATGGCATGATTTACAGGAATCCAGCCAATTTCCCCAGTGACTACCTATCGCTTTTAACTTTGTAATTTTATGTAAAAAAAAAAAAAATAATGTTTTTTATATGACAATTTTTTTTCAACACGAATGTCATTTTTACCAAAACATTTTTTTAAACCTAAAATAATAGTATAAAATTTAGCCTAATTTAAAAATTATAATCAGTTTCTAGTTATTATTCTTATACGTATGAGTGGATTTATACAGAAGAGGTGACAGTATTTCACATTTGGATCCTTTGATTAACTCATGAGCTTTTTTAACATTTATCAACTTTTATGCTCTGACAAACAGCCATTTTCAATCTTTTCTTGTGATATATTAACTTCTTTTAAATTATTATTAAAATTATGTAATCAATATTTTCATGACTGGAAAATGCCATCACTAGCTAGAATTTATTATCACGCTTTGGTTAGTATTACTAGGTTGCTACAAAATTCTTTGTGCATAAAATAAGCTTATTACAGTTTAAAATCTACACATTAAAATTATTCTTAAAAATATTAGACACCATTGTACCGAACACAAAGCATAATCTTGAAGGCTGGTTCTTCCAGAATTGAACCACACTAATCAAAACGCTGCTGTGTTACAATTCACCATATTTTCACCTTCCACCGCACAAATTTCCTTGGCTGCTGCCTTAGCACTTAGTCCATTTTTCTGAAGTGTTTCAGAAGACCAAGAATGAAAATTAATTTCTCCTACATTTTTGGTGAAAGTTATAAAAAAAAAGAATGAAAGGCTGAGACAGTTGGTATACATAATTAAATAAAGGATCAGTCAAAGCAAACAACGATATATGCATTGTTTACATCACTGTCGAGTAAGGATTAAAATGGAGAATTTAATGTCAGCAATCAATCATTACACAAAGACTTTTTTAACAACCCAATGTAAACATTATTTATTTTTTCTAAAATTTGTGTCTGCTTGCTTTATGAAGATAAGAGTAATAGGTTTGGCTAATTGGGTTAGTATGCATTTATCCATGTAACAATTATTTATTAAGGTATTGAAATTAAAAACTTCTATTTATATTTTGTACAAAGAGATTGAAAAGCATAGTAGCAGTCTAATTTTTTTTTCAGAAAAAACAATAATTAGTTGTAAGATCCAAATCACCTGGTAAAGTTATAAACTATTGAGTCTAAAAAAAAACAACTACAAATGAATTAGCGATCACCTTTAACTTAGTAATTTAATGCAAAAGTTAATTTTTTTTTTTTTTTTAATATATTGACAATTTTTATTCTATTAAATGTAATTATTCATTTTTTTTTTTAAACATTTCAGCTTAAAATCATTTTAAATTTATCCCAGTTTAAAAACAATTATCAATTTCTCCTTTAGATACAGATAATCTTCATATTTTTTATTATTTTTATGTATAATACCTATACATCATATTTATAAATATTACATTCTCATATTTAATAATTACGAATAATAATAATAATTATCTATAATTCTTTAATAATTTATAGAAAACAATGTTCCTCTTTGAATTAGTCTTTTAATTTAATTTTTATTTATTAATCACAGTTCCACCTCTCCGAGTTTTATGATCTCCTCCTGGTGATCCAGCCAATTTTTTTGATTTGCAAATAAACTTCTTCAAAAATATTATTAAACCCAAACTTGCTATTTTTCTTTCCTTTTTTAATTATTTTTAACTCATTAATTAATAATTACCTAATTACTTTTGAAGTTTCACATTCCGCCATAATTGAACACGGACGAGAAATTCATGTGCAGCAAGTGCAGAATGAACTGTAGAATTTGAGCTCACCTGACCAATAAGCAATTTGTGGCGCATGCACAAAATGAGGGTTGAACTTGCCCATTTTTCGACCCTGTGTGAACCCGGCTTTATGGTAGTTATGACCATCGGAAGATTTGAGACCGGCTCTCAGCTCATCTGGTAAAGAGAACTCTTCCTCAATATCCAATTCACATGCAGACAGAAACCAGGCCATTTTAGGGGCTAAGAAGAGGCCCATGAGCGGAGTTCCAAGCCCTAAGTTATTTTTATTTAACCCTCTTCTTACAATTCTGCTTGAAATTGAAACATTCTGGACTTGTCATGTGAGATTTTTTATCATATTTCCAGTGATGATGCAATTTCGTAGGGTTTGATGATGGATGCATCTACCATCTCGTCTGTAAATTCAATCACTGACATTTTGGGAAATTAAATTTTTTGGTTTGGTTTAAGACAGAAATGGGCATAATTAAAATCACGATCATGATTATGATTACAATTAAGTCCACCTCTAGTTTAAGAATCAAAGAGCAGTCCATTGCATGATGATAATTTGATAAGTTAATCAGACCGGATCTTCATATTATTTGGTATATAAACTAAATTTTAGGTGGTTTTTACTGACTCCTTACTGAGATATTTTCAAAATATCTGCTGTGGACAACACATGACTTTTGCGAACACGAAACTATAAATAGGTGGCTTAAAAAGTGTTCCTGAATTTGGTAACTAGTTTCCGAAGACACTCGGCGTCGTGTCAGCCATATATTTATACACACACACAAGCTCTTATTTCTGGAAGTCTCATTCCGTTATTATATGTTGTTTTCTTATAGTAGGTAATAAGTTTCCAAGAGATTTCTTCATGGTCCGTGACAACATTAGAACTGTCATTGTCAATAGATAAATCATTAGGAATCGACAGTTTCTACATTTTAAACAGAAGAATCAACTTAACTCATATCTTTTTATGTAAAATACCCCTTTCGGCTCACCAATTTTAACCAAAATCTAGTATATTATGTATATTGATATAAAAGTCTTATTTACCAAATTTGAGATGTTTAACATTATATTTTAATATAATTTTTGATAAAAGTTTATTATGATCTTCAAGTAAAGCACCACTTCCAGTTTCCCAATTTAGACCCAAATCTAGTATGTTATTTAAATAAATATATAAATTATAAATAATAAATTTGAGAAGTTTTGCATTATATTTTAATATAATTTTTAATGGAAATCAATTATGACCTTAAAGTAAAGCACCACTTCCAGTGATCATGCAGTGACCAAAAAGAAAAATTCACAACTAAATTTTACAGCGATCCTAAATACAAAATTTCAACTTTCTACGGCTAACCATTTTTGAGTTATGCGAGATATGTATGAACGAACGTGCGTACAGACCTCATGACAAAACTTGTCAAAATGGAAATTTCTGTTGAAATCTGAAAACCGAAAATGTTCGCGATTACAATACTTTCTTTACTTGTACAAGGAAGTAAAAACAGAAATTTTTTAATTAATGTACATCATAAATCTAGTCGAAAAACTTTAAATTAATGCAAATGTAAACAACTTAAAAGAAACTTTCAATTTCAATATTATTTTAGTTTGGAACCAAGATACCCTTAATGATACGAATCATTACAAGTCCTTGTGTTCAGTGATTATTGTAATCAATATTAATAATATGATGGACTTACATTGAAGAAATTGCTTGCTTTTCTTTCTGCAAATAAACCATGTTGTCCAAGTAACAGTTCTTTAACTTTATCCATATTTTTAAAGTGATTGGTCTTAAAATAGAAATGAGCCAAATGATAAGTTGATTTATAATGTTCTGGAAACCTTTTTCTACAGAGTTCAAGTGCTCCGATACATTTTTCGACAAGCCACTGTTGTTCTAAAACATACCAAGTTTATGACTGAATATAATGAAATAGATAATTTGTAATAAAATAAAATAACTGGTTATCTTTTTTTTTGTATTTAACCCTTTTTCATCCAAAGAAAACTTCAGTTCTTTTCTTAGTTCAAGATTTTTCTCTACAGGAGCATCTTTACCATATTTAATTATTCAGAGATTAATGAATGGCCAAAAAAGGGTTAATAGTTAAAATATTATTACCTTGAGACCAGCCTTCTATTTCCAATTTAACTTTTTTAGCTGGAGGCTCACTGTCAGATTCACTATCCTAAAAAATATAAATATAAATAAATCTTTAATATAATGAAGACATTAACGATAGATAGATAGATAAAAAGCTTTATTGAAAATTAATTTACTAACTCTCTATTAACACAAACAAAAAATATTTAATGAAAAATTAAGTTCAACATATTATTTATAACTTGAACAACTTAAAATTTAGATTTGATATTTGAGATATTTAAAAGTTCTGATCTAACTGGATTAAAAGATGTATATTGTAAATGGGTCTTACTGTAAAGGCCTGGTAACCTGAGGCTATCTCAGACAAATTATATAATGCTAATCGACAGTGTGAAGGCAGAAAGGCGTAAGGGCCAAAATGACAAAATTGAGATTTTTAGTGAAAAACTTATGTTCTTTCATCTCACACTACCTTTTAAGTGAAAAAAAAAAAATCGAGAAATTAAAGAAATGGTTTGGTATTTCACTAGGAGGGATGAAAAAAATATGGTTTATGAACCTTTTTCACTCAAAATCTCCATTTCTTTGTTTTGGTGCTTATGCCTTTCTGACACTGTCAATAACAAAGGGAAGATATGAAAAACACGACAAGGAAATAAGTCAAATTAAAAATAAATCTCTACAAAAAATATATAACTTACAGAATCACTAGAAGAATCGCTTGAAGAATCAGATGAACTACTATCTGATGAGCTTGAACTTCCAGAACTTGAATTACTCGAACTAGAAGATGAGTCTGAAGAGGAAGATGAAGATTTTGATGATGAACTAGAAGAGGAACTGGTACTAGTTTCTTCACCTTTCTGCTTTGTATCCTTAGTCGTTTCCGAAGTAGAACTTGAATTAGTGGCTTTCTCAATATTGCTAATAGCACCAGGTTCTACTTGATCTTCTCCCGATGACACTTCTGTAGGTTGAACAATATTTTCTGGTTCTTCCTTAATGGGTAATAGCTTTCTTTTTAATGGATTAGATGAACTGTGATCACTTTCCACTTTACCCAGAATATCTTGTATCATATCTTTTACATCTTTTGAAACTGGCAAGTCCTAAATAAAAAAATAAATTTTTATGTAAAGTTGAGATATAAATGTTTTAGACCTAAAGTATGATTCAAATTTATAATGTAATATTTTTCATTCAAATTAGTAACAGAATTGTTAATTGGCAGCCAATCGCTCTTAATTGATTGAGATAGAAGAAAAGGCGAATCTAGATCTAGACTGTGGTGTAGGGAGTAAGTAATATTTTTTAATAAATCCTTGAAATTTACAATTTTAAACTTACATAATTTATGACAGTTTTAAGGTTTTAAGGTTCAATGATTCATCTTTATTTATATTGTTGTTTAAATTTTATAATAAATCTCATATGACAAGTTGAGCTAGTGGCCAAGCATCTGGCAAAAAAATGTTCAATAAAAGACTGGATAATATTATATAGCTTTTGACAACAGAAATATTATTGAAAAATATTAGGTAATTAGTTTTATATACTATTAAAACTTAATGGATTTATAAATGAAATGATATGAGGGTGGGGACGGATCTCTGAAATGTAAACCTATAAAATACACAATAAAGAAGATAATTGTTGCTTACTTACTTAATATTATTACAATTTTTCTGCTCAATTTGGATAAAGGACTTACTTATTTATATTTATTTTTGCTTCTTTTTTCATGAAGTGATGTTCATCAAAAAAAATTTTGAAATTAAATTCTTTTATTCAAAGATTATACTCCAACAATGTTTTAGGCAGTCCTGCCCGTTTTCATCCAAAAAACAGACAACACTTGAAAAATATAGGACTAAATCGCAATACAAACAATAAACTGATAAATTGGATTGATAAATTATATCAATATAATTATAATATAATAATAATAATATAATTATAATATTATATATAACCACAACCTAGAAGAACTTTTCCGAAATACATGAACTGCATTGAGAGTTCTTCTGACCCTACCTGTTTAAGTTACCAAGAGTGAGAGAACCTTTCCGAATTGAATATAACTAAGAATTACCAGCGATTAAGTACGAATCAGGAAAAATTGAATGGTTTGGCAATTATTTCAATAGAAAATGATGTGGTACAATTGATAATTATTGTCGCATTGTGGGTGGGATTTGCAAAAATGAAAGCCCCACATGTTTCTTTCATGTAGTATTGTTTATTGTTTTATTGTAGTGTTATTGTTTTGGAATAAGGAATTTTAAAATAATAAACCGTAATTTGAATAAAATAGTTTTCATGTCCACTTAATTTGCTATTTAGTTAAAAAATATATATAACTCATGTAATTATTTTTTATAAAAAAAAAACAAAAAAAAAACCTTTATATATATATATATATATATATATATATATATATATATATATATATATATATGTTATTAATGTTTAAAGATGCAGAAACAGAAGGCTAGAGGATGTAGAGGCAGGAAAATATGAACAGTTACAGCCTTGTGAAACCTTTGTACCAGCTCAAACAGTATGAGTGCAAAGACAGTTTCATATTTTTTTTTTCAAATAAAAAAATCTTTGCTGATATAGAAAATACAGATTTACCGAAACAACTAAGTAAAATCATGTTATTCTTACATCATCACTGCTGCTATCAGTCTTTTTCTGGATGTTTTTCTTGGGTTTCTCATTTCTGAAAATAGAAAATTAAATATTCAAAAGAAGAATTAGAAACGTCTAAATTATAAAATTAATTAACAAACTAACATAAGTTTGTATTAAATTAAACTGAATAATCCGCATATTTTAGATTATTTTTAAACAAAATTATGTTAAAGTAGAGGCAGACATACTTTTATTACTAAGAAAATATTTCTAAATTAATGCTACAGCTAAGTAATAATATGGCACGAACCTTGCATATTCCTTAGCTTGGGTAACAAATGGGCTTTGAGCCAAAACATTTATTGCATGCTTAAATACTTCTATAGTTGAGATAGGAAGGGGCTTGTCTCCTACTTCTTCAAGAGTTTTTAAAATGCATGTGTGCACTCTGTAGAATAGCTTTAATAAAACAGAAGATATAAATCCATTAAACAATCTATTATTACAATCTAAATACAGGAGAAGATAGTCAGTGTGGCAGCCAAAATAAAAATAAAAAATGTTGTAAACAAATATTTAATGAACGTTTCAACCCATATTTTTAGATCTTTTTCATGGCTACAAAGGCAAGATATAGCAAAGATAAGAATCATATAAATTTATAAAATGAAAATGTAAAAAAGTAAGTTCAAGAGCAATATAAACGAAATCAAGAGATTAAAGCAAGCTGGTTAAACTGGATGTTGAAAATAAAATTATACAGAATAAAGAAACCTAAATAGAGTTAAACCAACAAAGTAAGGTAAACATGTAAGACAATAAAGATAAGAACTAAATGGGAGTAAAACTAACCAATAAGGAAAGAGTAAATGAGGAGCAACATTGAAAATTACTTATCATATAAAATACATAACAAATGTTAAACTATATAGAATGAAAATTTATATGATGATAATAAAAAAAAATTAAAATTAAATGTTAGGACATAATAATCCTTATGATACTTCCCTTCACTTTTGAGAACCATTCCAATCATTTCATACTCCTGATAACTTTATCCTATTTCCTTCAATGGTCAAAGCTTCTTTGACATAACTATGAACAAAGCACCCCTTATTATGTAAAAAGACTAGACAACAATTGTAGGGCCTCATCTCATACCACTCTCAACTGTTCTTCACTACTTAAATCCTTAGAACTTTGTTGTAAATCTGAATACCTCACCTTCCAGAGCAAAATTTTAGGACTTGTTATGTGAAATTTTATTATTCCTGATCTTTCTAACATTTCTATTTATTTTCCATTCTTGACCTCCCTATCGTAAGAAATACTATTGCCTCCTAATCTACTTAGGGGTATACTAAATCAACTTATGCAAGCTTTTAAACTATTGTTCTCAACACTCTTACCATCAGAAAATGAATGTTCCCAAAATCTTATCCACTATTTCTTACCAATACCATGAAACAAACTAACAACATACAAAAAAGTTCCTTTTTACTTCCTTGTACGAAGTAAAGGAGGAAGTATTGTAATCGCGAAAATTTTCAGTTTTCAGATTTCAATGAAAATATCCATTTTTACCATCCCTGAATCCACTTTGACTATTTTCAACGTGATGCCGAGTGTCGTTTTTGAGATAATGCAATCTTCGGAAACTAGTAACCAAATTCAGGATCACTTTTTGAGCCACCGATTTATAGTTAAATAGGCGTACAAGGAAGTCATGTGTTGTCCACATCAGATATTTTTTAATAGTAATCTCCTTAACATCATACAGAAACTTATTAGATAATTATAAAAACGCTGCAATACAAACACAAACCATCTTTCGTTTTCTAAACACTTCAGAATCACCCTCTACTGTTTTCCTTTTCAGATCTCTTCCATATATCTCTATACTATCTAATAACATGGAGAAATTTTTACAGTCCATTATCTTATGTCTTGACCTTAGGTCCTATGATATACTCTTTAACATCTACACAAACTTCGAAGATCCTATCCCACTCCAACACAGCTTGACTACCACCCTGACCATCTTCTCTTAAATTAATTTTTAAGGTGAACTAGCCAACGTTTTGGTATGTATATAAATGCACTTACATAAGAGTACATTTCCACTCAAATATTTGTTCCCTAGTGATAAATGAACTAGATCTTAGCAAGCCAATCACTAAGCAAAAATAAGAATTCAAATTTTATAAACAATGTAAGGAAAAAAAATAATTTATTGTTGAAATGCATTATTATTTATAATCACCTCATTAACTTATATTTTAAGAAAATAATAAATCACGAGTTATGGATAGGCCAAGTTGAAAATAGCTTAACTAATGGGGGTTAATTATAGAGATCATATCTATATTTGAAGAGAAGTTCATATACAGATATAAACAAGATTAAATCTGAAAACGGGAGTAATTGAGGTATTAACATTTTTAATAATTTTATAATTATATTTTGTAATTTTGTAATAATTTTTAATAATTTTAACTGCATTCTTCAAATCGGAGACGGAAATAGTTTGTTCTATCGACTTGAAGAGGTAAAAGAAAACCATCAAGTTATTGACTGAATAAGAGTGGAGGCTATAATGTATTTGATATGAAAACACACAAAATCTATCAGGGTTAATATCGAAATCTCTGAAATAAACCACTTTTCATGAAAACTACATTACCTACTGAAAAAATCAGAAGCAAAATTTTTTTGTAAGCAGTTAATTATAAACCATTTGAAGAGATTCATTAAAATATAATAATAATACCTCTAGTGCTTCAACTGCAAGATACTGAGGACTGTTATATGTTATAACAGTTGGATACAGGGCTCCGATGTCATGAAGCAAAGCTGCAGCCTGAAAATTTTTTTTTTGGAAATATAAAAATCTGGTATCAATAAATGAATCAGCATTCATTCAATACTTTAAACCACTGAAGGGTAATTTTTTTTTTTATTACTGACTTTAATTATTATTAATAAAAATAAATTGGAAAGCGGCAGCACGGAATAGGGAAGACTGGTGATCAATGCTGCAAGAGGCCCTGTCCTCAAATGGGACACAGTGCCACATAAGTAATAAAAAAAGTTATGGCTATTATTTGATTAATTTTATTAATAATTATTTGATTTAACAAAATAATCCTGGACTGATCAGCTTGGTGTACAGAAGATACTTTTGATATAGTAACAAAAGCCTGGTATTAAGTTGAGGCTATTCCATATTGAATGAGTACTAAGGAGTTGCAAAATGAAAACGATTAAATTAAATTTAAAAAAAGATCAGTTGACATCCGCATGATGTTATAGAAGGATCAATTCCTAATTTAAAAAAAAAAAACAGATGACTATTACCTAAAGTTATTATATTCTATAAGCTATTCTGATACTATAAAATATACAATCCTAATAATTCTAAGAAATATACTGCAGTAGTCATAGATATAAAACATATAATAATTCTGACCTTTAATATACAATAGCTAATAATCATCTGATAAATTTAATAAAATATTTCAACCTAATTAACGGAAAAATCTGTATATATTTTGAAATATAAAGATTAATTTATTTTAAAAAAGTTAGGAGTGAACTCTTAAATATATCAATACTAGGTTTCATAACTATTTCTTTGAGTAATTTAATGACTCTGAGTAACCATTTTTGAGCTTAAAAAAGATTTTAATTTTCAAAATATATTAAGATAGATAATTTTAAACTCAAATGTTTTTGAAAATCACCACTAAAGACAGTAACAGGGAGAGAGAGAGAAACACCTTATTTAATCGAATCAAAGAGGTGCTATCCAGCTGCATTAGGTTGCTATACACACTATTAAAGAACTGAAAACTGATTAAGACTATGAGAATCAATTCCAGCTGAACAGTGAAAGAGGACTATTACAAGAGTAAATGATATGAGTGAGTTTAGTTATGGTTATTTGTTATAGCTTATTTTAAAGAAATTTTCTCATGTATTGACTGATTTGCAGATTGTTTAAATATTACAGTATTGAAATTCTGTATTTATTAAATTGTACAAAGTTAGACTAAATGTTTTTTTTTAATTGGTGAATTATTACTAAATAAAATTTTAAGAATGTTTTACAGTTATTTAGAGAAGTCTGGTTGAACCCGCCCCCCCTCCACTGGGCTAGTGCAACAAATCAGATATCTAACCAAAAAGTAGTACGTTACATTGGCACCCAACATGGGGCTCGAGAATATTTAAGGAGGGAAAACTGAGGCTTTAAAATGGATGCTACAAAGTTATTAAAGGATGAGTTGGCTTATGAGCTTCGTATTCGAGGAGTGTCCGATTTGCCTAAATCGCCTGATGCCGCTGATTTACGAAAGAAGCTCTCAAAAGCTTTCACTGAGAATGTTCAACCGCTCCCAGAAATATTAAATTCGTTAAGTATAGAAGAAGAACTAGCTAATTGCATGGCGAAATATGCAGCATTGGCCGAACGGATAGGTGAGCTCTCAGTAAATGGCTTGATGGAGTTTAGGCATTTGGATGCACCGCTTTGGCATCTTCATGGTCGTTTAGAACGGTTGATTGTCCCATCAGAATTAGAAGAGCGTTGGAAACGGCAGAGGGATCGGGTTACGTTTTTGTTTGCGGAACTGTGGGAGAAAAAACCGACGATCACACTACCAACCATTACCACAGTCGATTCTACTGTTATGCCTCGGACCAAAGATCCCAAGTCTACAGTAAGAGATATAAAGCCTTATAAATGGGGTTTGCGATTTTCAGGCGATTCGTCGGGCCCATCTTTAGGTGCTTTTTGTAGAGGAGCAAAGATTGGCAAGAGGGATCAGCCAAGAAGAGTTATTTCGAGTGGCAGGAGATCTTATAACCTGCTCAGCTCTGATTTGGTTCCGTACTAACCGACATAGGTTTTCTGATTGGAGTGAGGCAGTCAGTCGGCTCAAACTGGCGTTCAGGGACCCTGATTACGACCGCATATTGATGAACGAGATCCTCCGGCGTACACAGGGAGCTAGTGAGCCACCAGCTGTATTTATTGCAAAGATAAGATCGCTGATGGGACGGCTGTCAACACCAATGACCGAGAGGGAACAGGTGGTCATAATCGAAAGAAATTTAAGACCTGAGTACCTGGCACTTCTTGGCCTAACACGGTACGAAAATTTAGATGAACTCGAAGAAACACTTGGAAAGTTGTCTTTGGGAAAAGTGCTCGCCACTAGATTCAGAGAACCGCCATCCCGCGGACTATTAGAACCTGATTTAGGATACTATGGGAATCGGCAAAAAGATATAGCTGCTCTCGATGCAGATACTTCTTTGGAGGAGCCCTCGGCTGCAGAAGTAAATGCAATCAAACAACAGACACATTCAAATAATCCAGTAAAAGTTTGCAATGCTATCTGTTGGAATTGCAATGAACAAGGCCACCATTTCCGTGATTGTAAGGAGTCTCAGCGTATATTTTGTAATGGCTGCGGCGAAAAAGGAGTCAAAATTTATGAATGTGGACAATGCAGGACTCGTAGGGCTAATAAGCCCATGAGGAAGGGAAACGGTGAGGCAGAGGGGAATTAGTCTTGCCCCACACCTCTCTGCTACCACACCTGGGGTATTCTGATAACGTCGAAGAAGAGATGCTGGCTACATTTAAGCCAGGTGCTAGGAACTACAAACTTTGCAGACCTGGTTCTCAGGATCAGTGACCGTACCTGCTTGTGAAAATCTTTGACCGTTCTATGATGGGGTTATTAGATTCAGGGACTTCCCAAACGATTGTGGGTGGACCTGGATGGGAACTTATCAAAGGCCGACTAGAGATGAGGAAATCTGATGTTAGTGAGATTGTGATCCCGAATAGTCAAGTTTGCTCTGTCTTGGGTGAGGTAACCAAACCTTTTAAATTAGAAAATAGAATTAGGGTAATTACGACATTGGTGGCCCCTGATCTCACTATCCTCTTGATCCTGGGAGTAGATTTTTGGAAGTCGATGGGTGTCGTTCCCAATTTAAGCGACAATGTTTGGATGTTCAAGAATCCTGCTGATTACGGAAAGTGTCTTGTTGCAAGTTATCTGGTTTCAGAGGAGTCTCTGACGGTCGTCGAAAGGGAACAGCTTCAACAACTTCTCCATCAGTACCTCGATCAGGAAGGACCGAAGATTGGATTTGTCAAGAACTACACCCATAAAATCGATACAGGAGACCACCCACCAATAAAACAACGATATTATCCAGTTTCACCTGCAGTTCACAGGGAAATGCATCAACAATTGGACGAGATGATTGAGATGGATGTCATCGAGAAAAGTAACAGTCCATGGTCATCACCTGTTGTGATGGTTAGGAAACCGGACAAATCATACAGGTTCTATGTAGACTTCAGGTGGTATCAAAGAAAGACGCATATCCCTTACCCTATTTGTCCACTATATTAGATCGCCTGAGAAATGCGAAGTATCTAAGTACTCTAGATTTGAAATCAGTGTATTGGCAGATTGGTCTGTCGGAAGAGAGCAAAGGAAAGACAGCGTTCACTGTACCTGGTCAGGGACTGTTCCAATTCAACAGGATGCCCTTTGGCCTACACAACGCTCCCGCAACTTGGCAAAGACTGATAGATCAGGTGCTTGGGCCTGAGCTGGAACCATATGTTTTTGTTTACTTGGACGATATTATCATAGTGACACCAGACTTTTCTTTGCACATCGAGACCCTTAAAAAGGTGTTGGAACGTATCAACAACACTGGTCTAACTTTGAATCGAAAAAAATGTAAGTTCGCTCGAGAGGAGCTAAGGTATCTTGGGTACCTAGTAGATAGAAATGGATTAAGAGTTGACCCGGAAAAAGTAGCCAGTATCCTTAAATACCCCCGCCCGAAGACAATACGTCAAATTCGGGCGTTCACAGGATTAGCTTCTTGGTACAGAAGATTTATTCCAGATTTTGCCTCTAGGATGGCGCCACTAACGCATCTTTTGCGTAAAGGTCAGAAGTTGAGCTGGGGTCAGCAACAAGAAGACGCCTTCTTAGATATTAAAACAAAGTTGATGGAAGCACCTGTATTGGCAAGCCCAGATTTTACGAGGACGTTTATTGTTCAGACAGATGCCTCCTCCATTGGATTAGGAGCAATTTTGTCTCAAGAGGTTGATGAAGCAGAGAAGGTTATCGCGTATGCTAGCAGAGCCCTAACGCAGGCCGAACAAAAACTCTCCGCAACAGAGTTGGAATGTTTAGCAGTGATTTGGGCCATCGAAAAGTTTAGACCCTATATCGAAGGCATTACATTTACGGTGATCACGGATCATCACTCTCTGATGTGGCTTCATCGTCCCCAGGATCCTTCTGGTCGATTAGCTCAATGGGCGCTGCGGCTTCAGAATTATGATTACCGGATACAGCACAGACCAGGGAAAGAACACATGGCTGCTGATGCTTTATCACGTGCAATAGATCAGGTTTCTCTAGACCCCAACCCTGCCCTAGCAGCAGTGGTCATTAATGGTGAGGAAGCGGATCCCTGGTACCAGAATATGAAGCACAGAATCACGGATTAAGCCGGAAGAGTTCCCGACGTGGCGGATTGCTGAAGGTCATCTCATCAAGCATGTTTTTGAGAGGAACCCCTTGAAAGTTGGCGACAATCAATGGAAACTTGTGGTACCGAAAAATCAAAGAGAAGCAGTTCTCAAACGATTCCACGAGGAACCGACTGCAGGACATATGGGGTTGAACAAGACGAAGAAGAGGATTGCTCTTTATTATTTCTGGCCGAGCCTGATCCGAGACGTTGCCAGGTTTGTGAAAAATTGTCATACGTGCCAAACTATGAAGCCGGAACAAAAAGCTCCTGCAGGCTTGATGGAAATGACTCCGGTGCGTTCAAAACCCTGGCAAGTAATTTTCACAGACCTCATGGGACCATTTCCACTTTCTTCCAAGCAGAATCGGTATTTACTAGTGGTGACTGATTACCTAACCAAATTTACCCTGCTTTTCCCTTTAAGACAGGCGAATGCACAGGCAGTAACAAAACACGTAGAGAACGACGTGTTCTTAATGTTTGGTGTACCTGAAGTAGTATACTGTGACAATGGCACTCAGTACACTAGCGAAAAATTCAAGAATATGCTGCGCAAATATGGAACTACTTGTCGGTATAGCCCAACATATCACCCCCAGGCTAACCCTACTGAGAGGGTAAATAGGGTGATCAAGACAATGATTTCGTCTTATGTTAGAGATAAAAATCGATCCTGGGATAAACATATCGCAGAGTTCGACGACACTCCAGCCCTTCTAAACTTTGACCGCGAGCTAGTCAGCCACGCGTCCCAATATGTTGTTTGTGATGGACCAGAGACCATAACTAGGATCGATGAGAAGCTCAAAATGATCATGGAAGATGCTCAGTCGATTGCATCAGGCCCAAGAAAACAATGCCCGACATTGTAATCTTCGACGGACACCAGCCCGAAAGTATTGGTGAAGAAGCATCCTATATCGGACTTAAGTAAGTACTATACTGCCAAACTTGCACCAAAGTACGAAAAGGGTGTTATCAAAAAGGTTTTGTCGGCTCTAGTGTATGAGATGGTCGATGAGGAAGGAAGACCATTAGGAAATAGGCATATACAGGAGTTGAAAGTACATTGTTCGGATAGCCTAAACATGGTAGCAGAATACTCTCCCGCAACCCCAGGAAGAGAGGAGAATGTCACGGTAGACAATATTTAAAAACACATGTCAGAGAAATGGCTAAATGGCTTGAAATGACTTTTCAATAGCTATTAACATGCAACTTCTCATTAAGTTTCTGAATTGTTATTCATTGTCTGAATCATATGATTCCGGCTCAAATGAACAACTATCTAGCTCAGAAAGTGTTGATGACACTGAAGGTTGGGAAATGCTCTATGCTAACACATTCATAGGTGATGCTGATGAATTTTTTAATTAAAGAAGAAATGAAGGCAATGCAATATCTTTGATTTTACCATCCTAATTTAATTTACATTTACTTTCATTTTCACTTGAATAGCATCTTTAATGAATATTTTTTCATCGCGATGTGAACTTCAATATAACATTTAGTTAGTTTGTTTTGAATCTAGAACTGGAGTTTTTGGCGGGGTCACTCCTACCCCTATTTCTTCAGTCTCTCCCACGCTTCGGTAGTGTTTGTTTTGTTACCCTCTATTTTATTAGGTTTACTTCATTACGATGAAAAAATGGACAAACGAAAAAATAATGAGCTTTATAAATGCAGTACATTTACGACCTGAGCTATGGGACATAGAATCAAATCTTTACAAGGATCGTTTACAGAAAAAAAGACAGCTGGCAAGCTGCTGCTGATGAACATGAAATAACACTCGACGAAGCATATAAAAAGTTCAGAAGTCTGAGGACATACGCGAAAAGTGAGGCAAAAAAAATGTTAAAAAGAAGTGGAAGTGCTGGCGGTACAACAGCTGCTGCATGGTTCGCATATGATGTTATTTATGAGTTTCATTTTGTCTCGAGACATACTTGAAGCAGGAATTGATAGCGAAAACACAACAGAAGTAAGTAAAAAATATATTTCATACACAAAAATGGTACATTACTATTTGTTACAAAAAGTAAAAATGGAAATTCTTAACAAATGCTTACTGAATGAATACAAATACATACTAAGTGAAACAAACTAACTGATTAATTAATCACTAACTAACAAGTTAACCATTATATGGCACAAAAAAGTCAAAATAAACTATTTAAAGGTTAGTACATCACTACATCACTTTACACATTACATTATATTATACATTAAGACGAAATCACACATGTCACTTTTAACTGAAATCTATCATTACTATAACAAAATCTACTACTTAAACAACACAATGAAATTTCCAAACTGAAATATGTCTAAAACATAGGAAAACAAACAGTCCAGGCAGCATAACCTAGTGTAGAGCTCAGAAAAGGAAGGCTACGCTTGCCTCAGCCAATAGAAACGAAGATCGTCACTGTCTGTATATGTGGTCCGTCTAAACACTATTTTCCGGCAATCTATAGCCATAAACATTGCAGAGAAATGTTTCCAGCAATGCTGCATAACTTATGGCCGGGCTATGTATGGCCGAAAATATAGCCGGGCTATATCGCTGAAAATATTGTCGGAAAATATGGCCCGTCTAAACGGCCCTTAATATCGACACCAAGATCCTCCAAGAAGTTCCTTGTTGTACTTGGTATAGTTCCGCGGGCTCCGAATCAAAGGCCTCTCACGTTGAAGTCTCTTTCTCTGAAGCTCTCACAGAACTTTTCCTTAAGTAAAGGGATATACTTATCATAAATTTCTTTCTTTTCCATATCCACTCAATTTGCCTGGTCAAGGTCATTACTTTCGTATCTTACAGTAGGATCCAGAATGATTGCTGACTTACCTGTTTTTGGGAAAGCTACAGTGTCAGTAAACCTACAATCGTGTGGATCCATCCGTATTTATTCAGTAGACCTCGTCGAAGTAGGCAGTCTCTCTCTCTCTCTTAGGAGATTCATCAATTCATACTTCACTTTATGGTGATGGCGTGTTGTGAGGAGAGAATTGTTGGAGCATTTTCCCAGCACATGTGCTGATATTTCAGACTCTTTGTTGCATTTGTGACAAAAGGACCCAACTTCTCTAATCTGTCCGCTGACACCTGGGACTCCACACAGTGGGTGCATAATTGATGCTCAGTTTCAGGGCATTAGATCATTCGGAACCCGAAAGTATTTGCTTCTCAGAAATGTATCTGTTCGTTTTCGGGGTCTCTTTAAAGTGGCGAACACCAATGCCCTGCCACCTGCAATTGGCCCATTTTTCAAAGGAACCTTCTCGTAATGATTGTCGTGGAGCTCTCATATTTCGATTTCTCTGATCAACACCTAATCTCTCGGCACATTTGACAGTCGCTGGGCAATGGATCAGTGTTGCGGAGGAATCTCCAATTGGCAGCGGATCAATCCTAGTCCTCGATATCTCCTCGGAGCGTACAACATCGCCGTGGAGGTATTCGCAGAGAGTCCAATAATGGCCTGTACGCTCCTGCGAATGATGGTGTCGATTCCTTCTAATATAATCGGACGTAGCTTTGGGAGGTACGCTGTTTGGAGAGGGTAAGTAAGACCCGGGAACAGATATTGGTTGACAATGTTAAGCTTTTGCTCGGGCTTAAGCAAGCAAAAGGCTATGAGCTTATATAAGTTTTCACTAAGCTTTGTCACTGAATCTTTGTTGAACTATAGCTCTTCCGAGAATGAGCATCCAAAGTACTCAAGAGAGAGCATCGTTGTTTCCAGTTCTCCTTTATTCATGATGATGCCCACACTTTTCCGAGGATTTATAGCCAAACCAATCTCCAAAAATGTCCTCTGGATGCACCCTTGTCATGTGCTGGGACAGCCTGGTCATCCGTGAACCCTGCGAGGACCACAGATTCTTGGTCACTTCTTATCGTGTATCCAAATTTTCTAGAGTAGTCTTCGTCGCATAGGTCACGGTATAGATTATCAATGGCCAGGTTGAACAATGAAGATGACAAGGGCACTCCATGCAGCACTTTGATTTGGCTAGTTGAGTAGGCACCGATACTAATCCTAATTTTATTTGTAAAAGGAGAGCGGATGTTACGTTTTTTAGATCCGGTGATACACCTCTCACTTCAAGTGAGCTTATAATATGACTATGACCAACATTGCATCAAAGGCATCAACAACGTCAAGAAAAACCACCGCACAATCGCTTTTCTTATTTCATGTATCTTAATATAGCGTCAATGATTCTTGCGTTGACGTGCGTTTCCAGTAGTCCTCTTATAAAATCCCTTTGATTCTTGTAGAAGGTGACCTGTTTTCGTAGTGAGTGGTCCAGAACCTTCTCCATGATTCAGCGCACAATGGAATAAATGGTAATGGGCCTCAAGGATGATACATCATTAATATCCCCTTTGACTTTATATATTAAAACTGTGAGCCCCTGTCGAAGTGGTTCTGGTACGATTCCGTATTTACAGTCCTGAGAAAGTTTAGGAACTTGCTTACGGCCTCGTCGAAATCTGCAGTGTTCGCATTTTCCTTTAGCATATTCTTGAATGTTGCAGGCCATTTAGCAATGTCCTCTTTTATTTTAAATCCTCTCCTTTTTTGGGGCCTACTACATTTTTAACAATGTCCCTCAATGTATTTGTGTTAGTCTCCCTGGGATGTTTTTTTGCAATATGGGTTCCAACACCTCTTTCACCCTTAACTGAAAGGCCACAGACAGGACAAACTTTATCATCAGGGCGTGAACCTTTATCCTGTTGTCCACTGCCCGCCTCCGTGACTTCCGGTTGAATTTTTGGCATTTGGGGAAACACTTCTTCTGAATATCACACTTTCTGTGTCCGGCCATTCCAATTTTATGAATTCCTTTTCGCCGCCTCCCGTAGTAGCCACAGACATCACAGACACAACAACCACCTCCTGAATAGGCCTTCAACTTTAATCTTCTTTGTTGGTTTCATAACTATTTTAATATTATTTTTTTATCCAGGAGTGTAGCCAACTCATGCCTGATTGAATTAAAACATATAAACGAGTAGCGCATTTAAAATAAAAAAAATAAATAAACAGACAAGACATGTTATGAAACAACAATGAAATAAGTGTAGGATTTTAACTGTATCACTTCTTTATTTTTTTTATATAGTTTATTTATATTTTTTAATATATTTTATTTATATTTTTTTATATAGTTAGGTTTCATGGCTTGACTATGATATAGAAAAACATTATTTATAGAGATTATGGAATTATAATGAAATATACAAAAGATAATTATAGTTCATAAATCCAGTGTACTCCAGTGAAGAACTATGATATAAGATTAATATCAAATATAAATATAAGCATAATAAACATAAGTATTATTTTATGTCTAATAAATAAAAATTAATCAAATCAACAATTTATATAATAAACTTTACCTTTAAATAATGGTTAATGTAAACAGAAGGCTCTTCATCTTTTTTTTTAGCAATTTTGCCAAACATATAATGGTGTAACCATCTCTCGTCGTGTATATCTCGACCACCAAAATCATGCCACAGCTGAAATATTTTAATAAATACGTAAATTGATAAATTAAGAATAAAACACAAGAAGCCATCCACCTTATATTCCATTAAGTGAAAATGCAATGAATAGTAAAATCTAAATTCAAAATAGTCTCATTTTGATTAACCATCCCATACATTCTTCTATTGTTCATTATTTTCAATGATATATATTTTTTAAAGCAATTATGGTTTCACTATAAGAAACACTGATTCATGAATACATTCTGGAAGCAATAATATTTCATGTTGTACACAGAAAACACAAACCTTATTTGCAGATAGAAAACATTGAAGAGCAGTGGCTAGCATGGATTCTTTTTGTTCTTCAAGAGTATGATACATTTCAATACTCAGGTTTTGTTCCTATATAAAAAATATCCAATTAATAAGAAATATAATGAATTAGTTAAGAAAATATAGAACAAAATTGAATAGTTGGTCAGGTAATGTTAACAATTCTGAAATTTAAAATAGGTGCAGGTACTAAAGTTTTGGAAGGTTGCTGTTCTAATTGCATAGTGACAAACCAATTTTTTTTTTTTTAAATTAGAAATTACAAAGTTTTGACAATAAAATTACTAATAGACTTTACCTATATTTACCGAACCTTAGAATTGAAGAAAAAGTGATTTGTATTGGTTGAAATATCTACAGACATTAACCCTTAATGCTTGGTAATATATTTTTGGTGGTTTAAGTTTTGAAAAACAAGGGCTTCACCAGGAATTGAAATCAGAGCTCAAGATGGTACGTTGTTCAGAATAACATTGCTTATAATGATAGCAATCTCTTTAAGCTTTATTATAAATACGCATTTTTTATTACATTTATTAATTATATAGCAAACAAAACTGTATGCACGCATAGGATGGACTTACAGATTGGTGTCTGATATTAGTTTGTTGTATACTCAGTGAGGTGGACTTTTGCATAACATAGCTGTTGACTGGACACAGATTCTCTAGAGCCTATGAATGAAAAACAAGGGCTTCACCAGGAATTGAAATCAGAGCTCAAGATGGTACGTTGTTCAGAATAACATTGCTTATAATGATAGCAATCTCTTTAAGCTTTATTATAAATACGCATTTTTTATTACATTTATTAATTATATAGCAAACAAAACTGTCTGCACGCATAGGATGGACTTACAGATTGGTGTCTGATATTAGTTTGTTGTATACTCAGTGAGGTGGACTTTTGCATAACATAGCTGTTGACTGGACACAGATTCTCTAGAGCCTATCAATGCCAATTGGATTCAAATCGGAAAACATTGCTGAATGCCCAGCGTGCCTGATGATCAAAGTAACAGTAGAGCACGCATTTTTTTACATACATCCGCTTCGCTCAGGTAAGAAAAGAATTAGAGAAAATTTGTAGATTGAATATCACTCCCAAAAACTTGGTGAGCCATATCATATTGTGGCGGGAGCAGTCAGCTGAGCTGGATGGTAGTGGGGAGCGTCGCCTCCCACTCCTGCCGGCTGGCTATAAATAAGCGCGCTGGCCTCACAGAGAGGGGCACTCCTAGCCCAGGAGCAGGCCTCACAGCAGGGCCACTGCACCTCCACCGTCACACGCTCCGGATCCTGAAGTCTCAGCGTGTAGAGGTCCCACTAGTCGCCTGCCAGATTTCTGGAAACCGAATCCGAAACTATGGTTCGCGCAGCTCGACCGTGTCTTCAGCTCATCCAAAATAACCTCGTCTATCATGAAGTGGTAGTATCCGTCTTACACAGGTATCGGACATCATCATGAGCCCCGGCAAGACACTCTGCGAGACCCTTCGAGATTGCCTAATCAACATTTACGGCGAATCAGAGCGTAGGAGAATCCAGCAGCTTTTAGAAGGAGCAGAATTAGGCAACCAAAAACCCAGTCAACTCCTCAGGCAAATGCAGATGCATGCAAGTAACATCGTCAGTGACACTGTTGTCAAGACGTTATGGCTACGGAACGTTCCTCGCACGATGCAGGAAATTCTGGCAGCTACAAGCCTGGATGAATTGTCAATCATCTTCGGAAGAATGAAGATGGCCCCGGTCTCACCACTGACATCATTGCCACCGGAACACGACCCAGGATCTCCAATAGCTGCAGCGAGCTATCAGTCGACACCTTGTGCACTCCTGCCTCCTCCAGAAAAACACCGGCCTGGTGTCAGCCTGATAACACCCAAACGTAGAGGAACCATCCCCCGAAGAAGACCATTGTATTATATAATTGTATTATATGTAAACAGTGTATTGTAATATTATACTCCGTATTGTTGGGAGGGAATGGTGTGGCGGGAGCAGTCAGCTGAGCCGGACGGTAGTGGGGAGCGTCGCCTCCCACTCCTGCCAGACGGCTATAAATAAGGGCTAGGGCACTCCTGGCCCAGGAGCAGGCCTCACAGCAGGGCCACTCCTGACCCAGGAGCGGCGCAGTGCCTTGACTGCTCTATCATTCCGCGCTGCCCATCCTCCTCCTCTGGCTTACAGCCTTCTTAGTCGGAAGCTAATAAAAACTTGTTTACCCTACCTGGTCTACCTTTTCTTTTTACCTATTTCATCCTTTTCTGAAGGCACTGCGGTCTTAATCGGCCAAGTATTCACCCCGCCAGTGAGGCTCTGATAGGCTAAGGCGGGAGTTCCTATCTCGGAAACAGTGCGGTCCTAATCGGCCTAGTTTCCAACTTACCGGTGAGGCTTTAATCAGCTGAGGTAAGGTGCTCCTCTCCTAACCGAGACAGTGAGGCTCTGATCAGCCAAGTCTCAAACACGGTCGTGAGGTGCTCATCCACCGAGCCATGGGAGCTACCTTCGGGTTGCTCATCTCCTCCCTGAGCGGATTGCACGAGCACGCATAGTACCTGGGCCCTTCTGGTTCTAGAGGAAACCAATAAATGCAGACCCAGAGTATAATATGTTGGACGAATGCGCTCAGACGAACATTGGACAGCAGTGAAGAAATCCGCCACAGTTGTTCTAAAGAAATTGAGAGCAGAATAAAGGACTAGGAGAGGTCACTAGTCTTCAAGAAAGAAACGACATAATGTCTGATAAAAGTCCCATGTAAAGTGGAGAGAGAATTTAACCATTAGGCCGCAGACAGCCTTTGCCCTCCATGAAGTAATGCATGATGGTGGTCCCAGGGGCCCACCCCAATCCCAAACTAGGGCTAGATACGGGCATAGCCATGTCTTTTTTAAGATTTCCTCTATCGTAGTAAAAATAAAAAATAAAATAAAAATCCCATGCACAATAATAATGAAATAATACCTTCTTGAGAACATTTGAACAAAATGAGTGTATTGTGTATGAAAATGTTCCTTTTTCAATCCACAATGTATTTTGAGCTGGATCTAAATCCAGAGATTTTTTGTAACATCTACAAACAGCAGCTGCGGAATTTAATAAGTTTCCTTCATTTTTTATTGTCTCACACTGAAATATAAAAAAATATGTAGTTTTTTAATGACTTGTAAACCCAATGATCAAAACTTAAAAATTATGACTTGGAATAATTCATAAAATAAAATACTCAATATTTTTGTTGAATTAACACAACTCATTCTTTGTTAATATTGTTATTAACAAAACAAAAAGTTTGAAAAGATAAAAGAAATTTTGCTGTATTTTTGCACATGAGTCAAAGACTGAATAACCTGAAATACTGCAACTATCTTTAAAAAAATTGTAAATACATTTTTACGATATGATATCCTTCTAGAATTATTGTCAAGAAAAAATAATAGATTAAAATACAGGCTTCATTATTCCTATGCTGGTTTTGATAAAAAAAAAAAAAAAAACATATACAAGTATTCTAATAATAAATGAAATGACATAAAACTTACTGAATTAAGTGTTGTTTCTATTTCTGTGCCTCTTGACAACGCTAAACCAGCCCATGATGCATGACGGGTTGGATTAGCACAAACATCCAACAAATTATAATGCCATACTTTTGCCTAAAAGTGAAATAGTCGGAAATAAATAAGATAATTATTACAACTAATGTAAATTTGAATAATCAAATTTATCTGATAGACCAACACCAAAATATGTTCTTTGCTATAGTAGAGGTGAGAATATAAGGCGGGTAAGAACTAGAACTTCCCCTCAACACCCACCAGTATTTCCTTAATACAGCTCATCCCTGCCATTATACTACTTCCACCTCTAAATAGAATAGTACTGACTTTCAAACTCAGTCCATACATTTATTTACTCAGTTTAACAACCCTCATGCATGTTTTTTGTTGTTAAAGTAATTTTATTTTTCTGGTCTTTGTTTCTGTTTTGTTATTTTGAATTTCCCTACTGTTCAGTTTTTTCCTCATAGTTTGCAACATTAAAATTAAAAATATTCAAATCTCCAAGAAGCCCATTTGTACGAAAACAAAGCAAAGTTATTGAGCATTAATTGATAATTTTTTTTCTCCAGATTTCAAGGAGTAGAAAGAAAAATAACAGTTCTCCGACTAAAGCCTCAGGTTAGTCTTTCTATACTATCCATTCCGTTCAAAAGAAACTTAGTAGTAGATGAGCGATGATAACGACTTTCAAAAAGAAAACATTCGTCCAACTTTGTCACCCACTCATATTCTGATTACTACAATAAGCAATTTTTATTTTTTAAAAATTCTTCATTGAAACAAAACCATGTATTGAAAAACATTTTATTATCATATAGATAAAGGGTGGGCAAACGGAGATGCATGTACCAAACATGGCAGATAGGATGATTACAAGTGGCAGATTGCATCGTTTCACCTGCAAGTATTTTAATATCGTGGGTTTTGGCCATAGAGTTGAATTTTTACTCTTCGGATGTCGTGTCTATGGATGCAAGATAGTCGTCACATCTCTGTATTTTGATAAAAGAGAAGATGGGGAACGAATTCGGAATATAGTTTTTGATGAGGTTCCAATGACACAACTTGTTTATGCCGGTGTCGCCTGTTACTAAACTTCCAAAAAAAAGTTCTTTGGTATCCATTGCCAAAAGAATACCGTGCAGGAATCAAATGAAATCATTTCTCTGTCTCAATATCTAGTCATTGAATTGAGTAGAAATTACTATTTTTGTCTCCAGCAAATTGACCCACACTGCATCCTATCCATCATAAGAAGGTAACTGACTTATGCTCAGGTATTTTTCTTTGGAATTTTGGTTACGATAACTCTTTGTAAGGAAGAAGCACAATTTTCAAATTTGTTTTGAAGTCGAACCTCATATATATTTTATTATTTTAAGGTTGCAAATAAATAGTGCTTTGATAAATTGCTCCTCTAAGCCCTTTTGGGTCTGTCTTTACTTTTAAACGATAAATAATATGAGGGTATTTACTGTTTTTCATTATTAGAAAATTGTCTCTTCTTTGGTCCAAGTTTTCTTTACCTAGTAGATAGTCGAAGGTTCTTTTTTAACTAGGAACTATTCCGATAAAAATCTTTAAGTCCACTACTTTGTACTTCACTGTCAATGTATTTCATCTTGACAACAATACTGACTGAATAAAATTCCTTCTGAGGAGAGAAAAACTGGCTGATAGGGAAAAACCCTGGCTAGGAGAGAAAACTCCTTGAGAAAAACGCACCACAATAACAGAAAATATAAGGATTACATTACCCCATATACTACTGTATGCAAACAAAGTTTTGGCTCTATTCTTTGTTTCCTCTAATTCATTTAAAAAAAAAAAAAAACAAGTAACCCCATCATTATCGGACTTATCAAAAAATGTGTGGAGAAAATATTTTCACTCATAAACATTAACTAGAAATATTCATCTTCATTGTTTCATTTTTATTTTTTGAAGGAGTGGAAATGCCAAAGCCAAATCTTACCACCCATGAAAATAAATAAAAACCAATAACACGTTATCACTTTAAAAATTCAGAAATATCTCGAGAATACTTTCATGATCACTGAAATAGAGGCATAAAAAAGGTAGAAAATTTTATTATAGAAACAATAGAAAGGGTATTTTTACAAACTATTCGCATGGCGCGAGCCAGAAAAGTTGGTTTTTCTTAGCCTAGAACAACCGTTTCAGCCGCATGTGCATCCTCTCATCCATATCCCATCGTGCTGCCAACAGACTGTATTTTTAACTTTACGATAGCACTATACAGTCTGGTGTTGACAGCCACTGGATCATTGTACAGAGAGATTGGGCTGTACAGAGAGACTGGACTGTACAAAAGACCAGTTTCTGGGCGACCTGAGCAACAAACCCTGCAGACGACTGTTTTGTGGTTATCCAGACCCTCCCAAGTGGATGTTTGTGAGGAAAAGGCTTCCAGAAGTTGGGCTATATTCGAGGATGACAACCACTCGAGTGCTGTTAATACCAGTACACCGGAGAGCCCTCTTGGATTTCGTTCATCGAAACTGGAATGATGCAGAGTGTAAAATATATGTAATGTAATGTAATGCTCTCAGATGAGTTCGGAATTAACCTGTTTATCTCTGAATTACTTTACTTTAGAGTTGAAGAGGTTAATTCTGCACTCATCTGAGAACACTGCATTAGACTACTCTGCATCAATTCAGTTTCGGTGTGCCTGAGCATAATTCAAGCCGGCTCTCCGGTGAAGTGGTATTAGCAGCACTCCGGTGTACTGGTGTTAGCAGTACTCCAGTACCTACCGTGCTTGAATGAAGCCCAGTTTCTTCAAGCCGTTTCCACACAAACATCCAATTGGAGGGCTGTTCGCAGAGCTAGAGTGGTCCGAACTACTCATTGATGGCGGTTGCAGAGGACCTGGATCACCAAAAAATGGTCGTCAACTAATTCCAAATAAATGATCATGATTTGATGTTAGAAAATGTTGAACCATAAAAAAAGAACAATAAAAGGGCAAAAACTTATGAAAACAGAAGAAAAATGGAGAGACGTGTTCTCATGAATTATCAAAGTTCAATTAACCTGAAGTTATATTATTCTATTCAT
This sequence comes from Rhaphigaster nebulosa, assembly GCA_948150685.1. Classification (NCBI taxonomy): domain Eukaryota; kingdom Metazoa; phylum Arthropoda; class Insecta; order Hemiptera; family Pentatomidae; genus Rhaphigaster; species Rhaphigaster nebulosa. The sequence continues at coordinate 97,847,384 of OX411310.1, forward strand.
GTAATAACAAATTTTTATCTTAGGGCACTAATTAACCTCATTATTAACCTTTGAAATAGAAAAATCCAGGTGTGCTGGTTTTTTTGTGTGCAGTGTAGTTGACTCGACTAAGAGGGTCAAGGGACAAGATCTGTTCATAAATAATAAGAACAGAAAAGAAGGGATTCATATCAAGAATGAATTAATATTATTAATTAAAATTCGGTCAATAAGGGAGATTCTATAATTCTCTCTTTAATTATAATTCGTAAATAATTTCTTTTTTGAGATCAATTATATTAATTAAATTAAAATGATTGCACTGATGAAAGAAAAAAAATTAAATACCCAAGACTTAGATTTATAGTAGAAATGAGCAAGGAGAAAGTAAATATCAGCCACTTCTGCAGGCAGAGCACAATCATTTCTTGGTATTTCTTCTATTTCACCATCTATATATTTCTTCATTTCTCCTATAAGACGCTCTGAAACATAAAATAAATTTAATAATGATTTGATCAATAAAATAAAAAATAAAAAAAAATTGTCGATATAGAAAAAATATATCAAAGTTTGTTGATGTAACCGACTATTACATTATAATGGATGTATTATGAAATATATTGCACTGATTCCTGTATTGCTAATGTAGTGACTGACATGGCATAATAATTATCATTGCCTATAAAGAAAGAGTTTTGAATTCTATGATCTGGAGAGGAACCCTTATTTTTCAATGCTGGCCACCCCAAATAACCCCTCAAAGAGATCAATCTGTCAGGGAACGTCCCCCCTCAAAACATCAAGATGTGTAAGCCGTGGTTCCATCTAGTTGGAACCATTCATCTTCTTTGCCGATTTCATGCAACTTAGGGCATAGGATAGTCTCCAACATGGCATGTAATGATCAGAGTTCACAGTTACCATTAAATCCTCCTAGTAGTCAATATCGGCTAACATTTGGAAGATGTAATTTTTAAAACCCACTGAAATAAAACTATTTTTGATGAAATTTTGAAAATAAAACCATATTTTTTTACTTTTCTTACACTTAACAGGAAGGAATTGTAATTAGGTCAAATTTCCTATGTGCAGTTTTTAACAGATTATATGTTTCAGATTCCCCTGAATAAAAAAAATGCATTTTCGGTCATTCTCTGTGCCATGAGTATCTCTTGAATGGGTAGACCAATTTTGTTACATTTTTATTGTTTTGTTTTCCAATGCCTGAGTACTAAATTGGGCACCCTATGCACAATAGTGATTGTGCCATAGCTGAACAATGTTTTTCTATAGACTGTAGCACCAAAATGGTTCTAACGATTTTTATGAAACTTGCCTAAATTGGTTTGTTTTTTACAACTCTTCAAAATGTGTCAGTTATTTCTACTCCATCCTATACAATAAAATATACAATACCAAGAACTATACTTTGAAACAAGAGATGCAAAGAAGGTTCAAAAAATATTTAATATTCAAATTTATAATGCTTAAAACATCTCAATAACAATAACGCAAGCATAGCACATTATTTTAGAATCAAAAAGATGAATTATTGTTAGATGTTTTATAAGGGTGATTTTTTTTCATTTTTACAATATTTGGTTGTCTCCACAGAAGAAAAAAAAATTATTATGCAAAACAGTATTAATTTTGTTTTCAATCAATGTAATTTATAAATACCTATAACTAAATTCTCTTATACACTACTTACTTGGGTTACAGTTGTCTGGAACAAGCTGAATAAGCTTTAGGTATAATGCTTCATTATCCGCTGACATACAGCACTTTCCAACAGTGTCATATGAAGGCAGTTCTCGAGGCCTAGTAAATATAAATATTTGCTGGGCTCGATTCCAAGTAAGTGCAAGTCCAAGTACATTATGTTCAGCTATATGTCTCGTCTCCATATAAAAAAGGTAAAAGAAAAAACCACTGAATTTATATCTTTAAAAATATTTTAATCAAGCTTAATATAAGTATTTAAAAAAAGTTATTTATAATTAAGATTTGCCTAAAATATTCTATTAAAATGAACATCAACTTGCAAGAGAATTTTAGCAGATTATTTAAAAATATTTAATAGTTGTGATGTTTCTCAAAATGTCTATACTTGTCCAAAATTAAAATTTGTATTTTAATAAAACGTAATTGAAGGTTATTAATAGTGACCGACTGAAGTTTCAGTTTCGGTAATGGTTTCAGCCAAAAAAAACTAGGTTCGCCCGTGGTTTCGGTTTCGGCTAAAAATCGGATGAAACTTTGGCACAGCCGAAACTTGCATTCGTGAGTTGTTCGATTTTACTCAGGCACGTAGGTACTACCTAAAGTAGACACTGCCATCTAAAATGACCTGGTTAAAGAGTATAAGCAGGCATTGGAAACACGTTGGTTTTAAGAAGCTTAAGCAATCATAGGCAACAAGAAAGCCGATTTGCTTGCAAGAAATGGTACTGAGCTTCTTCTCATGGGGCCAGAACTCTCATTAGACATTTCAAAGTGACATCAGTGTAAAGAAGTTCTAGATTGGACATGGAGAAGAGCAGGTAAGGAGGGAAGGGAATGTGCTAGGCTTAGATAAGCTAAGCAGTTACTTAAAAAACTCTCTTATTTCAGAAGCAAGTGACTCCTAAGCCTAAACAGAAATTAACTCTCATTGATTATTGGAGTATTCACTGGCCATTGTAGGCTTAAACTACACCAAAAGATTTGTGGAGTAGTAGGCGAAGAAATCTGTCTCTAGTGTGGACAAGCAATGGAGACTGTCCTACACTACATAGCAGATAGTGATCGGTGCACATCACTAAATTAACAGGCTTTTGGGCTCTGAGAGAATCCTAGAACACTAGATTTCCTCCATTGAATGGTTGTCCCTTTTGAATTTCATCAGGCAAACCAAAAGGTTCAACATGGAGGAATAATAAGTCACTATTGAATTTCCCCAGGCAAAAAGGGCAAACAGACCCATTGGCCGGGCTTGTTCCCCCCACGAGTATCCGAAAAGAAATTTGGAACTTAAAGGGTAAAAAGAGAGTATTAATATCAAAGGGTAAAGTTAAGATACTTTAAAGAACACCTATTGAAATTGAAAGCAATTGATATTAGAATGAGTACTTTAAAATAAATTGTTGATCGATTAGTTGGTATAAATCTATTCAGATTTTTGGTTGTATTAGAACATAGCCAAGTTGATAAACAAACCAAAAGTCCAAAATATTCAAATGATTTGAAACGATCGTGAGGAGTTTTACCGGAACTGACGACATTAACGAAGACGTCTTCCGGCACCATTCAAACATTGAAAATATTTGGTAATTAAATTTCATATAATTAGTAATCAGCTAATATATATTTTAACTTTTAGTTTATTTTTTTACACAATGTGTTTTTTAATTGATCCAACGCTGACAATTTCAAGAACAGTTAACATACAAATTATTAAGCTAAAATAATGAATATAAGAGGCATCTTCTAACAAAAAGGGATAACTCCAAATTCTACAATTTTTCCCACAAAAACCCAGTAAAAAGTTTGTCATTGATAGAATGAATTTCAGACAAGTCAGTCTGCTATCTCTGTAGCTTCCTGCTATATACAAGATATTTCTTAGACTTCTTCGTGATGGTGGCGACAGGAGTTTTAGAGACTGGTGATGAAGGCCTAAGGTGGCGAAGATGTCGGGCTCTTGATTCTGCATAAAGATGGGCTCGCCTTGAGCTCAGCATTACCTAGGACGAGTCAATGTAATGGGAACATGACAGTATAAGATTTTGATCTAGAGATACCACTTTATTGCAACCTATGGAAAAAATCAATCAATAATTTCCAGAGGGGCTGTGTCAGGCCGGCAATCGAGCTCAGAATGAAGTAATGCAAAAGATTTGTACTAATTCTTTTATTTTTTCCACTTCATTGAGTTGGATTGTCTTCATTATGATTATATATCATTTTCTTTTAGCAAATTCAACACTGTTGCTGGTCACATGCCAAATGGCGTTTTCTTCTTTTTTCAATTCACCAATGCCTATTTTTTCTTCTGCTTCCCTAACATGGTTGCACAATTTATATATAATGACAGACTTAATATTAACTACATAAAGAAAAAATATGATCAAGTGGAGAATTCCAATGCACCTCTAGACCCTATTATCGCCAAAGCAAAGGCCTCGCTGAAAAAGCAGTTGTTGTGGTGAAATCAATATTAAAATATCTGATGAGGACAACACAAGACTTCCTTGTACGCCAATTAAACTATAAATCGGTGGTTCAAAAAATGATCCTGAATTTGTTTACTAGTTTCCGAAGATTGCAGTATCTCAAAAATGACACTCACCATCGCGACATCCATCTATTGGCACACACAGACATACTCTTATTTCTGGAGGTCTCATTCCGTTATTATAAGTTGTTTTCTTTCATTTGGTAACAAGTTCCCAAGAGATTTCTTCGTATTCCGTGACAACATTAGAACAGTCAATGTTACTTGATAAAGCATTGGAAACCGACAGTTTTGACATTTTAAGCGGACAAACCCACTCAACTTACATGTAAGTCTCCTGCTGCAGACTTGTTCATCTCACAAATGGGGAGGAAACCCAGTATTTTACACTCAAATTTAACTCTTAAAACAAGTAATAAAAATGTATAATTAGATTGGAAACCAAATTGCGATTGTAACCTTTATTACCGAAACATATGATTTATGTATTTAATTTAAATATAATTTTTGATGTAAGCTTATTATGACCTACAAGTAAAGTACCGTTTTCGGCTCACCAATTTTAACCAAAATATAGTAAATACATTCACATCAATATAAAAGTCCTACTACCAAATTCGAGATGTTTTACATTATATTTTAATATAATTTTTTATGAAAGTCTAATATGACCTTCAAGTAAAGTACCGCTTCCGGTTTTCCAATTTAGACCAAAATTTAGTATGTTATTTAAATCAATATATAAGTTATGAATACCAAATTTGAGAAGTTTTGCAAAGTATTTTAATATAATTCTTGATGGAAATCAATTATGACCTTCAAGTAAAGTACCACTTCCGGTGATTAAGCAGTGACCAAAAAGGGAGGTTCACAACTAGATTTTACAACAATCCTAAATACAAGATTTCATACTGCTATGTTTTCTAGGTTGAGTTGAGCTTGATATCTCTTAGCTGCTCAAAAATTAGTCTATATATATATATATATATATATATATATATATATATATATATATATATATATATATATATATATATTTATTTATTAATATATTTATTTGTTTTATATAAGTTTTGACTCTTATCTCAGGGTGGGTTACTAGACAACCAGACACAGACACACAGAACTATTACTAATACAAAACATAATACAACGTGAAGCGTCAATTATCTTAAATTTAACACTTTACACTTTAAAAAACGATATCAGGTCTTTGAAGAACGACGACGGTGGTTTACGGGATATAATGAATATGTGTTACCAAAATGATGATCTTGAATGTGGATCTAGTATTACGGGAGCTCTTAAGACGTCTACGCCGGTCCCTGGTCCTAACAACAATGCCTACTCTCCCTTTGTTGTCCGTTACACCACTCTACAGGTTTCAAAATGGCGAACTGCCATTTTGATTATCTAATACAAATGGACCATTTATGATTTTCTGAAGTTCTCATTTGATGAAAATCTCTTCTACTTCTTTTTGATTTTCTTAGATCAGGTTTATTGTCGAAGTATTGACAAATTGATCATCTTCACCCACTCGATCATTATGGCAGTGATTCTGTTGAAGTCCAAAATAGACCCGCCATGTTTTTAAATATTAATGTCTATTTTGGTTCCATTTATGATGACAAACACACTTTTCATTATACTTTATGATGATTGCAGTCAGGATAAATAAATGTTGTATTATTTTCCTGAGAATCCCTATTTCCAAATATTAAATCTAATTTAAGATATCTAAAAACAATTATTTACAACATACCTATAATATGAAAAAATGTGTATATTACAATATATATATATTTATAGATATAGGGATGCCATTGGGCAATCATTGATGATGATTATCCCAAAATTAAGAAAGCTTATGAATACTTTAGAATTTCTTACCTTGTCCTCTAAATTGGATACCTTTCCAAGGGTCTGGTTTGTGGTTACCATTATTTAATAATTAACCAAGATAATGTTCCTACTTTTAAGTTTAATACTAATGTTAATCAAAGTTACTGCTATCTTAATGTAATATATTGAAATTAAATATGGGCATGGTTACTAAAGAACAACCTCCTTGCTAACATTTATCTTTATTCCTCAAAGTTAAAATAACAAACTATTACAATAAAAAGTTAACCATGGAATGATTCAGCCTAGACTTAGCCATTAATTGTTTTAACATAAATCTCTTACTAGTTGGTATTGATGGTTCCTCAGCATCTCTCCCTCGGGTTCCCCTGCATATCTTCAGTCATGGAGCCAGAGCGCATTTCTCATCTTCAGAGTCGCATTGTTCCGCCCTTGAGTCCCCAAGTCCTGCCTCCGCCTCGATCAGTTAAGCAGTATCTCCTTTTTCACCTCCTTTCTTCTTTCCCCCTTTCTCTCTTATTTTGCCTAAGAGGGGGTTGAAAACGATGTTCATTGGCCGACCAGTTTTATAGAGGAAGGAAATTCTTGGATTTCATCGGATGGCTCCACCCCTTGTCCTGACAGCCGGTATCTGCGAACCATTATCCAACTAGTATAATTTAATCAGACCTTTTCCACTTTTTCCTCGAGGCCAGCCAAGCCTAAGGGGACCAGTTCTTAAAATTGATTAGATGTTCCAGCTTTTGGCATTGTTACAATGTTAATTTCTCAGTAGGGTTTTTAAATTAACTTATCCCTTATCACTTATGTGGTGACATCTGTTATCGCCTGTCAGTTACCCTTCTCTACCTGCTCGTCCCTTATTTCTTTTGTTCGCACCTGGTCTGGTTAACTTAAATAACGATAATATTTAACAATATCAATACATATTATAATCCGTGGGGTGGGAGGAAGAGAAAAATGAAGCCTGAAAGGGGACATTTTTCTCTTCATCTTCTTAAACAACACTTAAAGATCACCTTAATACTAATCACTGTATTTACAAAAATATTCTAATGTTATTAAGTCCTGAATCACTCCGTATGGTTTAGCTACACACATAAATTATAATCTATATCCATCCGACCGCTATTTACATATTCACAAGAATATATTTACAATATTTACATTTTTTCCACCTTTAGAATATTTACAATGTTCAGTTTCAATAAACAAAACAAACAAAACAAAAACTATTACTCAGAAGATAAACCTAACCTATCTACTATATTTACATTTTAGCTTATCTACTATCTTTACAAAATTTTTACTTAAGCAAAAGGATTAAATATATAATTAATCAGATCATACTAGGGTGTTAAGTACTTTAGGATCGACAAGGCATAGCTACTTGGCAATATTATGAATATTATGAATAGTTGATTATCTATTATTTACATTGAACTAATAATAATAATAAAAAAAACTTAGTGAACCCGAAGGTTCAATGCCGATTGAACTACTACTAATCATTATCTTTTATACAGATTTTTAATCTCCTAAAGATTTTATATAAAACTGCCTCTTATCTCAAGTGCAGGGTGAGTTATTTTTAAACCTTACGAATAATTCGTTCGGACCCCAACAGCCCGCCGTTTGGCAAAGCCAAATTTATTCCTGTACCTAAAACAACTAATAAGGGTTTTGCCATATTTTCCATAGTGTATTTCAAATTAATATTACAAATTATATTTGATTTTAATCATACCGGATGGAGTTACAAAGTTTAAAAAATTACCCATGTAAAAAATAGGAAACTGTGGATGTTTAATTAGATTTCAAAATCTCACCTTATGATACTCTTACAAAAAATGAATGAACCAATCAGTTATTTACTTAAAATCTTTAAACATTTATACTTACTAAAAAACATTTCCTGTAATAGGTTTCCTAAATGATATAAGAGGATTATAATATGCAATGGTAAGTTTTTTACCGAACAACAAATAGTTTATTTTTACAAACGGCCTTTTACTTATTAGAATTTACTCGCCTGGCTCTTATCTGCACCATGGATTATACATCAAATTAAAAGTGCGTCCCAACATAGGATATATCAACCTTCTCCCACCTCGGGTCATATGAATGCTGAATTTTATAAAAAATTACAATCCCAGTTTTCCGAACAAATCAGAAGCTCTCTGCGTCTTCTATAATGAGTTTATCACTGAAATAATCAATCCCACTTCCGGGAGATATGAAGGAACTGCGTCTACTTCAACTTCAGGATTCTTCTCAAAAATAATTTAAATTCTATACAGACATTCTTTAGGTGATTCTTCCTTGTGGCACTCATTCGTGGTGGTAAACTGCTTACTCCATGGACTTCATTCGGCTTTAAAAACAAAACTGTGGGTTTTTCTTTTCTTAACCCAGCCTATCATATTAAACAAATGGATTATACTAGAATTGATATAATGATGACTTTGTATTCAGCCATATTCCTCTTCATAAAACTCTTTTATTACCTTTACTTTTATTTATCTTAATTTTTAATTAGCAATCAATCTGGTGAGACTTCTGGGTAATTCTTTATATTTAAGTATTATTAAGACTATTGCATCGGCTATTATATATTTTAGTAAGTTTACTTTCGAAGCCCATAGTCCAAATCTTGTTTTGTCAAGCGCCCCGTATTCCAGCCAGTGTGAAGGTCATTGTTTTTTTGTTTTTTTAACCATACCTCTAAGGTAGTTCCTCGTATCTGCCAGCAACCGCTTGCTCCTAAACAACAACTTTCTTGGCCTTTTACTCTCTCCTATATTTATTTTAATTTTCTTCAGCCCTTTTTTCTTATTTATTTTTGTCACCTTCCTCGGGATTCTCATATTCTGACCGCTTATTATATGATGACATAATTTTGATTGTAGAGCTCTCTCTAAATTTTTATTTATAATAGGGGGTGAACTTAAGATAAGTGGTGGTATGACTTCCGTTATATTAGACGTGTTGGGACTTGGGTGACTCATCTCTTCTTGGACTTCTATCTGATGGGCTTCTTTAATATTAAGAGATTCCTCGGGGTCATCCTTGAACTTAGGATCTTCTTCACCTACTTCATCTTTTTCTTCTGTAAGTTCTCTGGGGTCTTCAACTTTTATACTCTCTTCGGAAACAGGTTTTTCCTCGAAGAGGTCTATTTTATTGTTTTTTTCAACAAGTGGGCCTACATGTTTTTCAATTTGGTATTCGTTTTTATTATCTTGTATTGGACTTTCTATGTTTCTTATATGTTTTTCTTCTGTTTCGTTTGTATCTTCTGTCACTCTTGCAATATATCCATCTATCTGTTTCTCCAATTTCCTTGCATTTTCATTCATAGTTTTCTCTGTTTTTCTTGCATTTTCTTCCATGGTCTTCTTCATTTCTCGAATATTTTCATCTGTTTTTCTTGCATTTTCTTCCATAGTTTTCTCTGTTTTTCTGGTATTTTCTTCCATTTTTCGAATACTTTCATCTGTTTTTCTGGTATTTTCTTCCATAATTTTCTTCATTTCTTTTAACATCTCCATCATGAGGTTCGAGCTTTCTGGCCTCTCTACTGTTAATTGTGGTCTGCCCTCCATGATTGCTGCTGCCTCCACTTCTTCATCTGTACCTATGGATTTCTCTGTTATATCTTCTCTTTCTGCATAATCGGAATCATGTGTATCTGCTTCCCCTTCTCTTAATGCTCTTGTAGCCGAACGCGTCCTTCTGTCGGTCATCGTGGAGCTGTAATGAATTTTCGGAGACGGAATTCACGGAATATGTAAAATAAAAAGAAGTACTGGGACAGAAACTTCAATGAGGTATCGAAACAAAGAGATAACGAAAGAATTCTCGTGACCCCAATATCGAATCGTTACGCGGACATTGATACACAATATATGCGAAAATTAAGAATAAAAAATAGAATCAACATAGATAACCAACTACATGCAAGCATATTCATCAAATTGGGAAATTAAGAATAATAGGTAACCTAGTCCATTTGAATCATTCCATCTATTTGTAATCACATTGATCTTTGTAATCATATTAATATCATATCATGTTAATTAATGTTAAAACAATCAGTAACTAATTAAATTAATTAATTTTATAATGGTTAATTACTAAACTGGATGGTAAGTCCCCACAAGCCGGATGCCATTTATTTATGCTATGTTTCTAGTTTCGAGTTGAGCTTGATATCTCTTAGCTGCTCATAAATTAGTCTATATATATATATATATATATATATATATATATATATATATATTGTAATGTCACGTTTTTCGGGAAATAAATAAATGAAACTTATTTTCCCTTTTTTAATATATTTATTTGTTTTATATAAGTTTTGACTCTTATCTCAGGGTGGGTTACTAGACAACCAGACACAGACACACAGAACTATTACTAATACAAAACATAATACAACGTGAAGCGTCAATTATCTTAAATTTAACACTTTACACTTTAAAAAACGATATCAGGTCTTTGAAGAACGACGACGGTGGTTTACGGGATATAATGAATATGTGTTACCAAAATGATGATCTTGAATGTGGATCTAGTATTACGGGAGCTCTTAAGACGTCTACGCCGGTCCCTGGTCCTAACAACAATGCCTACTCTCCCTTTGTTGTCCGTTACACCACTCTACAGGTTTCAAAATGGCGAACTGCCATTTTGATTATCTAATACAAATGGACCATTTATGATTTTCTGAAGTTGTCATTTGATGAAAATCTCTTCTACTTCTTTTTGATTTTCTTAGATCAGGTTTATTGTCGAAGTATTGACAAATTGATCATCTTCACCCACTCGATCATTATGGCAGTGATTCTGTTGAAGTCCAAAATAGACCCGCCATGTTTTTAAATATTAATGTCTATTTTGGTTCCATTTATGATGACAAACACACTTTTCATTATACTTTATGATGATTGCAGTCAGGATAAATAAATGTTGTATTATTTTCCTGAGAATCCCTATTTCCAAATATTAAATCTAATTTAAGATATCTAAAAACAATTATTTACAACATACCTATAATATGAAAAAATGTGTATATTACAATATATATATATTTATAGATATAGGGATGCCATTGGGCAATCATTGATGATGATTATCCCAAAATTAAGAAAGCTTATGAATACTTTAGAATTTCTTACCTTGTCCTCTAAATTGGATACCTTTCCAAGGGTCTGGTTTGTGGTTACCATTATTTAATAATTAACCAAGATAATGTTCCTACTTTTAAGTTTAATACTAATGTTAATCAAAGTTACTGCTATCTTAATGTAATATATTGAAATTAAATATGGGCATGGTTACTAAAGAACAACCTCCTTGCTAACATTTATCTTTATTCCTCAAAGTTAAAATAACAAACTATTACAATAAAAAGTTAACCATGGAATGATTCAGCCTAGACTTAGCCATTAATTGTTTTAACATAAATCTCTTACTAGTTGGTATTGATGGTTCCTCAGCATCTCTCCCTCGGGTTCCCCTGCATATCTTCAGTCATGGAGCCAGAGCGCATTTCTCATCTTCAGAGTCGCATTGTTCCGCCCTTGAGTCCCCAAGTCCTGCCTCCGCCTCGATTAGTTAAGCAGTATCTCCTTTTTCACCTCCTTTCTTCTTTCCCCCTTTCTCTCTTATTTTGCCTAAGAGGGGGTTGAAAACGATGTTCATTGGCCGACCAGTTTTATAGAGGAAGGAAATTCTTGGATTTCATCGGATGGCTCCACCCCTTGTCCTGACAGCCGGTATCTGCGAACCATTATCCAACTAGTATAATTTAATCATACCTTTTCCACTTTTTCCTCGAGGCCAGCCAAGCCTAAGGGGACCAGTTCTTAAAATTGATTAGATGTTCCAGCTTTTGGCATTGTTACAATGTTAACTTCTCAGTAGGGTTTTTAAATTAACTTATCCCTTATCACTTATGTGGTGACATCTGTCATCGCCTGTCAGTTACCCTTCTCTACCTGCTCGTCCCTTATTTCTTTTGTTCGCACCTGGTCTGGTTAACTTAAATAACGATAATATTTAACAATATCAATACATATTACTACGGCTAACCGTTTTTGAGTTATGCGAAATACCAATGAACGAACGTACGTACGTACAGACGCCTCGACAAAACTAGTCAAAATGGATTCAGGGATGGTCAAAATGGAAATTTCCGTTGAAATCTGAAAACCGAAAATTTTCGCGATTACAATACTTCTTTTACTTCGTACAAAGAAGTAAAAAGTGTAGTTATGAGAAAGATGATTTAGAATTGTATTTGCTTCCAATGTTTCCATTTTCCTCCCATTACAGTGGCATTTGTTGCCAACAAATGATGCTCTTGAATTTTTCTAAATGATGTCAACATTTGCTAGCAAGAACATTACCAACTCTGGGGTAAACACACCTTAAGATTAATCATTATGTACAGACAAAAACAAATCATGAAGTCAATATTAAAATTAAAATAATGATGAGATTAATAACATTAGATTAAATAATAACACCATGATGATGCATACCTTATGTTTCTTCTGAATTCCATAAAGACAATAAAATATCTGATCTATCTGCTGATTGATATTAATTAAATTTTGACTTTCTAAAGGCAGTGTCTGTGTTAATGGGTATAAAGTTTCAAGAGTATGAAATAAGAGAGCCCCTTCATCAAAACAACACCAAGATCGCCTGAAAATACAAAGTAAATAATAGATATTAAGGCTGAGACGTAAATTAAGGTCAATATAGTGACTTTCATTTTATTTTATGTTAAATTAGTTATTTGTACTAATTTAGATTAAACAATAAAGGGTAATAAATAGTAATAAAATCATGAAGTTTAACTTTAAATATCGGTCTTGGTTGGGCCACATTCAGAGCAGTAAGCTGTTCAATATTAGCTCCTTAAGTAGCGTTTGCACAATACCAATTGTCTAGCACAACAAGAAAGTAAAGGCTACCTAGTCCACTAGCATGGGTTAACTGACTGTCTTCACACCGTCTGGAGGTGTTTACATGGTGCTAGTAGCAGATGCGCATCCAAGACAGTGTAATAGCGTGAGTCAGCTAACATCGTGAAAACACCACTTTACGGTTTGTCCTAGTGGCTCTACGATCTTCATTATGTGCTGCAGCTGGAGCAGATTTCTGGACTCCCTCCTTTTTTTTTTTTTCACACCCGAGAATTGCCAATGTACATTTATTTATAAGTGCCACATTTATCCTGTATGAGAAGTAGCCATCAATCCTTCTTTGATATTAAGGAGCTATGGAGGACAGATTGTTTAGTTAGTTATTTTAGTGAGATAAATCAATTTTCATAAATTTAAATTTCTACTTTTAGAGAATGATAATGCTTGGATGGATATGTAATTAATGCTCTTGCTGATGAACCAAGCTCTTGAAAAAGTGATAAAAATAACAACAACAAAATATATCTGAGAATTGAAACAGAACCTGAAGGGCCTAGAAACAGGTAATGGAAAATAATTCAGGCAGTTTGTGTCAAAAAAGGGTCCAAAAAAGAAATTTTTTAGCCATGAGAGCGCTGCGAAAATGGACATCAAAAACTCACGGGGGTAACTATCTTTTTCATGCAAAAATCGACCATGTATGATATTACAGATGGTGTAATGATTATATTTAATGTATATTAATATATACATATGTTATATTAATAGATATATGTGTATTTAGAGTATTGGGATGCATACAATAAATCGGCTAAAAAGCGTTGGTGCTAAAATGGAAGGTAATGAAAATGTCTAAGACGATTTCATCGCTCCAAGAGCATTAAATTAGTATAGCTATATTACTTTAGTGCTCAGGTATATTGCTTGTGGCTCATGACGGGGATTGGTGGGTTTGTCGGAGAGGGTCCCTCTCGTTCTCCCTTCCTGGGATGCCTTTTATTGTTATATAGAGGAGTTGGCTCTGTTACTCTCGGCATCGTACAATGTGAAGTTTCTAACCGTATAAGATTTAGTATTATTTCTAGTCTTTCTGTTTTAATGTTTTAGTTTTCCAACTTCTTGACAAATTAAATGTTAAAATTAATTTTTATAAAATTTATAAATTTTATTAAAATTATTTATTTATTTTGTGTATTTTATTAAAAAAAATTTTAAAAATTTGTTATACAATACAACAAAAAATTTCCTCTTGGAATGTTGATACAGTCAATCTTAATAGATCTCTGCCAGATGGACAAAATATTTTTCTTGAAACCTGGGAAGGAGAATTTTCTTCCAGCAACTTATTCACCTTTGGAAGCTGCAATTTCACCAGTTAAAGAGCACATCCTCTTCCTGCATGCAATGAGCGGTTGTGATACAACTTCGGCCATTTCAAACAAGGCAAAACTAAATTGTGTACTCGTATTAAGAGTGATAACACTTTGAACAGGTAATGTTGTGGCTAGGGACAGAGGAAGGTAGTAGTGACATTGGTGTATTCTGCCTTAAATTACTTCAAATAGAAATACTTCCAATGGAAGAAACAGATATGCTCAAAATAATATAGCTGGCAGTTAAAGTTTCGCAATATAGTGACATATTTGGCAGAAATTTTTATCGGACTCAAAATTGAAAATTACATGAGAATCACTCATATATTAAATATAGTCATTAACCATCTGTAATATTATACATGGTCCATTTTTGCAAGAGAAAGATAGTTTCCTCATTAAGTCGTCGTAATTCCCAAATTTTTAAGTTTTTGTTTTTTGACGCCCATTTTCGCTGTGCTCCCACAGCTGAACAATTGGAGAAAAAAACTTTAAATACATAAAATGAAGGAAAATTTATCCTCTTTAATTTCAAAAAGGATTAATTTTCAGGTAAATTTTTTTGTTTTTGAGTTATTCAAGAGCAACCGAAGAAATGTCCATTTTTTACAGGGTTTTTTTTGTGAAAAAACGTATTTCCTATCAGAATTTTTGTAGGCAAATCTTGTACCTTGCACCAAAATTCAAAACTTTCTTTTTTAAAACACAAGCTGCCTGGGCTAAAAGTGCTTATTCCTAAACTTCTTGAGAGACTATGTGGTCAGCACTGTGCTACAGCTACCTAGTTTATTCTCTGACCAATATCAGATTCTCCATTTTGGGGCTGAGTGGACTCAAGAAGCATATACCAAACCATGGTTTTCACCTAAACTAAGTCAACCAATTTTCTTTCACAAGAAGAAAATTTAGTTTGGCAACCAAGAATTCAAACATGGTGCTTTATTATCAGAAACCAGATTTTTATATATTTTTTATTATTGCACATATTAAAGATTTTTACTACATGAAAATCTGATTTTGTGTCAAGAAAAGAAAATTACATAAAAGATTAAATGTTGAAAAGCAATATTATTTCTAAATATCTACTCCCATTTACTGCCAATTAATAGTAATTTTTACAAATAAATTATACTTTCTAAATTTTGTCAGTCTGTAAAACTATTTTGGCATCTTTTTACAAGAAAACAGCTGAACAGATTTCCACAAATTTCCCTTGTTAAATAGAGCCCTATGAAGTTTTTAAGGAATATCAACCTGCCATCTGCCATCTTAAGACAAACTGGTGGAGGATCTAAAACCCAGATATTTTATCCACTTTTAAAAGAAAAACGGCTAAACCCATTTAGAACCAAACTTCTAAATGTAGTTATTTAGAACTGTCAAAGGAGTTTTAACAACATTAAATTGTAATCCGGAATAAAAAAAAACAAATCAATAGGCCCAATATAAGTTGGAGGTCTGTAGTCAAATAGCTACAACCTTTCTACGCCTGCCAAACCCAGTCATCGAATGAGCATACACCATATGAGGGAGACTAGCTAGGACTCACATGGAGCTTTAGAAGCTCGATTTTGTAGGTGCAGAATTGAGCATTATACTTTTTTGTACACTCTGTGCAGGACTTAGCAGATCAGTAGGATACTTTTGCTGTACGTGGCTTGCTCCAGGGTCAGGGAATCCAACAGTTTGTCCCTTAATGCCCCAGGGGAATGAACACCCAACATAGTTTATCATACATAAATACATAGTTTATCAGGAGGCTCTCCAGTAGATACAGCTTTTACAGTACAACCTAGTTATACTGTAATTAATACATTATTCATTATTATAAACAACAAAAAATAAATATTCTACTAAATAAAAAATATTAAAAAGCAAAGAATAGTCATATAAATGATAAAAGCCCTCATGGTGTTTCTTAGGCTATGCTATGAACTGTGCTCAGAGTTATCATTCCACTACGAAGGACATGCAAACAGCTAGTAAAATATAAAATGTATGCTCTATAGCCAGTTGAACAGCCTCTATCAAGTTGGATTCCATTAAATTTCCATGATATAACATGTAATATCTTTCTCATCACCATGTTTATTTTTAAATGTTTATTTTTTCTATACCATCATGCGGATGTCAGCTGATGATGTTTATTTTTAATTTAACAACAAATTCTTAATGCGAACAATAGTTAAGAATAATAGTTAAAGAAAGTTAAAAAAATATAAATATAAAAAATTAGTTATATCTTTCAATACTCTTTTCTAGCAACTTATAGCCAAAGTTTCAAAATAGAAATAAAATATGGATATTTTACAATAGGTAATAATTGTATAAATGTAATTAAATAAAATTGTTTACCGTCCTAAATATTCATGCCCAACAAAAAGTATTTGAATAGAAGCTAACAACTCTTCTTCTTCATCTTCCTTCAACATTCTGATGTTTTGTGTTGACAAACATTCATGACTACAAGAAAAATAAATTAAAAATTTAACACTACTGAAATTATCTGGCTAATTTGTATTGATTTTAAAACTTTTCATTATATTTATTTATCATAAATTAAATAAAAGATATCCTTATGACTGCAAGTTATATTAACCTAAATGATGGAGGTAGAAATATTAAAAATTTAGCTTCAATATTCAGACTAATACCGTGACCACCATGTATAACTAATGAACATGAAAAATCAGATTTTCAGGATTCCTTAGTTTTATTAATTTACCAGAAGCATATTTCCAAAATAAAATCTTATAAACACAAACCTAGGAACCAGAGAAGCTAATAAGTATAGAGATAAAAAAAATTTCGCAAAGGGGAAATTATAAGTAAAATGTAAAGCTCTTTTTTGGTCTCTTGAAAAGCAGCTACATTCGCATTCATTAGATATACGTGGTGGTGACGAACGATGAACTTCTGGTAAATCAAGTTGGGAAGACCCACACTTTTTCACCCACATATTTTGCACCATGCCGTTCATCCTTTAAATATTTGTGCGACTCTTGCAAAGCCTCAACTTTGACGTAATACTCCGCTAAGCCATGACTTTGTCTCCAGATTAACCTTTAGAAATTTTCAGTCTGTTTCTGAAATGATTTTTCCAGAATTATGAAAGGAAAATTGATAATACAAATTCAAAATGTTCATGAGAATACAATAGCGTAAATTGCAGTGTCTTTCATAAATGAGAGTATTAAAAAGTACGTGTTATCAACAAAATCCAAGGTTTCACCAAGTTAAAAAGCAACAGCGGTTAATGAAATTACAGAAGTAGACCTACAACTTTTCCCTCTGAAGTTAAAACAAAAATTTTAAAATTCAGCATATTTTCAAAACTTACTACTTAATTATGTAATGGAGAATAATCCAAGGAGAGACACTTTCTATTGGCATTTCAGAAGAATTATCAGGAGCTTCCATTTGATGATTGATGATAGAACTTAAAGTGTGAACAAGTCTTGATAACTTGTCATTGGCCAGTGTTTGGACTGAAATGGAAACATAAATGTACATAAATATTTTTACAAATATATATATATATATATATATATATATATATATATATATATATATATATATATATATATTTTCAGTTTGTCAGTAAATTATTGAATGAATTATTAAAGATTAATCCTGATGAGGTCTTAATAGAATGAGAAGGCAAAAAAAAAAATCAGACACTTAAACTCCAAAATCAAGTTCATTATAAATTTTCTTTTTTGATATTTGGCCAGCCAACTTTGTTAACCCTAAATCATATAAATTAAATAAATTTCTAAAAATTATTTTTGACTAATTATCATACTTTATCTACCTCATGAATTAAAAGAGAAAATCATGGCTGGTCTAAACTGAGAGTAAAAGTGATTTTGGTCTTACCTTTGACAGACCAATCTCTCCTTCTTGAATCTAAAACAAACTTGATTTAAGAGACCAATATGAGGAATATTTTTTTCTTTGCCATTGAAAATTTAATTTTGATTATTGTTAAAAAAAAAAATGAGGTTCACTAATATTCAGATTAATGTAAACATTCTATACTTATGTAATTATTTACTTTTTTTATTCAATTTAATTGAATGATTATGTCCCAAAAACTAATTTTCCAATGAATTAAAGTTTAAAAATACTAATTTTTATAATATTTTAAGTAATTTAAATTTCAAGAGTAACTACATTAAACAATTATATTGGATATAAACCTAGGCATCTATGCATTAAAACTACATTTAATTAAGCAGATACTCACTAACCTAAACTAGTTTAAACCAAGAGGATTCGGAGTAAAGAAAAATTTGGATTACCTAACGGGGGAAAAAAGGCAACTTTATTAATAACAAGTCAATTATAAAACAAAAGTTAAATATTAAAAAAAAATTTTAAATAGTTAATCATTGTTCAGAAATTTATTGTTTAATAATTTTCTTGAGAAATAATCTGAAATTTATATTTGTTTGGAAGTTGAAAGCATCTTATTTTTTTTCAAAGATCTGACCACTGCTGCTTTTTGATGAAGAGTAAATAACTTCATTAAACAACAGAAAATTATTAAATTTTCTAGTTTATGTAGCACTAGGAGCGTGTTCCATGGAAGCAACAAAATTTAATTATTTTTTGTAGAAGAAGCTTGATTGGGGGTGAGGCCAATGAATAAACACACAAATAATAAAAAACTTATTATATTGTGTGCCTAAGTTCGGCCTAAGTTTTAAGCTATCATCAGGGCTAAGAAAAAACAGATAACAATAGAAGTAACAACAGTGACAGTACCACTAATAGTAAAAAATATCTGATGTGGACAACACATGACTTCCTGGTACGCCTATTAAACTATAAATTGGTGGCTCAAAAAGTGATCCTAAATTTAGCTATTGGTTTCCGAAGATTGCAGTATCTCAAAAACAAAATTCGGTATCACGATATCCATCTATTGACACACACACACATACTCTTGTTTCTGGCGGTCTCATTCCGTTTACATGTCATAACGGTTACATACCCGTTAGGTGCATTCCATGCATTTTATTATATGTTACACTTAATTATTTATATTATATATTATAATAATATAAATTATATAATAAATAATTATATTATATATCATAATTATCTTGATATACTTTTCATACTCCTAAATCTTCATTCTAATGGCTATCATAGTTAGCAGTTTCCATGTATTTTATTATATCTTTCATAATCTTTCTTTCTATATTTTCACAATATTTTAAATATCTTTATTTTCATTATATATTAACATATTTTTCTTTATTTCTGATTATCATTATGATCACCATATTTCTGTTCATACTTTTTTTTTTCTCATCATACTGTCTTATCTTACAGCTTGTTAACTTTTTTTTACTATTACTGATAATTTCACTGTTGTTACATTTATTGTTATCTTGTTTTTTTCTTAGCCCTGATGATGGCCTAAAACTTAAGATGAAACGTCAGCAAACAATATAATAAGTTTTTTCTTATTTGTGTGTTTATTCATTGATCGCACCCCAAATCAAGCTTCTCCTACATATATTTTCATGGTCAACCATATTCTCACCATTAATATTTTTTTTTTCTTAATATCAGAGATAGTGGAGTTATCAACATTAAATTCTATTGCTAATTTTGTTTCAGGTTCACCTCATTCAAGAAGATTTATTATCGTTAGTTTCTCCTCCAAAGTTAATTTGAGATGGTTTGTTTTTAAAGTCCACATCTTTAGAATAGAATAGTTTATTTTTTTTAGTAGTAAAAATTAGCCATATGGGGATGTTATATATACATTACAACTAATAATAATTTTACATGACTATTAATAAATATACTTCATTAATTATAAGAAAAGAATAAGAATCTAAAGCAATATATAAATAATAAGGCACAATTACTGAATTTTGGAATATGGAATACATAATTACATTAAAAAAAAGTAATAGTGTAGTATTAATTAGTGGAACTTAATTAATACTAGGCTAATATTTATAACTTAAGGGCATCACACTACATTCTATGTAAGACATACAGAATAATAATTATGAAATGTACCTTACTAGAAAATAAGAATATAATATAACTAAAGAACTACATATATCCAAATGATAAGTGTCACTTGATTGTTTGGAATTTAATGAAAACAAAATTACAAGAGAAAAATTATAGTTAGATATTTGATAAAAAAAATAAGAACGTGCCCAATCAAACATATATTTTTTACTATATTTGAAACTAAGAAAACAGTTTAACACAAAGTAAATGTAGAATGTTAATACTTATAAAACATTTTTTTTTATAATTGATTGGCCCATAGGAAGAAAAATTAATAAATAGACTTAAGTTACTAAGAAGTACCTAAGTGGTGGAGCTTGTTGAAAAGCTAATTAGACAATTTTTGGAAAACAATCTTTTTTGTATTTTCTTAAAACTCATAACACACAGTTAATTACATTAAGAAAATAAATACGATTCCAAATTTTTACAGCTTAGTTTTTAGTTTAAATAAACAGAGTTTGTATTTTTAACTAAGTAACAGCCCAATCGCTAAGCCTAACAGTTTATACAGACTGCAGACGGTTTTATTGAATAGATGTATATACTTCATTTCCATCAAAAGTTATATTAAAATATAATACTAAACTTCTCAAATTTAGTATTTATAATTTATATATTGATTTAAATAGCATACTAGATTTTGGTCTAAATTGGGAAACCGGAAGTGGTACATTACTTGAACGTCATAATAAACTTTCATCAAAATTTTTTTTAAATATAATGTAAAATATCTCAAATTTGGTAAATAAGACTTTATATCAATATAAATAATATACTAGATTTTGGTTAAAATTGGTGAGCCGAAAGGGGTACTTTATTTGAAGGTCATAATAAACTTACTCCAAAAATTACATTAAAATTAAATATAGAGATCATATGGTTCGGTAATAAAGGTTACAAATGAGATTGTTTTTCCATTCTAATTAAACATTTTTATCGTTTTAAGTATTAAAATTGAGTGTAAAATATGGGTTTTTCTCTCCATTTATGAGCTGAACAAGTCTGCAGCAGGAGCATAAATATAAGTTAAGTGGGTTCTTCCCCAGAAATTCTCGAAACCGTTGATTTCCAATACTTTATCAAGTGACATTGACAGTTCTAATATTGTTAGCAGACACGAAGAAATCTCTTGGGAACTTGTTGCCAGAATGAGACCTCCAGAAACAAGAGTGCGTGTGTGCATGTGTGTCAATGGATGGATGTCGTGACGCCGAATTTCGTTTTTGAGATACTGCAATCTTCGGAAAATAGTAACCAAAGTCGGGATCACTTTTTGAGCCATATTTGTAGTTTGATACGGGTACAAGGAAGTCATGTGTTGTCCGCATCAGATATTTTTTTGTTATCTATATCCTCTTCCCCCACTATTTGCCACGGATTATTGAGGATATACTGTACAACTTTTATTCATAATGACTGCTTTCAAAATGATGTTCTTAGAAAAGAATAATAATTAAAATAGGAAAATAACAATAGTAATAACATAGTAATTAATAATTATGGTTTAGTAAAAATTAAAAAATAAAATATATACAACTTACAAATATCATAACCTTTATTTTCAATTAAATTTAAAATTCCCTTTAATGTATCAACAATTAGTTTAGCATAATCTTGTCTTTCTTCTTCATCAGAAGCATTCCTATAATGATTTAATGATTCGTGTAAACAACATTCAATCCAGTATAAGCATTCCTACAAAGAATATATTCATCAAAGTAAATCAGTAATTTAAAACATGTATCACACAAAATTAATCTCATGAGTAATAACTTACAAAATAAATAATGAATTTTCTGTAATGAATGTTTACTGCAAACAATTAGAGAATAATGAGCCATGATGAAAAATATTCTCATTTACTTGATTCATTGCAAGACAGTGCTAATGCATATATCTTTTAAGTTAATTCTAATTTTGTTTCAGCAGCAGTAAACAAAAATCAGTTTCAGAGAATAATTCTCTATTTTCTCAACTGGGGCACTTAGGCTTAGGTTTAAAGAAATCCAGTAAAGCTTGGTCTTGGAGATCTCCATTAGGCTTTTTATATATTCAGAATAGTTGTTCATTTTAAGTTATGATTATCAAATATCATTTATCTCTAATAAACTAAAAACAATAGCCCAATTGCAATTATCAACTCAAAAAATTTTAAAGAAAAGAACTGTTTTAATAAATACAGGAACAAATTAGCATTTTAAAGATATGCAATATGTTAAGGAAGACTTTCGCTGATATTACCCACCATAGCGGTAGGGAGTGACTGCCAACCGTTTCTGCTTGTGTATTTTGTTGAAACTGCTCACCATAGAGACTGACTCCTCTCGAATTAAACATCCAAGGTTAAAATATTGATAAATCAAAATGCTAGGCTTAAATTTAATGGTTATAATTTGTATCGCAAGGGCCAAAATACACACAGTGGAAGATTTGTGATCTTATTTAATCAATACACGCCATTTTGCCAAGCATTATTCAATAATAAGTCTAGGTTATGTCTGGATAAAATGTCACCCTTTATATACAAATAAACTTCACATTAATGCCCAACTTCTACAGAGTGATGGGATCTAAAACTATTTTAAATAGAAAATAGAAGAATTGACAGTCTATCTCTGATTTTAAATTTATTACTGTGGACAGTAATGGCTATTATTAGGAAGATCATTTCAATAATAAATATCATATATTTGTAATGAAACCACAACAAATAAAGTTTTATCGCTATGTGATTAGTAAATCAGTACTTATTAATAATTATCAGTAATTATTATCAGTACTTAAAAAAGACATTTTAACTTTTCAATTGAATTTATATTTGAATCCATTTTCACAGAAATTTTTTTAATTAATATAAAATCTAAAATGTTGTTACTTCAATCCTATAAAATTGATAGACTATAGTTCTGTTTAAGTTTTTAACACTGTTTCATTTAATTTCGTCTCTCATGATAAAAACAAAGTTAAGGAAATGCAGGAACCATTGCATGACTGTTATCATCAAAATTTTTTTTCAAAATGATAACATAATCTAAAACTATATCATATTTTAAACATTATTGAATACTACTCTTCAAAGTAAAGTCTATAGTTTTCAACTACTTTCTGCCAGTAATTGGATTTGATGCTGATACCACTCCTTTGGTTTTATCCTGTTCAATCAATATGTCAAGTCAACTGCTATGGTGGGCAGTAACAGTGAAAGTCTACCTCTCTATGCAGGTACATCAAAACTAATTCTAAGAAAACTATTAGCTGTTAGCATTTCTTGTAGAAATTTAGCTGTATCTTAATTATTAATCACTGCAGTGAATCATTCAGAATCAGGAAAACTGACATAATCATAATTTTTTTTTTTTTTTTTACCTCCTTTATTATACTTGTTCATAATCCTGATAAATGACATACATAATGGGCAGAAACATTGGCATGTATATACAATATTACTAGGTTATTACAAAAGTCCTTGTGCATAAACACAATCCTTAATTCCAACAGATAATTAATCCTGCAAGAACTTTTTGTCTACTATTTATGCCGATGTTTACTTTGACTAATACTTTAATTTCTTGTGACTTGAGTTGGCTTTATGGGGTCATTCAGATTTTTAAAACACGCGTGCAATGTCAGAAGAAAAAATCGTAATTGGAAAAAAGTATAAGCGTAAAGGCAGCCGCAGAAGAAATCTGTGCCATAGAAGGAGTCAATTATCCATTGAAATACTGCCGCACTGTTGTTCAGGCGTTTCAACAATGGGAATATGAGCCTTGCCTGATATAACAGCTATTCAGGAAGTGAGATGGATAGGAAATGGTATATTGGAGAAGAGAGAAGAAACTATTTATTATAGCTGTCATGCAAAGCAACACATACTGGGTACTGGTATAGTAGTAAGTAAAAGACTTAGACACCTGGTGATCGACTTCAAACCTTATGGTCCCAGACTCTGCTACATTCGTCTCAGAGGGAAGTTTTTTAACTATAGCATCTTTAGTGTGTATGCTCCTACAGAAGCTGCCGAAGATAATGACAAAG
This sequence comes from Rhaphigaster nebulosa, assembly GCA_948150685.1. Lineage (NCBI taxonomy): Eukaryota > Metazoa > Arthropoda > Insecta > Hemiptera > Pentatomidae > Rhaphigaster > Rhaphigaster nebulosa. The sequence goes on from OX411310.1 coordinate 97,871,845, forward strand.
ATTCCTTTTATGATGAACTGGAAAAAGCATCAGATAACTGCCCTCGTCACGACATAAAACTATTCCTAGGTGACTTTAACGCTCAAATTGGCAAAGAGAATTCACTGTTCCCAGCAATAAGAGGCCACAGTCTACACGACATAACCAATGATAACGGGCTTAGGCTTGTCACATTCGCAGCATCCTTAGGACTGATTGTAGGAAGCACGCTCTTTAAGTCAAAACGAATTCATAAAGCAACGTGGACATCTCCAGATAAAAAGACCACAAACCAGAATGATCATGTGCTTATAAGCTCCAGACATAAAGGTAATCTACTTAATGTGAGAACCTACAGGGGCGCTAATGTGGATTCAGACCACTACCTGGTCGTGGCAACCCTCCGAGCACGCATATCAAATGCAAGGAAAGTTAGAACGGACAAAGTTACCAAGTATAACATTGCAAAACTCAAAGACCCGCGTTGCATGGAAGAATTTGAGCGCAACATTAGCAAGCAAATGCAGAGAGCGAAATGCCCAAAAGAGAACAGCATTGATCAGATCTGGGAAGTTTGTAAACAAGACATAAAACTAGTTGCTAAAGAAACACTAGGCTTAGAAGAAAAAAACATTAAACCTAGTTGGTACGACGAAGAGTGTAAAAGAGCCACCAATGGGAAAAACGAGGCCAATAGACGAATGATTACCGGAAGAAGAACCAGGAATCTGGTGGAAGAATATAGAAGGCGACGAAGAGAAGAAAAGAAGATCCTCAGGAAGAAAAAGAGAGAGTGGGAGAAAAAGAAGATAGAGGAAATAGAGACACTGAAGGAACAGAGGGATGTGAAAAAGTTTTACAAAAGCATTAACGAAGGAAGAAAAGTGTACGTGCCCAGAAATAGCCAGATCCGAAATATTAATGGAAAACTAATTTCAGATAAATCTGAAATATTAAATAGGTGGGAAGAGCATTATAAGGAACACTTTAAGGTGGATGATGAAGACGCTACCCCATACCAATTAGCTGAGGAGCAGGATGTGGAACCTCCTGACGAGGATGACGTGCTTGATGCCATTATGAAACTTAAGAATAATAAGGCCCCCGGAATCGATGGTCTGCAGGCTGAACTTTTGAAACAGGGAGGACCAGAAACTCTGAAGCGTTTGCATGATATCCTGTTAAAGATATGGATAGAAGAAGTTATGCCGGAAGAATGGAGGACAGGAGTAATATGCCCGATACACAAGAAGAATGATGTCCTCGACTGTAACAACTACAGGGCTATTACCTTACTCCCCACGGCGTATAAGATATTTTCAAACGTCCTCAATGCTAAAATAAGACCTTACACTGATAAAGTGGTGGGGCAATATCAGTGTGGTTTCAGGAAGGGAAAGTCCACCATTGATCAACTGTTTACTCTGCGACAGATACTTGAAAAGATGAATGAATTCAATACATACTTCCATCTCCTCTTTATAGACTTCAAAACAGCATATGACAGTGTGTATCGGGACAAGTTATACATAGCTATGAAGAGGCTGGGAATCCCGTCAAAACTAATACGACTGGTCAGAATGACGATGACAAATGCCAGCTGCTGTGTTAGAATACAGGGAGATCTGTCTAATAAATTTTGTTGCGAAAGAGGATTAAGACAGGGAGACATGCTAGCATGCACCCTGTTTAACCTAGCGGTTGAAAATGCAGTAAGAGACGCATGAGTACAGACCACAGGCACTATATATACAAAAAGCGTCCAAATCTTAGCATACGCTGATGATATATGTATTGTTGGAAGATCATCGGCAGCAATGAGGGGCGCGTTTACTTCCCTTGAGACAGCGGCAAGAAAAATTGGACTTCAAATAAATGAAGAAAAAACAAAATATATGATGACAGATAACCGACAGACTGACCCAACCATCAAAATTGGCGCTTGGAACTTCGAAAAGGTAAATAGCTTCAAGTATCTAGGTTCAGTAGTAACAGCGGACAACGATATTAATCAGGAAATAACACAGAGGCTCGTTGCTGCGAATAGGTGCTACTATGGACTCCTGCAGTATATGAAAAGCAGATCGCTGTCTAGATCCACAAAGGTGAACATATACAAGGTACTAATACGCCCCGTACTGACATATGCGTCAGAAACATGAACAATGACTAGGGCCATAGAGCGAAACTGTTGGTGTTCGAGAGGAAAATTCTCAGGAAGATATATGGCCCCGTTAAGGAAAACAACGAATGGAGAATCAGGCACAACAGTGAACTTTCTGACCTCTATAAAGAGCCCGATGTTGTCAAATATATAAGAATAACTAGGCTTAGATGGGCAGGTCATGTCTTACGGATGGATGATAATGTAGTCCCGAAAAAAGCATTCAATGTCGAACCAATTGGTAAGAGGAAAATCGGAAGACCAAAACTGAGATGGCTCGATTGTGTGAGTGGTGATGCCAGAGCTCTGGGCATCCAGAGTTGGTGGAAGGACGCATGAGATAGGGAGAGATGGAAGAAGATTCTTGAGGCAGCCAAGATTCAGTAATGGATTGTCGCGCTAAGGATGATGATGATGATGATGAGCCTTGCATAGGAACCCAGATCAGGTCGCTTATCGGTCGTTATTCTATGTGACGTTCTTCTTGAATGTGTGAACCAGGACCCACATACAGCTATTCATGATTTATCGGCCATAGTAGGGGCTTCTAATGCCAAAGCGGCTCGTCATCTTAAAAACCTTGGCATACAGAATTTAAAACCAATGTCCGATCCACATGACTTGATAGAGGCCCAAACCCAGCAGCAAGCTAATATGTGCAAAATTTTGCTTCAAAATTCGAAATATGATAGGTTCTGGAAAAAATGATCACAAGAGACGAAAAGTGGATATTTTAAAAAAAACCCTAGTAAACATAAGCAGTGGGTACGGCCAGGTGAAGCTGCATAACCGGGAGTTCGCCAAGATCGGTTTGGAAAAAAAGTGATGCTTTGCGTTCGGTGGAACTTCAAAGGCTTTTTGCATTTCGAGCTTGTTCCTGATGGTTGGGCAGTGGACTAAAACCTTTACTGTGAACAGCTAGACAAAGTTGTGTAAAATACCTTGCTTTGGTCAACAGAAACCATGCCATTTTGAAACACGACAATATCCCTGCAAATTGTTCTCGTTTGACCAAGGATTATAATATAAAATTATCGGAACCACAAGGAGTAAATGTTTAGTCTCATCCGACATATAGTCCAGATATTGCGCTATCAGATTATGGTTTGTTTAGATCAATGGCTCATTTTTTAAAAGGTCGGATCTTAGATAATTACGAGGACCTAAAAATTAGATGTGAAGAATTCTTTTCCTCAAAACCAAAGGAGTGGTACCAGCATCAAATCCCATTACTGGCAGAAAGTAGTTGAAAACTATGGACTTTACTTTGAAGAGTAGTATTCAATAATGTTTAAAATATATAATCTGAAATAAAGCTATACTGATGCACAAGGACTTTTTTAACAACCTAGTATTATACATAAAATAAAGCAACATAATGGATCAGAATTTAGTAAATGATTGATGGTCACCAAAAAATTGAGACCGTAATGGCCGAAAATGTTAAGGCGTCACCTTAGCCACCTCGAATCCGGTCTGGGTGGGTTGAAATTTATTTCGCACAGAATGAATCTCGACCTTCCCACTCTGTTTAGAATAGGGAGGTAACCTACAGGAATATCCCATCCTGTTTGCCTTAAAAGGCATTGGAAAGGACGTTAAACACAAATAATAAAAAAAAGGAGAATAAACAAACAAATTAAAACATCATTTATATGTTAATACTGGTCCCAAAAGTATTCATTATGTCAGCAAAATACCTATAAATATCAGCCTATCACATACTAAAGGGTACTTAGACATAGCTGTAGTAATACAACAAACAAATATTTTAATAGCAATCCACTTACTAACCAGGAGGTTATACTGGAATCCTGACGGCTGAGGGTGTTTGACTAATTTGATAAAAAAATATATGTATACACAAATTATATATAAATAAAACAATAAAAACTTTCTTATGTGGTTTGGCTTACAAATAACTATCCAGAAAACTCTTACCTTGAATTTTGCAAGTTTCCAAAAAGAATCCAAAATAATAGCATACTGCATGGAGCGAGATATTGTGTCACAAGTAGCAGTGTTATCAGGATCCACTGATAATGAATCACTAAGAATGTCAGTGACTTCATTAAAATATCCAGAATTATACAAATCCAAAACTTGCGATAAACTTTTATTCCTAAAAAAAATATTAACTACATTAAAAAGTAATTGAATGACAAACTCACTGGCTAGTTTGTTACAACAATAATGAGGTACAAAGCTCTCCCATTAAAAAAAAAAAAATCAATTAACAACTTTTAATTGCTTGAACAAAAAAAAATAAGAAGCAGCAATACACCATACTACCGAATTTATACCCACCGAATTTATACACACCGAACCTCAATCTCTTATTTAAATATCAGAACGATATTCAAAATGTGTTGACAGCTTGCTGAGATAAAACTTCCAATATAAATCATCGTCACAAGTAACAGATATAAATATAGCTACTTTTCAGGAGTCCAAACAGAACTTAACCTTTTACTTAAACTTCCCTATTGCAAATAATTTTTTTATCTCTGGATCTACATTTGTGTTCATAAGATTTTATTTTGCAAATATGTTCCTGCTAAATTGAAAAAAAAAAGAAATCTGAAAAATGTGACTTTTCGCATTCGCTGGTTCAACATGGTGGCAACGATATTTCCAATGAAAAGTCAGTAATGAAAATATATCTTTTCCTATCATTCCAGTTGTATAAACTTCTTGCTGATAATAAAAACAGATAAAGGAGAAGAATATTTCTTGGGTACTCATAGAAACTATATCATAGAAAGGTGAATCAAAATAAATGCATACCGTTTTAAGGCTTTTAAAAGGGTTGTAGCAATTTTAGAACTAATTAGAGATTTGTAAGTGACATTGGGGATCTTGATTTCAATTTTTTCACATCTCTCATCATCAATAATCTGAAAATAATGAATGAAATTTAGCAATAGTATTTCATGAAATCATATATTATATATATACATGTTGGTACTCACCAAGGTTTAAGTAGATTATATCAAAAAGAATAAGTTAGATTGGTTTGTTCTCAAGCTGAACTAGTAATGGACGAAAGGTCAGATTTCTTAAACCTTGGTGAGTACCAACATATATTTGATTTCTTGTCTTAATTAAATTCATAATTCATAAATGTTTTATAATACTAATTTATATTACATTTAATTTAATATGTATAATAATACCAAACTGTATTTTGAATTGCTTCTTTTTGAATTTGTGTGTGTTTTTAGGACTGAAGATGAATGTATAACATTCAAAAATAGTTTTCAATAAAAACAAAATTATAGAAGTGGCAAATAATTTATCAATCCCTAATTAGATTGATCCTTTTATACCATCATGCTGATGTCAACTGAAAACTTATGGTATAACATTAATAAAGTAAGTTACAATAAACAATTCATTGATAATAAAAATGTAAATTCTCTACACCAATAAGTGTACCTGCAATATTAAAGAAAATTTTTTCCAAAAATCTTTTATAAGTTAACCTGGGAACAATGTCACTAACATTGCACCAAAACAATAAAAACAAAGAAGGGCAAATCCTCAGTTGCACCAAAATGATTTGAAAACCAACTATTTCCGCATATGATTAACTCTATAGGACAGTGAGTCATATTCATTGGATTTTTATTAGTTTTAATTTTTTTTTATTTGCATGTGTATGTATATATATATATATATATATATATATATATATATATATATATATATATATATATATATATATATATATACACACATCTCTCATCATCAATAATCTGAAAATAATGAATGAAATTTAGCAATAGTATTTCATGAAATCATATATATATATATTTGGAGTGAGTTTTAGTTGACCATATATATACTTAAGGATGAAGTTGGCGGTCAAAAAGTACAGGAAAAAATGAATATATATATATATATATATATATATATATATATATATATATATATATATATATATATATATATATATTAATTTTTTTCATGTACTTTTGTTCTGTGTATATGTGCGTTCAAATTTTGATATTAGATTAGTTCCATAAGTTTTCCAATCATCTAGAAGTTGTGTACTAGATTAGGAAAGAATTGATTGATAACTGGAAAAGAAAATTGTGTAGAAATGAGGAGATGTGTAGTTGGATAGATTAAAAGAAACAAAAGATAGAAAAAAAATGTAATGTAATCGAATGAACATGAAGATACTAAGAATTATGTAGATGTATGATTAAATGATAAAAGGGAAAAGGAAAGGTAAAAAAAAATTAAAATGTATATATATATATATATATATATATATATATATATATATATATATATATATATATGTATATTTATACATATATTATGTTCAACTAAGTATTGATTAGTCACTGTGTATAACAGCAACCCAATGTACCTGGGCAGCATTGATGTTCAATAAATCATTTCTCTCTTCCTGGATTTTGGCAGCCATTTTTGTTTTGAAATCTGGTTTAGGGCTGGTTGGCCAACATGCAATGTGGATGTTATTAATTTGATATTATTGTAAATAAAAATACTTTCATAAAAAGACAGGTAGAAAAATATTGGAAAATTAAAATAGTAGATGAAGAAATGACCTTCCTAAAGCGTAAAAAAAAAAATGTTCAGATGTTTAATTTGTATACCATTGATTATTTATTGCTCCTTTATAATGTTTTCCAATACAAATCCTGGTTGCAGTTGTTATTAAGTCTTTTATGAGAGCTTTTCGAAACTTTTGACATTGAGGTTCTCCTGAGAACTCAGCACTTCACATGAAGGTCTGAAAAAAATATAACACAGCCTCACTAATATAGCATTCAAAGAGACCAAGAGTATTTGCACAAGTCGACCATAGTTTGGAAAAAAAATCAAAACGTGAAAAATATTGCCAACCAGCCCCGCTCTCCCCTACTATTTCTAGACCAATGGTGATGCAAGGAGGTGATCTGGCCTTGGTCACACTGAACCACCACATTTTCCACCCATTAAAAGACGAGGTATTAACTTTATAAGGTTGAATGTACACCAACCTCACCACAACTGACAAACAGCAAATATTTTTTGGCCACAGCCAGGCTCAAACTTCCCCAAATCAACAACCTCACTCCTTAATTAGGCCCTAGAACCCTTCCTATTAGAGTTGAACCTGAGGTTTAAAAAGAACTCAGACTAAAAGATTCAAAGTGGTAATGAGTATTTTAATGGCAGCAGTGTTTCATTCTGTTCTGCATGATCACAATTATCTCTAAAGGGTCGTTTACAAGGGCAATACAAATTGCATATTGCCCAACAATATAGCCGGCAATGTTGCTGGAAACATTGCTCAGCAATATTTGCTGCAATAGATTGCTAGAAAATAGTGTTCAGACAGGCCACACATAGAGAGAGACGATCTTTGTTTCTTCTATTGACTGAGGCGAGCACAGCCATTTTGGATCTGAGTTCTATACTGTTTTGTTTATGCTCATTGTTTTTTCATTTGTCCATTTATCCATCCATCCAGTGAACGTAATAAAACAAACGGTAATGAAACAAACTATCGAAGCATGCGAAGGACTGGAGAAATAGGAGTAGTAATGAAAGTGCCAAGGAAAAGAAGTTTCAGATTCAAAACAAACGAACTATTGTTTGCAAATTGGCTTCAAGTACATTCCTTCATCAAATTCACATCACGATAAAAAATTATTCATTTGCAATACTATTCAAGTTACAATTCAGAAGTAATGGTGTAAATGTAAAATTGGGCCCTAAACAGAAAGACATTGCCTTCATCATTAAAAATTCATCATCACCTGTGAAATGTGTTACTTCTGGTATTAAGAGACAATTAGGGTATGGCAATATAGTTGATAATGTATCAGCATCAGTCATTTCCCAACCTTCAATGTCATCAACAGATTCTGATATAGATAGTTATTCATTTGAACCGGAATCAGAAGATGATTCAGTCCATGAAAAACAATTAAAAAACTTAATGTGTAGTGCTTAATATTTATAGCTATTCAAAAGAATCCTAAACGTTTTTTTAGGTTTAACAAAGAGGGCTTGTTATTTGATAAAAATAATTAATGAAACAAACTGAAAATTTCTATGCTGCCCAGAAACTCCTAGCATTTGATTATGTCAATCAGTTATTCCTAAACCAGTACTGGAAATTTATAGCAAAGAGGGCCATTTTATTACTATTTGGAAGAAAAGAAACATCATTACTACATCTATGCCCTTTTAATAGAGAACACCAGTTACTCTTGCATAGAACATGCTATTGTACATTCATTCCTCTCTTAATATTTAAAATAAAGGAAAATATATTATTAAAAAAAACAATACCTGTACCTCATTATATGTTAATTTTAAAAAATAAATACAAGCTTGAGTTGAATAAAATATATTTGCACTATGAGAAATAAATAAATAAAACCAGACATTTGAAGCACAGCAGTATGTTTAAATAAAAGTAAAGGCTTCTGATGTCACTATATAAATTTTTATTAAATAACTAAAAACTAGTCGAGTAAATATTGCAAGTGGCCAGATTTATTTGGTAAAACTGTAAACACATACACACATAAATGTTAAAAAATATATATTGGTAAAAATAGGATCTTTCCCCTCTCATTTTCTGAACTATATACTGAGTCAGAGGGCTTATAACTCTTATTAATTATTTATTCCTTCAACACTTCTAATTGTCCTGTCTCTCCTATTTCCATCCTGCTACTCTATTGTATATTTTTTGAGACCTGGTAGGTACCTCCTATCACCCTCATCTTAACTACATCACAATACTTAGTACATTTACAGTACCAATACAGGTATGTAAGAATACAAAAACAGTCGTACTAACTTCATTTATTTCTTGATTGGAATAAGATTTTGTAGATATTCTTGTATCATATTGAAGTCATTAAAGCGTTTTATATAAAAAGGACCCATGAGATTATAAGCGCTTATTGCAGCTGTAGCCTCAACTTAACATTATCATATGTACCTATTTACTCCATAAAATAATACGAATATGATAAGAAAATATATAATATAAAAATATGTTATTTAAATAAGAATAAGATAAAATAATTCGTATTCCTATATTGGACTGCATTTGTTGATAAATTAATTTTATCTGCATTTATATGTTTTGTTAAGTTTTCCAATTTAATATGTATTAAAATAGCTTCATTAACATGTACTGAAAGAGGTAATATGGATTAATATGTATTGAAGAGATTTGTATTAAAAGAGCTCCATGAAGCATCAACTTATTAAAGCTAATAGGATAATTTGAGGAGTCAAAATTTAAATTTGTAATCAGCACTCTAAAAAACGCTGCAAATTATTACACAATGGTTTATTATTTACACTTAGTAATATTTCAAAAATATCTATTCTATCCAAGTAAAACAAATTAAGCAGTATCCTGGTGTGACCTGTGACATTGGAACCGAATCTCAAGAAAATCGGTCCAGCAGTCGCAGAGAAAACCCGCTTACAGCGGACGGACGGATTTTTTTTTATTTGATTTTTGGATTCTACGTATCTTGAAACGAAAATTTTTTCTTTGGTCGATTCCAAAAGTCTATTATTGAAAATAATAAACCAAAAATATAAATGCATTTATATGTTATGTTAAGTTTTCCAAATTAATATGCACTAAAAAAGATAATATGGATTAATATTTATTAAAAAAAGTTCATTAGCATGTATTGAAAGAGCTAATAAGGATTAATGTGTATTGAAGAGATATGTATTAAAAGAAATTCATTAATATGTTTTAAAAGAGGTAATATGTATTACAGAGGTATATTTTAAAAGAGTTAATATGTATTAAAGAGCTTCATTAAAATCTATTAAAATTAATATTTATTAAATGAGGTAATATGGAAATTCAAAAGACATAAAACCAAGATATGAAGCAAAAAAGAGATCATAAATTTGTTCGTTTATCATTTCACAAAAATAACAGAATAATTTATGAATTATTTAAAATAAGGAAAATGAAAGAAGTTGTTATCATGGTAATGGTAATTATTTTGAGTGTGTACTCGGCAATATTTGGCAACAGCCTGCAACTAGGCATTGTGGCCAGGCTATACGTAGATATAAGGGCAACATTGCCGTAGTAAGGTACCTGATGAAAGAAAAAGATACTTCTGATAAGCTGCGGCTTTCACTTTTTGTAGTGTTTCAAGACAAAACTTCTTTCCTTAAAATCGTAGTTCAAATTCTTTCTTAGGATTGAATTAAAGATAGAAAAAAATACAAATCTGTCTGTGTTTTTCAAAACATGATGAGAAAACATAGGTTTCTCTACAATTAACAAGTTTTGTTGCAAATATCTCAAAACATATTTTTTTTTTTCCAAAATCTTAATTTAATGAAAAATGATGGAACATCCGTAATCAAACAGGAGCATTAAAATCATAAAAATTATGAATGATAAAAAATATTAAAATTGTATTCGGTTGACGTATGCATGATGGTATAGAAGGATAATCTATTTAGGGTTTGATAAATTATTTGCCACTTCTATAAATTTGTTATGATTGAATACTAGTTTCAAATGTTATACATTCATCTTGAGTTCTAAAAAAACCCAAAAATTCAAAAATCAGCAATTTAAAATACTGTTTGGTATTATTACACATATTAAATTAAATGTCAACTGTCTTGATTTCATATTATGTATGGCCCTACATCCACCAAATTCGGTAAAGAATTTAAAAAACTAGGACTAAACCCTGCATTTAAAATAGAAAAAACTATCCTCATATTTTCCTTCTCTTAAAGACAAAATAGACCCTTTCCAAAAAAGGGGTGTATACGAACTGAATTGCAACGATTGTGCATCCAAATATACAGGCAAAACTGGAAGATCACTAAATCAGAGATTAAAGGAACATATACGTGCATATAACAATAAGACAGAGAATTCCAACTTTTCAATTCATTTAAATAAAAAAAAACATAAATTCATCAAAGACTCAGGATTTAAATTTAAAACATATATGAATTATGAATTTATTTAAGACAAGAAATCAAATACATGTTGATACTCACCAAGGTTTAAGTAGATTATATCAAACAGAATAGGTTACATTGGTTTGTTATCTAGCTAAACTAGTAATGGAAATGACTGTAATGGAAAGTCAGGTGTTTGAAGGTAAATGTTATGGTTTAGGGGGAAGGATCGGGGTTTCCCTGGTAATTCCGGTAATTAATTGTTTTTCCTGTTATGGATGGGAATAAATTTAAGATTGGACTATTGGAGAGATATTTATTTGGTCATTTAAGCAAAAATCTGGGTTGGATTTTATTATTTCAAGTGCTTCATATATATTTAATTTGAGACTGTTTTCTATGTGATTAATTAATTTAAATCCTGAGTCTTTGATGAATTTATGTTTTTTTTTTAATTTAAATGAATTGAAAAGTTGGAATTCACTGTCTTATTGTTATATGCACGTATATGTTCCTTTAATCTCTGATTTAGTGATCTTCCAGTTTTGCCTGTATATTTGGATGCACAATCGTTGCAATTCAGTTCGTATACACCCCTTTTTTGGAAAGGGTCTATTTTGTCTTTAAGAGAAGGGAAATATGAGGATAGTTTTTCTATTTTAAATGCAGGGTTTAGTCCTAGTTTTTTAAATTCTTTACCGAATTTGGTGGATATAGGGCCATAATATGAAATCAAGTCAGTTGATATTTAATTTAATATGTGTAATAATACCAAACAGTAGTTTAAATTGCTGATTTTTTAATTTTTGTGTTTTTTTAGAACTCAAGATGAATGTTTAACATTTGAAACTAGTATTCAATAATAACAAATTTATAGAAGTGGCAAATAATTTATCAATTCTTAATTAAAGTTGTATTAAAAAGCTTGGAATTATTAAATCTACTAAGTGGTCATATTTAAGTAAGCTAGCCATATTTTTACGGGCCATATAGACATATTTTTAGGAAAATGTCTTTACATTTATTTAACTGATCTAATAAAGTGACAATTACCTGTTGTAAAGCTCTAACTGAAGCTTCTCTATCTCCACAGTGAAGAAAAAGTAGAACTTCCAGCCAATAAGACCTAGCAATAAAATCTATATCATCTGTTAATGCTGCTTGATGATTCAATTTTCCTAAGTTCAAAGAAGGAAATTCACCGCCATAAGAACTGAAACATAAACATGATGATAAGTATAAAAAAAAAAATTTAAAATGCACCAACATTTTCCTGTGTACCATTTTATCCTCTGATTACATGTATTGCCCCTCTTATCCTACTTGATACTGTTTCTTTTGAACACTCTCAATCGACGGCGATGATCAAGGGACATGCACCAAATTTCTGCTTCATATTTATAGGTGCCTACTGCTTAATTTCTTTGCTGAACTTGGTATATATATTTTATAAAATATTCTGCACATGTTTCTATGGAAACCGATTCTCTTTTATATAGTTATTTGATAGCTCTACCATATTTCAACTTTCCTGAAACATTCCTAATGCTCATTTGAAAGATAATCGAATTTTCTAAACTCTAAACCAAAACGATATGAAAAGTTCTGTGAATGACACGCCAGATATTTTTGAAAAAATAAACCATTGTGTAATAATTTGCTGTGTTTTATTAAATGTATTTATATTATGGTTTTTTGGATTATTTTAATATAATGAATGATAAGCAACAGCAATTTATTAAAAAAAATCAATGTATAATGAATGGTCTGACCTCTATACACTTTTCCCAATACAGAAGCATTTTTATTCCTTTCTCATTGAAGTTTAAGTTAAGAAAGTGTAAATTCTTGAAAGTGAAGGGAAATATTGCGATTCCAAGTACACAGAGCATATCCTTCCTTAGCATTTCTACCTTTCAAACAGCTAATAATGAGTGAACGAAATTGAGTGGTGAGTAATTTGTTAATTATATTTGGTATGGACTGTAATTAATTTTATGTTCTCCTATCAGAATGACTATGGGCAAGGGGAGTTTGTAAAGTTCTGACATTCCATAAAATTAAATCAAGAAGTTTTTATTTTTTAACAGACTTCAAAAAAGGAGGTTATCAGTTTGATGTTATGTTCAATGTATGTCCACACATAGCTTCACCATTCTTGAACCGATTTCTGTGATTATTTTTTTATTCAAAAGGGTACACCTCCAGTGTGGTCCCATATAAATTTTATCAGAATCCGATGAAAACTCTTTGTTTTATGTATGTTCTCTCATAACTTCATCATTCTCGAACAAATTTATATGATTCTTTTTTTAATCAAAAGTGTATACTCTGGGGAAAATCAATTAATATTTTACTATTTACGGTCATGAACTCACACATGAATAATATGATACAGCAACAAGAAGTCAAGATTATTGGAAATATTTTTCCAATATTTTGAGCTCAAATTGTTTCAAAACATTCACGGGGATCTTACTTAGTAATTTGTGACATCTAACTTAAGAATCTCGTTTTTTTTAGGCCTTTTCTCAAAAAATCATTTTATACTTACAATGGGAAATATTAAAAAAAAATTAATACAATATTTTGATCTCAAATGACACAAAACAAACATGGTATCTCACTGAATAATTTGAGAAATCAAGCCTAAAAATCAGTTTAGCCGTTCACTCAAAAAATACATATCTTAATCAGAATCCGATAAAAACTTTTAGAGATTGAACTAGTCACTCGTGATAATTACAGTAGTTTAGTTTACAGTATATATTTTTAAGTCTATTGATTTCTTTTCTTTTCAAAATAAGATTTGGCATTTGCCCGACAGTGGGACACTCAATAGGTAATTAATAAACATAGGTAGATAGTAAGGTTCATAAGTTTCCAGCCTGAAGAAGAAGGAAAGGTGAAAGAAAGAAACTGGTTTTATTGTTATTCAATATATTCTCCTCTATGTTCTAGACATTTAATAAAATGTTTAGGCAACTTTTCTATACCATGAAAAAATAATTTTCTTCTTTGTTAGAAAAATGTCCTTCCACCGCTGCTTGGACCTCTTCATCGGTTTTAAATTTCCTCCCATGAAGGTCACATTTTAACTTTGAGAAAAGTTGGAAGTCGCTAGGGGCCAAGTCTGGGCTGTAGGATGGATGGGAGGTTTCTTGGAATCCGCAGTCCTTCACAACAGTCTTGGAAATCAATGCTGTGTGGACAGAGGCATTGTCGTGAAGAAGCCAAATACCTCTGCTCAACTTCCCTCGCCTTTTCTCTTTGATGGCGCCTCGTAGGCAGTGAAGTAGGGCTGCATAATACTCGGCATTCACTGTGGTGTTCCTTTTCTTAAAGCAATCAATCAATCCTTTCCTCTACTATCCCAAAAAATGGTGGCCATTACCTTTTTTGTCGACTGCATGAGTTTAGTGGAGGTGCTTCTCCTGGCTTCTGCATATCATGGACTCCGTTTTGCTGAGTGGGTCATAGCATAGAACCATTGTCTCATCCCCAGTTACAATTGTATCCAAAAAATGTTTTGGATCAGCATTATATCCACGTAAAAAATCATTGCTGCAGCGAGCACGTTACTCTTTTTGAGCAGCTGAAAGAATTTTTGTAACCCATCTTGCACTCACCTTGCTCATATGCAAATGTTCTTTAATGATCCTCAGAACACTTGTTTTTGAAAGCCTCAATCTTGCTGCCATTTCTTTGGTCTTCAGCCTCTGATCAGAAAGCAATTTAGCTTCCACAACTTGGATTGTTTCAGAAGTGACAGATTCCAATGGGCAACCAGGATGCCGGTAGTCATCCAGACTTCCTCTCCCTAACTCAAATAATTTTGTCCATTCTTTTATAATGGAATACGAGGAGTAGGACTCCCCATACACACCATCCAAGCGCTCTTTAATTTGCGCAGGAGTAAGATCCTTTTTACACAAGAATTTAATAACCGCATTGTATTCGATCTTGAACATTGTTAAAACTCACGTTTTCCTTCAAGGTTAGATACGGACTGACAGGACTGAGGAAGTGCGGGTGATGGGTATGGAGAGTGCAGGCATAGACATGCATGGCGGGCAGATCTCACCCAGCTTGAAGTAGAGGAACGAGGGCAGGCCGGAAACTTATGGACCTTACTACGTATTATAAACATGAAATTCACCCAACTGAAAAATTTAATATGCAATAATCTATGCCCTATGCTAAACATATAATGTTATCTATATAATATATAACCCCTATGCTATATTAAATACTGACCGTATGGTTTAAACATACCAATAATGTAAATAAATTATTATGATCAAGAAACAAATTTGAAAATCTTTCTACTTACTTGGAACCTAAAGGACTAGGACGGCCTTTTCGTTTTCCTTTACTGATCCACTCTTGTAATAAAAGTTCACCAAATAGCAAAATATTAACATCTTCATAAAAATTTAAAGGCACCTCTTTTGGCTGAATCGCTACAGGAAAATAGTGTCTAAAATAAATTAAGAGAGTAATAATGTAATTAAAAATGAAACTTTGTTAATATTGGAACGAACATTAATCTCTAAATGACTCACTGAACGATTAAGTTTATTTGTACAAAATAATTTCCTAAAATTTCAGGCCAATGAAGCTTCCACTTTTCTGATAATCTGATCAATGATAAGTGCATAGTATCTATTATATTTTTTTCAGACTGTTCAATTTCTTCAATAAATGTAGCTACATCCATTTTTTCATTTTCAGTTCCAAAATAACCCTCTTCCAACAAATGCCTAAAATATCGTAATGACAAAGTACTTATAAAAAAAAAGCAAATGTCTATGTCTAGAATATTAAAATGTAAAAAGATTTATATATTATTAGTGCCCAAATTGTATTTGAGTAAACATGATCCAGAATAAAACATATCAATGTATAAAGATTTGGATAGTTGGGCTAATCATTATATTAATGCTTTGTTTTGAAAGAAAATGTTAAATCCAATCTAAGATTACAATATTATTATTTCTGAAAAGCAAAATATATTCCAAGTTTCTCCAAAGGAGAGATTATCCACAGCTAAATTTTATAATGAACTAATAGGTTTTGATCATCAGTTCTTCAGTAAATGAAGCAACTATAATAGCTAATAGAACTTGTTTGCTTTATAGCAATTTAAAAAAATATGGATCTTTTAAAATTTCAGAAAAAACAAGCATAAAATAGGGTTTATCAGTGGGTTTGTCATATAAACACAAGGGTTTATGGACCAAATTATTTATTTTTTTACTGAAAGACATATTATTATGATTCAGCATAATTAAAACACAATTACAAGGCCCCAGGAAAGGATGAGATTCCTGTAGAGCTGTGGAAACATGGAGGGGACGCATTAGTCAAGGAAATGTACCATCTGATTTTTGACATCTCAGTCGGATGTCGGAAGAGATGCCAAAAGACTGGCCCACCACATTCATATACCCTATAGATCCATTATAAACCATATTTCAAGCATAAGGACCATGCTGGAGAAGTGCTATAAAAATAATATTGATCTACACCACCTCTTCATAGACTACAGGTAGGCATACGATAGTGTGGAACAACACAAGTTGTTTCAGGCCATGGCTAAGGTGGGTACCCTGAAAAAATTGATTCGATTGGTGCGTGCAACCTTGGAAGGAACGCAAGGGAAAGTAAAGATCCAAAACATGAAGTCCAATGGCTTCCATATCAACAAAGGATTAAGGCAGGGAGATCCCCTGTCCCCCATACAATTCAATATAATATTGGAAATGGTGATGAGAGCCACTAGGACAAATCCTGGGGGAACCAGATATAATCGATTGGCACATCTTGCTTTTGCAGATGATGTCATTACTGGTCGCATATGGGCATCTCTGCTGGAAGCCTTCGAAGAATGTGAGTAGGCCTCCAAAATCTCAGGACTCAACATTAATCAAACCAAAACTAAATAAATGAGGACCTCCCGGAGAGATTGGGGGACAAAGAATGGTATTAGGACTGGAAAGTACTTCTTCGAGCAGGTACAGGAGTTTATATATCTTCGGACCAACATCAACGAAAAGAATGACATACAGGCAGAAATAAAGTCATGCATGATGGCCGGAAGTAGATGTTGCTTGGCACTCGGAAAAGTACTTAGGTCGAAGGTATTACCCTGACAGTTAAAGAAGGCCATATACGTCAGCATTACTAAACCGGTGGTGACATATGGGTCCTCCCCAGGAAGTCAGAACGCTTACTCAATGTGCGGGAGTGGAAGGTGCTGAGAAGAAATGTTGGTCCCTTGAAGGAGAGAAATCGGTGGAGACGGAGAAATAATCAGGAGCTACGTGATCTATACAGGGCCCCTTTCATTGTCACCTGCATAAAGAAGGGTAGAATTAGGTGGCTAAGGCATGTACAGACGTATCCCAAAGAAGCTTCTGGAGGGACACCCTGGTGGAGGACGAGAAAGAGGGCAGCCCAGTTGCGGTGGCTGGAGGATGTGGAGGAGGACCTGAGGATACTTGGAGTCCGAAGGTAAAGAAGAGCGGCTATAGACAAGGACGAATGGTGGAAGATTGTGAAGGAGGCCAGGGTTCTACAAGGACCGTAGTGCCATCGAATAATAATAATAATTAAAATTAAAATTATAATTTTCTATATAAATTAAAAATTGGAAATCATTAAGTGGTAATAGTTATGTGCTCAATAAATCCTAATCCTAACACCACAGGATGATAAATTCTACTAAATATTATTTTTTTGTATGTCAAATACAACATATCATAGCACATTTCACATGATTTTAAAAACCAATAATTCTAAATAAGTAAAATTCAAAGAAATTGATTAAGTTTCTGAACTCATGGCTGATTGCCTATTATGGATGAAAGAATTTCCTGAGAAAGGGATTCTTACTCACTCATTCCTTTCCTTCTCAGTCGACTTTTCATTTTTATTAGTTTCACTACTTTCCTTCAATTCTAACAGTTTATATAAATCCATGGTATCCAATTCATCTGAGAGACATTCTCCTTCTCGCTTAGCATCTAAAGGCCTAAAACAAAAAGAAAAAATGTTTTAACTAGGCTAATAAATGTAAAATTTCTTAAGCTAGCATGATAAAATTCAAATTACACTCAAACTAAATGATATATTCGATTCTTAAAAAACTTAATCAATCGCCAATCAGCCTGGTGTACAGGAGTAACGATCACACCATCCTTCAATGCACCAAAATCAGCCGCTTTGGATTAGAGTATTAGAGTACTATTACCAATTACAGGAATAGTCACAGAATATAGAATAGAGTAGAAGAGACACTCAAGGCTTGAAAAGTGACTTCATCCCCACTCCAACTACCTCACACCGCCTTACAATTCAAGCTAAGTTTTTTATCTTTCTCTTTTGTTTTGTGATAATATTACAATTGATATTGCATTCAGTTGAAAAACTAACCTTGTTGTGTCGCTGTTGGTTGCAGTACCAGATAATTTCATAAAAGCGCTAAACCGTTTATCTATTTATCTATTCATAATCAAACGTGACTAATATGCTATTATTGAATTGTTTACTCATTTAGGAGTTTATTCTTCATATTGAATTATTGTTAAAAATTTTCAAATTTCAACTAAAAATAGTGGTTAAAACTGTTTAAACTGATCACATGTTCCTACAAAATAATCAATCATTTTTTTAAATGTGAATAACGTAAAACTATTAAGCCAAACGAAAATAGATTTTTCCTTTCATATTTTTCTTTTTCTCTTGTTTTCCGACTGATCTTTAAGAAAGAAAAAAATGGACCAATGCCGTGAGGAGTAACAATGGAAATCCTCAAAAACTATTCAGCTTAGGTCAAAACATTTCAAGCCTGAGGATTTCTATATTCTATGCTTTTCTGATAATTTTTAAAACTAAAAAAACCCAAGGTCTGGATTTATCAATTCCTCCCAATGATGTTGCAATTTGCGAACTAATTTTACAGACAAAACAAAATGCTAAAGTAAAATTAAAGAAAGGCACAAACATATTGATGTCGCTTTTTTAAAAAGGCATATATACCATATAGCAAACTTTATGGAAAACACGAAAAACATTAATTCCCCAAATAACATTATGTATATTTTTTAATTTTATTCTTTATT
The DNA here is from genome assembly GCA_948150685.1 of Rhaphigaster nebulosa. Classification (NCBI taxonomy): domain Eukaryota; kingdom Metazoa; phylum Arthropoda; class Insecta; order Hemiptera; family Pentatomidae; genus Rhaphigaster; species Rhaphigaster nebulosa. Next base: position 97,891,060 of record OX411310.1, read on the forward strand.
GTGTATAGTAGGAGTTTATTAGGGTGGAAAATTTTTATAATTACAATACATTGTAAAGGCTTCAAGCACTGGTCAAGGCCAGAGTAACGACTGATTCATTAGCATTTGGTGCTTATGCCATCAGTAGTAAATTTTTAAACCATTCCCAATTTTTTTTTCAATATATCGTGAATGGAAATCGATAGAGGCGGTGCTTATGTCCCATTATAAATTGAAAACTAAATTTCGACTTTTTGGCGCTTAAGCCTTTTTCAAAAAATGAATCGATGTGTTGAGCATATTAACTAATCCTTACGTAAATATTTGTTCTGTAATATGCAACATTTTTAAAAGAAGAGTACTATCTCTATTTGTTTCAGGCCATAGGCACACTCATTTTTAAAACAAGTTAACTGTTTAATGACAAAATTCATAAACAAAAATTTATTATTTAAATGGCAAAAAACAACGTTTAGAATTAGGGTCATTAGTAATAAATTTGTATTTCTTATACTGAATACAATATTTAAACTGTACGTAAATGCGTACTTAATTTTTTTTGACACATTTTATTAATTACATTTCATAACTAATTAATATTAATTAAATATAAGTTAGCATATGTTATTGCATATTTATCCCTCAATTAATCTTCAAAAAACAATATATTAAAATGATAATTATGTTCTCATTGTAGATTAACTGATGCGATTTTCTTAAGTGTGAGCTCATTCAACACGTAAAAACTTTGATTAAAATATTTTAAATCACAAAAACTTAATAAATTTTAGTTGAAGCGTATTACACGAAATATATGCATCATATATAAAAATTAGCTAAGTAATAAATAGATAAATGAAAAATAAAATTATTGAAAAGAGACCCAAGAGCTGACCTAAGGATTGCTGCTATTTGTTTAAATGTTTAAATTGGTGTGTAAGGATAGATTTTGTGAAAATTATATAAATAAAATAGAAACATATTGCTGAGTCCAAGCTGAATGCAATATTTTCTCTAGTATAACTGAAAATTCCAAAATTCATAAATAAACCTGTTGAAAAATATAAGGGCAGAATGGAAAGCTTAAAGTTGAAGGAGTGAAGAGAAGGCTCTGGGGCCAGTCTCTCATTACTATAAATAGCCTAATGCCCCTTCTATTGTATTCTATGATCTACGGGAATAGTACATTGCATTAATAAAGCATACTGCAACACTAAGTGATGCTGCTCATCTTTACTGAGTGTCACATACAGTATCCACCCTAGGGTTACCTCTGGTAGATAGCCACCCTGAATGGGGGAGTAATTCTGCATGCCCTAAGGTGGCAGTCCACCAGTCTTGGGTACTGCAGGGTAATATCTTATGGTATTAGCATAGGTTCTGAATAATAAATTATTAATAAGTCTAAATCTTAATTACTATTAAAAGAAATCAATAGAAAACCTCAGATGCTGGACTGTCAAAACAGACAAAAGAATTAGACGGATGGACATGGAAAGCAGACTGTATGCCATGGTCTGCTATAGAATTGTTTCTATGTTCAAGAAAACCATTATCAGCTGTTCTTCCAGAGAAAATGTTTCTTCTAATTCAATCTATATCATTATAATGGAGACATTCATAGAACAATGTTTCCAAAATGTGAATTAGAAAGATGAAAGAAGTTGTTTTCTTTGTAAAGATCATAAAAATGAATTTCAAATTGACCATCAACTGTATCCTATAACACTACAACGCATAAAAGGTCTTGGGTTCAGTACCTAGTAAGGATCCTGTTTCTAGCCAGTGCTGTCTTTATCTGACAAAATCTTTATTGGGCAGCAAAAGACTCATTGTGATCCTTCATGGGACTTAGCATATTTTACTCTAGGTTATGATAAAGCTCCTCTGCCACCACTAGTACAGAAATAATTTGCTATTAATTCTGCAATACTAGCCATATCTGTCATGATGTTTCTGATTTTAAGACCAGATATTCTGGACTTATTACTCTTTCCATGAATGGACCAAACCTTTCTACAACCATCCTTTAATATTTAATTAAAATTTGGCTGTTGATAGGAGAAAAGTCTTTAATAATTCAATTTTCTGCCAATTTCAGTCTCATGAATTCAAAAGTGTAGTCCTTTCTATTCTTACTAAACCTGCATCTATTAACAATTATTTTTGTGCTCTGATAGATTTCTCACACTTTTAATTCCACCAAAGAACTCTTTGGTTTGGGTTTCCATTTAGTGTGGAATAGAATGTTGAAAAACTTGTAGTATTATAGAATAGAAGATGCCTACTTCTGTAGTTCACTAGGCATAGTTATTTCATCGCATCGCAACTGTGACAGCTCTCCTATATTATGAGAATGAAAAACTTACTTAAAATTTAAATGACTTTAAGGATTTACCAAGCGTAAAACAAAAAGTGAGTAAATGAACAATAATTTTTAAAATATACTAACAGAAGGTGACTGGGAATAAGTTTCCTGAAAGCCTCAGCCAGACTAGGTTCTTCTCTCCTTACAGTACTCCTAACACGAGCAGATCTTCGTTTTTGACTGGATGCTAATTTTTCTATTAAATTTCCATTAGATCTTCCAAATTTACCTTAAAAATAAAATTATTTTCAAATAATTTGAAAAACAAGTTTCTTTTAATAATAAATTTTTTGCAATATTATATACAATAAAATTAATGGATATATATATATATATATATATATATATATATATATATATATATATATATCGATCACAGCCGGAGGCCACTACAAGTAAGGATTAAAGATAATCATATATAAATCGGTATTCTTAATAAATATATAAGAGAAAAAGTGTGAAAGAATGTCCAAGTAGAACTTATTGACCCCATTAGACTCCTATAAAGACTCAAAGAGATAAGTCAGAATCAACAAAAAGAAGTCTATAACTTTTGATATGAAGAGAGGCCTCAAGCAGAGAGACAATCTAACCCCTTTTCTTCATATTGTCCTGATGGAATAGTTCCTGGAAATATGTTAATTAAGGACAATACGTATAATTGTTCGGAAAAGAAACATGAAGAAAGTTCTTGTACCGGCTCTTCTTAATACAGAAAACATAGCGCTCATGGATTCTCTCCAGAATCTTCAGCAAGCTGTACTAGAATGGGAAACAGAGCTAGAAAGGAAAGGCATGATTAAAAATGGCAATAAAAGCAATGCCTTGCCAATTAATGCAAGCTCTTGAGGCAGTAGAAGACTGTATGTATCTAGGCACAGTTATCAGCAGATTAACAAATATGAAATATTTAATAAGATTAAAAAAGCAACATATATAACCAAATCTGTAACACTGTTGCTAGGAAACAAAATTGAGCAAAAGTTAAAATTCCACATTTTTAACACGATTTACCTTCCCATCCTATTATATGGAAATGAGAACTGGATTCTTCTCTATAGAAATTTGAACAGAGTTACTGCAGCAAAGATGAAATATCTTAGATGAGTAGCTGGCTGAACTCAGAGAGATCTCATCAGAAATGACAGAACAAGAGAGGAGTTAGGGGTGAAATTCTTAACTGAGATCTTAGAGAAGAAGCAATGGAAGTGATTCCAGCCATGTGTGCAAAGTGACTGAAGATCATGAACCATGCAAGTTCTGTGGCTGGATTGCATGAAGGTATTGACAAGGGACTGGAATGGTTGGCATACTTGTTTCAAGACACCTCCACTGAGAGGCATATAAGAAGAAGGAAAATAAGAATAGGAGAAGTGTTCCACTTGCGTAAGTGTCGTCGTGACTTCATACCTGTGGAAGCAAGCTGGCTACTACTACCCAATTTGGACATGAAATTAAATGGTCTCTCAATAAGATGGAAAATATCAAGGGGTACTGCTGGATAGGAAACTAAATTGGACAAAAAACATGATACCATTAATAACAAATAACATTGGATTGTAAATTATTTCTATTGCAACCAGGACAACTTCGGGCCTAAAATCTGTATCGTAAAAGATTATTTATGAAGGAGGAATAATTTCTAAACTTCTTTACAAGATTCCGATTTGACTTAACGCAAAAAAGAAAAATGCAACCTTCGAAAACTTCAGAGAATTCAAAGGCTTTGTTATATTAAAATATAACAGAGTTACAAATTATATCATTTTTTAAATATTTTTATTGAGTATTTACAATATATAAATGAGGCTTCAAGCCTTAAGAACTTATATACACTCTACATCAGCACTACAATGGAATCTAAAAATAGGCAAACAAAAGTGATACATTACAAGAGAAAAGAGAAATGACAAAAAAAATACATATATAAACATATGTAGTTAATTTATAGTACAATTTGTTTAATTCACTTGTCTTAAAAAAAAAAAAATAATAATAATAATAAATAATAAAATAATAAAAATAAAAATAAAATATATGTAAATTTAAAAAAATAAAATATTAATAATGAAAAAATAAACACATAATTACACCTAAATAATTAACTTATAGTACAATGTGCTTAAGTCTCTTATGTTTTTAAACTTTATAAGATAAATCTGCTTTGGAATAATTAACAATATCTCTTATATGATCATGTGTATTGAGTTAACAAAATTTGAAAAAATCTGTGGTTAATTTATGAATAAAAGTAGTGATACTATGCACATTTATAGTACAATGCATTAGATCTATTGGAGTCCATCTTGGATAACTGCCAACAAGCCTTAAACATTTGTTTTGCAACACATACAATTTTTTATAATTTGTCATGCATCTGCTTGATCATACATAACACTGAGCTTAGAATATTTGTATAAGAGAGGAAATAATTTTTGCATGACCCCTGTAGCTTTGTTTATTTGAGTATTGATATGAATAGTGAAGGTTAATCTAGAATCTAAGTGAACTCCTAAGTAAGCGAAACATTTAGACCAAGATAATTTATTTTCATCAATTGTCAGAAAACTGTCTATTACAGGCCTGCACTTAGTAAAAATTATGGCTACTGTTTTAAGATGTTAAGGTCTGATTTTCCATTTATGAAAAAATTTAAAACATTTTGATATGGCAAGAGAAAGATGATTTACTATTATATCGATTCTGAGCGAGGAGATATAAAGACATGCATCATCTGCAAAAAGTGCAATATTTGGTTCACCTTTAATTATTGTCAAATCATTAATATTAAGATTAAAAAGGATTGGTTCATGGACAGATCCTTGTGGTACCCTAGTCTGAATATTTTTTAAATCAGATTTGGATTCATTAATTTGAACAAAAAATTTACGATTAAATAAATAACTATTTATTAGAAAAATTAAATATTTAGTAAATTTATTAATAAGGAGTTTATATACTAGCCACCTGTGCCAAACATAGTCAAAAGCTATTTCAATATCTGATAATGCCATACCCGTGTGTTTTTTCAAGTTGAAATTGTGAAATATTGAATCGGTCACTCGAGCAATTTGAATAACAGTAGTATGATTATTCTTGAAGCCAAACTGAAAAGGAGAAATCAAGTGATTTTCTTCAATGAACACATGCAATCTTTTTAAAATAATTTTTCAGTAACTTTACTTAAGGCGTTGAGTAATGATATTGGCCAAAAACTACCAGGAAGTGACATATTTTTCCCAGGTTTAGGAATAATTATTACATTGGCTGTTTTCCATGGTTCAGGAAAATGGCCAAACATTATTAAATGATTAATTATTTTTGTTAAATGGATTAGTGATTTGTTTGATAATTGCTTTAAAAAAATATTACATATTCCATCAGCACCTAGAGATTTTCCGTTGACTAATTTAGCCATGGTATTTTTTAGTTCCCAAGGGAGAGAAATACAAGTTTGCAGTAATCTAATTTCATGCTAATGGGAATCGTGTAGTTTTTGGTTTGCCTAAAAACGTTACGAATAAAGGATAGTATGCCAAGGTCTAATTCATTAAAAACAACAATTAAATAAAATAAAAATCACTAAGAAATAACTTGCTGATATATCAGAACGGAAACTTAATCCCATCCGCAATCACTGAGTCTCAACAACTAACTGACAAATTATATCAAACAAGATACCAATTGATCTAAAAATTTCAGAAATAACAAAGCACTATTGCGCTAAGGATCATAACAGTTATACAAATTTTAATTCACAAACGTTACAATTTAACAAACCCCCTCAACACAAAAAAAACTGGATTATTAAAAATATGAATGTAATTAAGAAAAACACAATCTATTTTTAATTAAAATAAACAACCATAAATAATCTACTATACAATTTGTAATAAACGAATTGATGAAAAGCAAGATCACATAATTTAAAAATACAGAAGCAACAAAAATAAGCCAATAAACTTAAAAACTAATAATAAAGAAATTGACAATAAAGGAAAAAATAAAATAAAATGTCAGAACAGTTTACATTTTCAATTTAACAACAGAATAGTAGCAAAACAACTAATTCAACTAAAAGTTTAAAAACAATATGAGAAATAGGGTATTGTGTAACAAGTGATTTTTTCAATGAGATACATCATTTTAAGAGCTTTGGTTGGGCATCCTTTCCATGCCTGACCTAACCCTACCATTAGTTTTACAATCTTACTTTTTAATTGGTCAAAAAAAAAAATTCTGTAAACTATACATCCATTATCAAATTATATTACTAGAACTGAACAACATCAAATATTATTATTATTATTTTATTAAAATTAGTATGTATCTCACAATATATTGACTCACTTTTAATATTTAAAAAAAATATTTCTAAAGAAATTCTGACAATAAATAATAATAAAGTCCTACCTGGTTCTTCTTCATCAAGTTCTGGAGGTTGTTGAGCTTTTTCATCGATTTCCTCAACATCATCATCAGTTTCAACATCTTCAATCTCCATTGGTGTGTCTCCATTATCATCAACAGGGGTGAACTTAAAGGGACTAAAAGCAATCTACAAAACCATTACAAATATTTACAAACACATCCACTCATATAAAACATTTACACATAGCAAATACGTATAAGAAAATTTATACAGGATAAGATTTATAGGAAATAAAATTCTACAAAATCACTGAGCATAATTATAACAGTTATAATTGTATAAAACTGAACATAAAGTTGTTGAATTGAATGATCAAAAGAGAAAACATTAGTAAAATTAAAAATACCTTTTGAGGTGTATTTTGTTCAGTGATATCATACTGATACAGTAATAACTTAAAAACATCAACCCAACTATCCGATTTTACTTTAAATACAGGTCTCAAAACATCCTCAGATTTAAAATTGTTTGTTTGCCATTTTTCACTTTCCTTATTTCTCAAAAGTTCTGCTTCTTTGTATAAATCATTTACTTTTTCTGAGTTAAAGTTGATTGAATCAGGTTTCAGAGGAAAATGGCTATAAAAAATATGTCAATGATAAGATGTTATACAAAAAAAAAAAAAAAAATAATGATAAAACCGTCTTAAAGTCTGAAGGACTAGCAGAGGGGCATAGAAATTTATACAGATTGAACACTTCGCTGAACAATTAAAAAAAACATAAGAGACATCGATATGCAAGATTGCAATAAGGCTAACAACAGAATAAAAAGTGATGATGGTCGCTGTATTAAATAGATTCCTTTTTAGATAATGTGTAGAAAATAGATAAACGTGGACAGAAAATAAGTTGGCACAAATAGATTAATTATATTTGGTATGTGTCTCATGCAAACTAAAATGATTTTGTTAAATTTAAAAAACTTTTATAATTAACTAATTTTTTTCAAAGGATCTTGTTTCAATTTAAGGAACAATGCAGGTATGTGAAAGTAAAAGTTTCTGTTGAAATTTCATCTTTATTCCATAAAAACTCAGAAACCAATCAGTCTCCCACTCCATCGTCTACCTTGGAAATGGGTGCAAAGCAAAATTACCGTTTATATTTGATTCACCCTCATATGTTAATAGTTCTATGTGTATTTTTTTTTTTTTTTTTAGAGGAAAAGTTGACTAGAAAATGGACTATATGGTTCGAAACATTGTCATAATAAAAATGTAAATAAATATTTTATGAAAATATAAAGAATTTAGGTACTTATATTTATTGTTCCTAAAATCACTGAAAAGAAATCTGGAAACAGAAAAGGGTGTAATATAAACCACAGAATAACAGTTTAAATATGTGTGAAATATGGGGAGTTTTTCCACTCAGAATGCTTTACAAAGCATCATTGAAAAAGAGAGAACTGTAATCAAAAAATAAACTAAAGATTTTTTGAAAACTTTATTTTACATACAATATTTAACAATAAAATACAAAAACAAAATTGTTTCTTATCGGTAATTTACAAACATTTATTTTAATCCTAAGATTCAAGACAAACACTTTGTAACATATTAAAACGTAAGCCAGCCAATTGTCAACAATTATGCATTAATATTAAAGATTAGCATGACACAATTTGACAACCTGAGTAGAAGAAATTTATCCACCTTAACATCATCACTCAGATACCACATGACGCTAATTTCGAAATAACCATGGAATATCAATACATATAGTATTTTATAACAGGGTCAAGTAAAAATTCTTGTTCAACAAATCCAATTGCCTACTAACAATGATTTTTTTAAACCAATTTGCAGCATGAATTGGAAATCATAATTATTCTACAGCTAGTTTGAAGTGGCTCATTTGTACTTTTTAATTTATGGAATTATCTCAATCTTTTGACTAAAAGAGTCAGTGGCTTTCCCAAGTAAGATTTATGAGGTTTAGAAGAGCTAAGCTAGCAGCTATGTGATAGTTAATCAGAAAGCTCTCAAAATAATTCTGACAAGGCTTGTTAATTTACCAGGTCTCATGCTTCATTTATTTCAGTTCGAAGAATATAATTAAGCTGTTGAAGATCATGCCATCTTTCATAATTCTTCACATTAACACATAGTGTGGGAAAATGTGTAAGTATTTTAGGCCTTTAAAATGGAAAACTGACTATGAGCAATTATAAAAGTTATTAATATGTGAACAGTGATATACAGTCTATGCAGATTACGTAATGACAGAGTTCTTCCAATTCCAATGTTGAGAAAACAAAATACAGAAAACTGGTTTCTAACAAAACAAAAAATGTTTTTCTAAATAAATTGTATAACAAATATGCTTTAAATCAATTTAGAATTTTAGTCCTACAGCAATTCACAAAACTAAACCACAATTAAGAAAAAATAAATTTTCAGTTACTACACACCATAAAGCTGCTTCATGCAGATAAAAATCTAGGTATACAATGGCAGTACTATTAAATCACCACCTTGGAAGAAGACTGGCACAACTCCAAAAGCTGTACTTTAGAAAAAACAGCGCTTGAAGTTTTCATCCAATTTCATAGTTTCTTGAACCCATTTGCAAGTAAATGCTTGGGGCAACTAGTGAAAAGGTATTTGTTAATTCCAAATATTTTTAGACTTAATTTTTTTGACTTGTGACAGTTTTGTTTAAAAACAACTGCTCTCCAGCGGTCACGTGATAAAAAATTTAGTGGCTCTCTTCATCATAAAAAAATAATCTTCTTGTTGATTATGATTACATAAAAATTGGAAAATTGTTAATTTTGTAGGGATATCATCTGCTATTCTATACTGAGTCCATGACATAAAGAAAAAGGTGATATAGGTAATAAGGAAATCAGAAAATAATTAGACCAATAAGAATGGAGAGACTTTGGTAATAATAAATGTAATATCCAATAAAAAAAACTGTGATTCCAAGTAAAAACGTTAGAAAATGGATCAAAAATGTGAATGAACATTAAAAAACTACTTACCAATTAGGATAATACATGCTGAACCCCGTGATCAAACTAGGAAATAAATTAAATATTTTCTCCTTGAAAAAATGACCTTTTAAAAAACCAACATCCATATGTAAACCTTTTGATATATAAAAAAGGCATGCCATATAATCACCCAGAGCAAAAGTAATAGTCACAAGATTATCTATACAAGGCCAATGATTAGGACTACATTTTAAACCCTAAAAAAATAAAAAATAAAAAAAAATTTTAAGTTTACAATTAAATTAGAAAAACGTATTTTAAAAAATATGATACCTCTTCAAATGCTGAAACAGCCAAATGTAAGTCGGGAATCGACATTGCTAGTTTACCCATTCGATACCATAAGTTAAGATCAGTATTATCCAGTTTCGTAGCCTAAAAAAAATATTACTTTTTTCCTAAACAATGCTAAAAACAAAAACAAGTAAACATACATGAAATATATTTTATCCAAATAATTTAGGAAAAATGTCAAAATAAAGAATAAATGAAACAATCTAAAATCAAGGTAAAAAATTATGTGAATATTATTTATTAAATAATTAGTGTATATTTTTAAATTTCCTAACACTCATATTACTTGCAACACATACATTTTTTATCAAAATAAATGTTTACGCATACCTTTACATAAAACTTTAAAGCTTTCTCCATCTTCTTTTGCTGGGCAAGGCAATGTCCAAGATTCAAGGTAATACAGTATTTTAAATGAACAAGAGAGTTTTGAACACTTCCAGAACCAGACATCTTCCCCGTAATCTGCAAAAAATAATGTTAACAAAATGGTTTTTAAAATAACTGCATATATATTCTATTTACAAACAAACGAGTGGATGTGTGTTCATACAAGTATGTGTGGGTATATACCCACAAATATGTATAATTAGGGATTGATCAATTATTTGCCACTTCTATAATTTTGTTTTTATTGAAAACTAATTCGAATGTTATACATTCATCTTCAGTTATGGAATCACACAAAAATAAGCAATTCAAAATACAGTTTGGTATTATTATACATATTAAATTAAATGTAATATAAATTACATTACATTTAATTTACTTTGTATAATAATACCAAACTGTATTTTTAATTACTTATTTTTGAATGTTTTTAGAATTGAAAATGAATAGATAACATTCGAAACTAGTTCTCAATAAAAACAAAATTATAGAAGTGGCAAATAATTTATCAATTCCTAATTAGATTGATCCTTCTATACGATCATGAGGACATCAACTGGCAAATATGTATATATGTATCATTGACAATGATGGATGATCATCAGCTATTTTACCAGGACTCAGGGTTACAAATTGGATGCTTGAATAATATATTGTTCCCCCTAGTTTGAATCTCTAGGAGCATAAGTTTAAGAATAAACTTGCTTATAAGCAGTTTTTTGTCTATTGAAAACTGACTTAGTATTCGATATAGTTGGCTAAATTCTTGGTTGAGCTCTTACATTTCTTTCAGATTTGGGTAATGCTATAATGTTTAAAAGGAATAGCAGATAGGTTCTACAGCAGAGGGTATAACTTGCATGCCTCCATTTAGTTCCATGAAATTTAATCTTTCATATGTTATAAATGATTAATAAGAAATAAGTATTCTTGAGATGAGGAAAACTCATTAAGCATATAAACGGGATGATATAATTGCTTTATTATCATCATATGAAAACATGTTGCCAGAAGGGTATTAGAAATATTGGTAGTATAGAGAATTTAGAGGATGGAATGTAGGAAGCTATCTTGTGGAATTTAGATCTTAATTTGATGATTACTGCAATATTTTGGTATGTAGCAGACTAAGACAGAACGATTTGAAAACAGGATTAAAGGACTAAGTTTAAACTTGAGTAAAATAAATTGAGAGCTGCAAAACCTAACCCGGTCACAATAAATTCTTACAATGCCTAAAAATGCAGTGTGATTTCTGCTATCAAGAGTCAAGGAGATATAGTCAACAACTTAGCATTCTTGATATTTTTTCACAAAAATTTCCTTTTGTTGGGGAAGTTAACTAATCTGATATCCATGTAAGGTTTCTTTAGTATTAAGAAAATGATAATAAGAAAATACTTCCAAAGCAAAGGGAAATTATGTTTAGGATAATTTAACTTTAATTAATTTAACTAATTAATTAAAGTCTCTGGATAGGGGGTAAATGGGTAGGGTAACGGGAGGGCTAGAGAGGGAGATGGGTGCAGGAATCTCCCCAACTCTTTGTGGAACGATCAGGCGACAGTGCCCTACTCACTGCTTGAGACTTCCCAGTCCTCCTTATCCCTATCAACGCCTACTGTCACCTCCATGTGGTGTCCCCCGGGGAGTCCGATGGGACTCGCGAACGACAGAGGCGGGGATCCTCACATCTGTCAGCAATGGAAGGAGTGTTGATTCTTCTAGACACCCAAGCCGAGGTGGAGGGAGCTCGAGCCGCAGGCTGAATGATGGGGGGTGTATAAAAATACACACATAAACTCGACCCACTTGGGGCACCAGGCGCACCCCATTTTAATTAATTGCCTTCTGCAGGGAGAGGGGGTAGTACCTGTAGTGACTTTTTTCCACCCCCATACTCGTGGGAACAAAATGAACCCAATAAAATCTAAAAACGGACGGACAATATTGATAAATGACCCGGACTCGGACACTGAAAACCTCTTGGATTTAATGACTGGAATGGTAGAGGCGCAGGGAGAGAGCTCAGTGGGGCCACCCATGGACCCAGCTGAGGAGACATCCAGGAGTTTGCTTGCGACACTCCTGGATGATGTAACCAGACTCTCAGTAATATCTGATGGGTCTGGTGAAAAAGGTATTGGTAGGGACAGCGCATCTTCGGAAGTGGCTGAAACCTCCAAACCCAGAGTTTCCGGGGCACAGCGCCGGAAATTTAAGAAGCTTAGGAGGGCCGGTAACACCCCGGAGATATCGGGACCCACAAACTCGGTTGTAGGGGACCATAGCCCCATGGGTCAAGGACCTGTTACTAAGCGGACCAGATTCTCTCCTGGGACCTCAGCGCCTGTGGCAAAGAGACCCAAGAGTGGAGAGAAAATGATTACATATGCCCTTGCGACTGGAGGCAGCAAGATAGCGATAATCCCCTGTGGATATCCATCTGTACAGCTGTCAAAGGGACAGGAAGTCAAGACCCAGATGATCAGCTGGAGGAGGGTGGATTGAACCCGGGGTTCAGTGGCGTCAGTCACCACCTCGGGGGCTGTATTATTGTCTGTGACGATGATGCCACCAAGGACTGGGTGACCAGTATAGTGAGTAAGTTTACTATCAGTGGGGGCATAAAACTCCGCACTGGTAGCACAAACGAACTCAAAAAGGCTGTCAGGGTTGGTGGATTCTTCCCTGGAGAGCGGATTCCAGAGGACCTATTTTTGAGGAGACTCAGGATCCCAAGGCCCCAGATGTGGACAGTTGGACACTGATAGGCACCAAGGATGAGCCAACTGGCTTCTATGGAATTCTGCGAATCCCGGAAACCAGCGTCAAACACCTGGAGGGGAGGAATATGATGGTGGCTTATGGCATCACCAAGCTACTCCTCAACGTATTTGAGAAGAAGAAACCACCAAAGTCAGATGCGGGGAGGACTAAGGTGGTTGCTGAACAGAGTGTTACCCAAGAGGGAGAGAAGGATAATACTTCAACCTCTACATCTAGCATGGAAGTTGAAGCTGGACCGGCTGCGGAGGTGCGCTCTGTAGCTGGGGCCGGGGGGCTCTCTCTACTCGGGCACACCCCTGGAGGGACCGAGAGAGGAGGAACCCCCTGCTCCCTGCCGGAGGTCGTTCCTCCGGGAGCCAGCTCGCAGTAACCATAGTATTTAAGCTGTTGCAGATCAAACTGCACCACTGCATTGTGGCCTGTGGAGTACTGCAGCAGTATGTAAAAGGTAAGGATATTGATATTATTCTAATACAAGAACCTTACTTATTTAAGGACAGGATAAAGGGACTGGGCATACCAAGATACAACATTATTGCTGGACCAACAAGACCCAGAACCTGCATCCTGTTCAGGAATAGACTGAAACTGTTACCCTTGAAGCATTATTGTTGTAGGGATCTGACAGCAGTGCAATGGCCCCTCTCTGAGGGTAATGAAGGGGAGAAGATTACGCTGGCATCGGTGTACCTCCCGTATGAAGAAGCAACCCCCACTTCAGCTCTTAATAAACTGATAGAGGGAGTAGGAAAAGGCTCGTGCATAGCATCTTTAGATGCCAATGCACACCACAGCCTCTGGGGGAGCACCAATATCAACCAGAGAGGCGAGTATCTTTTAGATTTTATTGTTAACAATGACCTCGAAATCCTAAACAGGGGCAAGGAGGCCATCTTTGTTAACAGAGTGAGAACTGAGGTCATTGACATTACTCTAAGCACGCGATGCGTGAAATCTAGGATTAAGGGCTGGCATGTTTCAAGGGAAGAGACATGCTCAGATCACCGCTATATCAGATTTGATTTATCTGCTAATAGCATGAAGGAGACTATGTACAGAGATCCAAGGCGCATCAGCTGGGATGCATTCTGCACACAGCTCGAGGAAGAGGTTAAGTGCTGTCCTAAGACTGTTAGGAATTCTTGGCACTTAGAATGTCTCAATTCATCGCTAACTGAGGCGATAATGAGATCCTACACTGACAATAATTGTGTGCGTAGGGTTAAGTCCAACAGGAATACATCCTGGTGGAATGATGAGCTTGGCAAGCTAAGAGCTCTTACACGAAGACTCTTTAATGCTGCCAAAAAATCAGGCAGATGGGGTGCTTATAAACAAGCACTCACTGATTACAACAAGACTGTTCGCAGGGCTAAAAGGGGAATGTGGAGAAATTTCTGTAACGGTATAAATGATACAGCATCCACATTCAGGGTCAACAGAATTCTATCTAAGCAGTTTGATGGGGGAGTAATGGGGACGGTCAGGGCTGAAGGGGGCTACACTAACACTGATAAAGAGACCCTGGAAGCTCTGGCGCGTTCGCACTTTCCTGACTGTGAACTGCTGGATGACAACATAACTAATCCCACTTTAGATGAACACTTTGGTGGCAGGACGAAGTGGGTTGAAGCCAACAGAATAATTAACTCTATGAGGGTGGAATGGCCAATTAACACTTTTGCACCGTTTAAATCTGCGGGTATTGATGGGATTTTTCCTGCCTTACTTCAAAAAGGCTTACCTGTACTAAAACCCTACATAATGGAATTATATAGCGGAAGCTTGGCACTTGCACAAATTCCCAATAATTGGAGGGTGGCAAAAGTGTGTTATATTCCAAAGCCTGGGAAGAAGTATTATGACAATCCCAAAGCATATAGACCTATTTGTCTGACATCCTTCTTGATGAAGGCTCTTGAAAAGATTATTGACAGACACATTAGAGACACGATTTTAGTTGAAAATCCACTACATAGTGGACAATTTGCTTATCAGGCTGGCAAATCATGTGAGACCGCACTACATCATTTGGTCTCCAAAATAGAGAAAAGTCTAGCCGAAAAAGAAATTATGGCAGGCATCTTTGTAGATATTGAGGGTGCCTTTGATCGCACCCCCTATGAAACTATGGCAAAAGCCTTAGAGAGGAAAGGGGTAGGACTACTAGCTTCTGAATGGATCAACTCATTTCTGAAGGGAAGGCTACTCAGATCTGAATTAGGACAGGCAAAGCTATGGATTAGACCCATGGGAGGCTGTCCACAGGGAGGAGTATTGTCCCCACTCCTGTGGTGTTCGGTTGTGGACACTGTTGACCAAACTAAGCTCTGCAGGATTTTAAACGCAGGGATATGCAGACGATATCGCTGTTCTGATAGGGGGCGAATTCCCAGAGACCATCTCCGGATTGCTCATAATAGTAAGGGACCTTCTGAGGGAATGGTGCAAAGATAATGGTCTCGGCATCAACCCACAGAAGATTAACCTTTGTATCTTCACTAACAGAAGGAACGTGATAATCAGACCACCACGGCTTGATGGCACTCTGATAAACATCTGCAGTGAAGTTAAATATCTAGGAATTACCCTTGATAGTAAGCTAAAATGGCTCAGTCATATTAGTAAAGTTAGCACGAAGGCAATTCGCTGCCTATGGGCATGCAAGGGAGCTGTGGGTAAATCTTGGGGTCTGAAACCTATAATTGCATTATGGATATATAAGGCGGCGATCAGATCTATTGTACTATATGCTGCAATTGTGTGGTGGCATAGGGCTAATACTAGTAGGCCTCGAGCCATACTGGGCAGACTACAAAGGCTGGCGTGTCTTATGACAACTGGCGTCATGAGCACAATGGAGGCTCTTTTGAGCCTAACACCATTGCACCTGGAGATTGAGGCGCAGGCATTCAGCACTGCGTATAGATTTACCAAATTAAGGATAGGATCCAAATCCCTGGTATACCAGGGACATGGGACTCTGTTTAACAGGATTGATCAGGATGAGGTGTTGGCAATGCACTCTGAAATTCAAGTACCAAGCTATAGGGAGGGACACTAGAGTACTAATATCAGCAGAACTGACTCCCATGCATCATGCAACGGAGTCAACTGTTATACAGACGGATCCCTGACGGTACAAGGTTCAGGGGCAGGTATCTGGAGGATGGATAAGCCTTCAGAGGGAATGTTCATATCCTTAGGTAGGCATACCTCGGTCTTTCAAGCGGAGGTATTAGCTATCAATGTCTGTGCCCAGTCCCTTATTGAGGAGGGCGTTAGATACAGACTAATTACAGTCCACACAGATAACCAAGCTGCTATCGGGGCTTTAAGTGGTTATGCGACCCGATCAAAGTTGGTGGAAGAATCCAAAGTTAATCTTAACAAACTCTCTGAAACCAACAGGGTAAGGGTTGAATGGGTCCCTGGACACTCGGATATTCTGGGGAATGAAAAGGCTGATCACCTTGCAAGGAGAGGCTCTGAGTTGAGACCTTGCACACCAGAGCCCACATGTGGCATAAGCCTTAGCTATGCCAAAAGGCATATTACAGTGGCTGTAGGCAATAAAGTTAAGAACTACTGGGAAAATACTAGGAAACAGATACACTCCAAACTGTTTTTAGATGGACCCTGCCCCAAAAGAAGTGATACTTCTGTCTATGGATAGGTGTAACCTTAGGAGAGTGACGGGACTATATACAGGACACTGTCAACTAAACAATCACCTCCACAATATGGGACTAACTGAATCACCGACATGTAGACTATGTGGGATGGAGGACGAAACGGCTTTCCACATAATCTGTGGATGCGATGCTTTGGCAAGGGTGCAGTACCTCCACTTTGGTTGCGACCGGATCACTGACTCTAAGCTCTGCGAGATGATGGACCCGATGAGTCTACTCAGATTTGCAAAGGCTACTGGCCTGTTTTAAACTGTTTAGGACAGCACACAATAGGCCTCAATAGGCCGCGGTGCATATATGCTGGGAAAAAAAAAAGTCTCTGGATGAGGTAAAAATGTGTGAGAGAGATGGTAGGCAAATTCTTATGATTAATCTGTATTACATAAAACCCATGCCCATTATAATGTAAGATGGAGTAGGATCTAAGGTAGTAAGATTTTTTTTTGTATTGTAGTAAGGAAAGTGGTCACACCCAAATGGGTAGGAGAAATAAGATTAGGATCTACATGTTGTGAAATACCTTTTGACCAGAATTAACTATATTAAACAAAAGTTATTATATCAATAAGTAAGATAACTTAATCTTTGTCATAAACCTCTAGAATGGTATTTGGTTTATTAAAATATACTTGTACTTATTATCATCTGTAAACAAATTGTATAAACCTATTTGAATGTTATTCCATAAATAATATAATAGTCAGGGCCACATCAATATTTTTCTCATAAATAAGGATCTTAGTTAACCAATGTAATTTCAAACAAAAATCTCATTGAATACATCAGATAACGGTTAATAGATGGCATTTATATATTTCTCTACAGAAGGATGAGGTAGGATACAAGATTTGAAAAGAGATGTAAAGATGTCAAACTCAGATAGGAAGGATCCTTCACGATTCTACCCTAACATTAGATGCAATACCTTAGTCAGAAAATAAACAGATGTGATATCTTACCCTAATCGAAAAATTAAGTTCTGTAAAAAATTATAAACAGGCAGCATACCTCTAGATAAAAAATATTAAAAGGAACAAATTAAAAACAAAACAAAACAGTAACGAATTTGAAACAATATATTTCACAATTCACTTTTATTGGTACATTTAATAATCACTTTTATAAATTTATTTCATTTTTGTTTACATTTCGAGTGTACAGTTTCTGCTATTAGGTAGTTATCTAACTTACCTGAGCAATTATATCGGTTTTTAAAAGTTCCCTCAATAACTTTTCGGTCTGTTCCCATTCTCCTTTCTGTTCAAGTTGAAGTGCTATCTGGTACTGTGCTATTGCTTTTTGTTCCTAAAGAAAAAATAATAAGTTAAAAATCCAATATGGAAAAGTTAACAGGGTTGTCATTTGGAAAAAAAAATGAAATACCAAAGCTTCTTTGGTCACTGCAGGAGTTTCACTAGTGTCACTTTCTTCAGATGTATCTGAATTTAAAGCTTTGAATCTGGAAGGTAGCATCGCTGATAATGTTACCAATAATCAGCCGAAAGCCTTAGACCTTATATCACCAAGTAAAAAGATATTCCATTAAAGTAATCATATGCCATCAACTCTTACTTAAAATTGACAACATACAACATAATCAGATAAACAAACCATTGGTTTCATTGAAGCGGTTTTAATACATCGATGTATCGAGTTATAAGTAGATACCCATAAAGAGATATTCTCCTTCCTCCAAGATTTCCATCTGAGCATGAACTAGTGATGACTTTCCGATATCGTATTTCATTAGCTATTAATATTCCCCTTAATTCTGTGGCGAACAACCCGAAGTGGGTCCTAATCTCAACGAGTCTTCACCATTTGGCTCGGTCTTTTGCAGCCTTCCTGCAGTAACTGACATCAAGTACGTTTAGAAAACCTCCACGGAATTCCATTTTCTCCATATTTCGCTAAATACCCCACCTAGGCTAAAGCTGACGAATGAGGTGCCTCTAATTAAATTTTTTCAGTAGCCCCAAATAAAATCTATTGGCATCTGCCATTCGACGTATTACCTAAAGGGGCTATTGATAGAATGACTTCCAGAAAGAACTATCTATGGCAGAAATAGCTGGATATCCCACAGTTGCCAGCTGATTCTAGTTTGAAGGTCGAGATTTAAAATTGTTACTGGAAGAAATCTAGTTATTCTTCATTTTATAAATTTTGTGCCAAGCTTTAATTTAAGTAATATTTATTTTATTTTTCTCTACAGGACGCTGGTTTAGTATGGTTATTTGTAGGTAGGCACTGCCTTTTACTGCAGCTGCTATAATGAGCCTCTGTTAATTATGAGTCTGAGTTTAGTGTTAATTCACACAAGTGATAACTAAATATTGCCACCCGATTCTGATCAGAGTAGGAAGCCTAGAATTATTTCGTGGAATGAAATTTGGTAGCTAAGTGTTAGTGAACATGCCATGAAAATATTTTACTGAAAAAAACGCAGAATTAGTAACCTTTTATTTAATGAAATTTCAACATTCAAAGTTTTGTACGAATTGTCCTATTACTTTATTTCTCTCCTCAGATTATTTTTCTTAGGCATCAACATTTTGTATTTTATTTGGGTTAAACACCTTTAATAAATCAGCCTAGGCCAGAAATGACTGTATTTCCGCACGTTATCAGAATAATGTAGCTGCATAATGTGCGAAGGCTACAAGGTGTGTGGGTCTGCCTTGAAACGTAACTCAAACCTCACAGGCCAATACGAACTGGTGCACAGTGGTCAGAATAGCATAATTAGCGAGACAAAATAGGATTTTTTTGAACTTTTCATTTTAAGATAAGATTAGTTGATATTCGTCGAGGGACTGTTTTCTCTCGTCAAGAAAAAGGTCTCTGTGCTTAAATTTGTATTTAACTATTTCCTATCACGTCATCTCCCTAAGATAATAATAATAATAATAATAATAAAAGGCTTAGCGAACCCGGAGGTTCGATGCCGATACCACTAATCGCTGTCTACAAATCTCGGTCCACCGACTACCTTCCAAACCCAAATTCATTAGATCACTCTTAATACTATCCTCCCACCTACGTTTCGGTCTACCCCTCGGACGTTTACCAGTCAGCTCAGCGTTTATTAACTTTTTAGGAATTCGTTCGTTACTGAGCCCAACAACTTTGCAAGCCCATTTCAACCGTCGCGATGATATCACTTCGATTATATTAACAGGGTGCATGCTCCGCAATTCCGCGTTGTGTAATCTCCTAAACTCTCCGGTTGACTCATCCTTTTTCGGACCAAATATTTTACGCAGTACCTTATTCTCGAATACCTTAAGACGTTGTTCGTCCTTCAAGGTTAGCGGCCACGTTTCACACCCATACAGAACTGTAGGCAAGATAATAGTTTTGTATATTCTAAGTTTTAAGTTTCTGGACAAAATGCGCGACCTAAGTAATGTTGACACCGAAAAATAACAAGCATTTCCCGCCTTTAACCGCGCCTTTATTTCCTCTTGAATTTCGTTTTTTCTAGTAATCACAGACCCCAAATACTTAAATTTCTCAACGTGTTCAAACCTATTTTCTCCTATATCTATATCCTCAAAATCGCCTCTGTTTCTATTGCTAACCATATATTTCGTCTTATCCGTATTTATTTTGAGGCCAACCTCTTTCCCAGCTGTCATCAACGTTGCTGTATTCAGTTTTATAGTTCCCGCGTCCTCACTTAATAATACCAAATCATCCGCAAACCCCAGCACGGATATTCTACCACACAGATCTAAACCCCTTTCGGTAAGCATTACCTTTCTAATGACATACTCTAATGCTAAATTAAATAGGACAGGTGAAAGGGAATCGCCTTGTTTTAACCCCGAGCGAACTTAATTTCTCCGAAAAATAATTACCTATTCTAACTTTATTGAATGTTTCGGTCATGCACATCCCTACTAGATTTACTAACTTCTTCGGTATTCCCTGCTCAATCAAAATGTTATACAGTCTCCAGCGATCAATGGAATCATAAGCCTTTTTGAAATCCACAAAAAGCTGATGAACTACACCGTTGAATTCTAATTTTTTTTCTAATATTTGCCGTAAGGAGAATATTTGATCGATAGTTGATCGGTTCCGTCTAAAACCACATTGGTAGTCTCCGATAATTTCCTCGGCATATTCCGTGATTCGACTAGTTAGGATCAACGAGAATAATTTATAACATACCGGGAGGAGTGATATTCCGCGATAGTTATTACACTCCGTCCTCGGACCTTTTTTGTGAATCGGAATAAGTATAGATTCTTTCCATTCATCGGGCATTTTTTCATTTTCCCAGATCTTTTTAACCAAAAAATGTATTTTAGGAACTCCAGCTTCACCGCACGCTTTTATTATTTCACTGGAAATGTTGTCGATTCCCGCTGCTTTATGAGATTTTAATTTTCCGATGGCTATTTCGACTTCCTCCTTACTCGGTTCTTCAATTAACGGTTCAGCACTCTGATATTCAGAAGGAGGAGATTGATTATTATTTCCCGTATTCAAAATACTTTCAAAGTGTTTTTTAAATGTATTCACAATGTCCCCCGGATCGGCCAAGATATTGTTATTTTCATCTCTAATTCCATTCATTGCTGGTTCAAACTGTTTATACTGTTTATTAACAAACTGTTTTGATCTGTTTATACCCTTGTACATGTCTCTTACGTTGTTTTCAATTCTATTAGTTTCTATCTCTATTATTTTGTTTTTAAGATATTCTCGTTTTTTATTTTTGAGGAATTTGGACGTTTCATTCATCAAGGCCCGGAAATTAGCAACATTGTTATCGCTTGGATTATTCAAAGCTTTTAGTTTCGCGGCTCTTCTTTTTTCGCACAAGTTTAGACAATCATTATCGAACCACGGTTTATTCTTTTTATTGTCCCTTTTTCCAAGACACAGATTACTTACGTCTTTAATATTATCCCTAATTCCGATCCATAGCTTGTCTACATCTTCGCGATCCTCATCTAAAGATTCCAAGGCTTCAAATCTATTCTTGATTTCTACCGCGAATTGATTTCTAATTGAAGGGTTTTTCAATTTATCTAGATCAAAATTTTCGGAACAAATACGGCTTTCTTTCCTTTTTTTTATATTAAGTTTTTGTCGAAGTTTCGCGATTACTAATTCATGATCTGACCCACATTCTGCCCCACGATAAGACCTCACGTTAATTATACTATTTTGCCATCTTTGTTGTATCAAAACATGATCAATTTGATTGTGTGTTTGTGAATCCGGCGATGTCCACGTATACTTATGAATATCCCTATGTTTAAACATAGTACTTTTGATTGTTAGGTTTTTCGAGATAGCAAAGTTTATTAGACGGATCCCATTATCATTGCTATGTTCGTGCAAACTTTCTTTACCGATCGTCGGATAATATACTTCTTCCCTTCCCACCTTTGCGTTTGCGTCCCCTAATATTATTTTCATGCAGTTTCGAGGTAGTTTATCATATACCCACTCTAGTTTATCATAAAATTCGCATTTAACTTCATCATCACTGTCTTCGGTAGGGGAATGTATGTTTATCAGCGCGATTTTAAACCACCGCCCCTGAAATATGGCCACAGATATCCTATCACTAAAAAATTTTACGTCCCTCAATGCGGAGAGCAATCTATTCCTTATTAGAAATCCAGTACCTAAACAATAATTACCGCTCCCACCGTACCAAATAGAATAGTTCCCTTCTGTTAACGAACCCTCCCCTGGCCACCGAACCTCTTGCAGTGCCACGATATCTACATTGTATCTCTTAACCTCGTTTGTCACCGATTTTAACCCACCCGCTGTATTCAAACTTCTTACGTTCCACGTCCCTATATCTAAATCTCTAATTTTCAACTTGCGCCATGAATCCCCTGAAGCAGTCCCCACCCGGAGACCCGAACGGGGGACTAGTTTACTTTCGGATAATGAGCGTTTTACCTCAGAGAGATCCATGACTTTTTGTGGTATTTTGTGAACTAAAAATATGTGAGTAGGGCGTTCAAACCTACGTCACACCCTCCAGCAAGCCTGGAGGGGCGCTCTCATTGTTGGTCAGCGAGTCCATCGGACTTAGCCGGGAGGAACTTCCAAGGAATTTCCACCGACCATCCCCACATCCGCCACCCGTGGGACGCTCCCCTACGCGGTAATGAGATCCGCGCGAGGATCTCCCTAAGAAGATAACTAAATTAAATCTATAGTGTTAAAGCAATAAAAATTAATATACATAATTACGAAACTCAACGGTGGAGAAATTAAAAAAAACTTTATTGAAAAACAAAAGTTACAACTTGCATTACGACTAGCTACATACTACTGGTACAGATCCCTTTAGCTTAAGATTTATAGGGGTATATATAGGAGCGGGAGAGGGAGGTGGCTCAGAGTGTCGACTCAGCACAGTTCCTTACCGTAACTATTCCCTCCTTTTTAAAGTGAGGACCTCCGAACTATGATTTCTGTTTTTCGTTAAGGTAGGAATGCCACGCTCTGGACCTTGCGTCATAGACGGATGATTGGGCAGTAGGATTTGGTGTTGGGTCAGGTGTTACAACCGTTGTTAAAGGTATTGGGTTGTTAATGTTATTTATACAAAGGGTTTTAAATTTATAATAATAAAATAATAAATGATGAACAAATAAATATATACATAATGTCATAGTTATATATATCATAATATCTGAATAAGTAGTTATAGAATAATCCTCTAGTGTTTCTATTTTCAAGGTTCCTAAATCTAAGGTATGTACATCTTCATAACTATAATTAGTAAAAATAACATTATCAATCTTATGAAAAGATATAATAGGTATATTTACATGTTCTTCATATCTTACTGCTATAGATTTATTTACAAATATTTCGTCTTTGTCAAGACTTATCAAACTAGTGGTAGGTAAATGATATAACGTGGGTTGTGGGTTAGTCTCAACTGTCGATAAATTAAATGTTAGATACTGATTAAGGATAGGTAAAAGTTTGATAAAAGATTTTTGTGAAATTCCTACTATTTTACAATGTTCTAGCTTTAGATTGTTACTTAATTCTAAAATACATTGATCATATATTATACTAAGACTTTTATAATTACAATAGAAGTTGGAGTTATATTTTAAACATTTTCCTTTATAAAATTCATTATTATGTCTTACAACTAAAGTATTTTCTACTGGAATTGTTACTATGGTTTCTTTATAAACTGTCGGGTATGATAATACAAAATAAGTAGTCGAAGGGGCAACCATTAATGGTAATTTTATAAAGAAGTAAATCATTCCGGAATCAGACATTGAACAAATTGCTTTACTTAATAACCAATTTAATTCCACATCTCTAGTCAATAACCTTTTATAGGGAATTTTTATATTCATAATTTCGTCATAAGAAAGAACGCTAGGATGAGTTATACCGAGTTTACATTGTTCTCGAGCATCCTCTGTTTCTTGTAACTGCGTCTCTATAAGAGTTCAATAAGCTAAAAGATCGTGATAAGATAACCTGACGAGTGTTGTATCCAAAACCCTATTATTCGTTTCTATATTATTTTTGAAATGGTTTAAGATTATGATGTCTTTATTTAATTCTTGAGTTAATTTCCGATTAAGGCTAAGTCTAGCTTCCTCGTTGTGCTCTATGTGATATAAGTTATTTTCTACCTTTTGTAGGATGGCATCATACCGTTCCTTATCGTCACTGTCCATCGTGCCCCCCAACCAAGAGAGGGCCTTTCCCAGTCCATTCACAATTCCTCGTTTTTCTCTTTTTATATGGCTACGTTTAAGAAGGTGGGTGATCTGATCTATTAGACGTTCATATCTCTTTTCTAATATTTGATGTAACATTTTAAATTCTTTTTCAGTTTTTAAGTTATTAATATGTGTTTTTAGAGTGGAGATTTCGTCATTCAGCTGGGACAGGTTTTTATAGTGAAGGAAAGCGTACCATTCCGTCATCACATACGACGAATTCATCTGAATGATCGAAGCCCCAGGGCCTATACGCATTATCAGCAAGACATTTATTTTGGTTCGTGTCTTGATGCGTTGTGGGTTTATCTTTATGTTTTATTTTCTTCGGTCTTTTAATCTGGCTTGCGTGTAATTTTTTCTTTTTCCCTCTAGATGATAAAAATTTCCCGTAAGTTTGTTTACCCTTTTGATACTTTACGTCCTTTTTATTGGAACTGGGTTTCCTGATATAAACGTCTTCTGGTAATTTAGGTAAATCTTCCCTATTTTCGTTTGTTTTATTAATATATTTTTCCTTGTTTTTTTTCAATACTAGTTTTTATGGCTTCCCTAGTACTCTTTAGATTTTGATGGTATTCCTGAACTAAATACTCCTGGACTTCCGGGTTGTCGTTGTAATTTTCCCTGCTTATTCCAAACGTTATTTCGTTCGGGCTTAATTTTAAATTTTGGTTCATGGAATTGTTGTAGGCAATTGTCGCCATTTCTAATTTTTCTTCTTCCGACGCTGTGGATTGCGTATTGATAATCTTAATTAAATCGAGTAAAGTAGAACTTGCTCTGTTAAGTAGTCCTAATGAATTTGGGTGGTTCGGTGTCGTTTCGTGGATTTCTATTTTTAAGTATTTCAGGAAATCTCGGAATAAATTGTTATCATACTCGCGGCCATTGTCTGTAGTGATGATGAGAGGTTTGGGGAAATGGACTAAATATTTTCTCAGCGTCGCCATTGATTCAATAGCGTTTGCTGTTATGCTGTATCTTGTAAATAATTTCTTCGAAAACGTATCTGCTATAATATAGACGTAATAATTCCTCATATGGAGTGTATCCATCATGATAGCATCGAATGGTTTCTCGGGTGTTGGAGTTATCATAAATTTTGGTCTGATGGGCCGTCTATCATACTTGATTTGATTGCAGATGTCACATTCATTGATTATATCGGCAATATGATCTTTCATATTTGGCCAATAATATTTAGTTTTTAATTTTATGTAAGTCTCATTAATTCCTCTATGGCACGATTTCCCAATATGTTGGTCCAAAATCAATTCCTTTTGTTCATTTTTATTAGTAATATCTGGTAGAAATAATAAATATTTTTTTATTCTATTCGTCGGAAATTTTTCTCGAATAATTTCGGTTATATTATTATACAGGCCTTCGTACCAATTAGTTTCGCTTTCAACTCCTTTTATCTTAGGTAAGCAGTAAATACCATACGTTGCGTTGGGTTGCAGAATTTCCAGTAGTTTATTTTCCTATTGTTCAGCGTTTTGATTAAAAGGATACGTAAGTTCGATCGTAGTTCTATTTTTATTAAAGACCTTTTCGACCTTGGTGTCATTGAACCCCTTTATGATGACGATTTGATTTTTCTCTACGTTGACTGGCCTCTGGTCGTCATCAACGATAAGGATCCTGTTATCTGAGGACTCAGCTGAGTGTTGGTTGTCAAGAGATAACTCGTCCTCCTCTGTCATATGATGCATGTCGTACTCGGGTGTCTCCGAGACATGCTTGTCAACAGGATGTCGTGACAAGTGGTCAGCGACTTTATTCGCTTTACCCTGAATATGCTTAATATCATATTCGTAGTCTTCTAGGAGCAGTTTCCATCTGATGAGTCGGGCGTTCTGAGTCTTGCACGTCTTTAGATATTCGAGAGGCTTGTGGTCTGTGTAGATAAAAAATTTCCTACCGTACAGATAAGGTCTGAAATGATTACAGGCCCAAATTATAGCTAAGCACTCTTTCTCGGTGGTCGAATAATTCTGTTCTGCCTTATTCAGCGTCCTAGAAGCATAGCAAACGGGGAGTTCTTTACCATTCTTCTTTTGGGCTAATACCGCGCCTATAGCATAGTTACTTGCGTCGGTAGTTAGATAGAAGTCCTCCTCGAAATTTGGTACTTGAATTATGGGACTGCTACAGACCAAATTTTTTAGTTGTTCAAATGCCTCTTTATATGACTCTGGTATTATATCACTCTCTCCTTTACGTAGACACCTTGTCATGGGAACGGCTATTTTGGCATAATTGGGAATCATCTTACGATAAAATCCCGTTAGACCTAAGAAACTTTTTATTTCTTTTTCAGTCTTTGGTAATTTAAATTCTTTGACAGCCTTTATTTTATCTGGGTTTGGCTCAATTCCATTTTCACTTATGATATGGCCGAGAAATAATAACTCTCTCTAGCAGAACTCGGTTTTATCTAGCTGTATCTTTAAATTATGTTTCTTTAATTTTTCCAAAACTGCCTTTATATGTTTTAAATGGTCACTGAACGTTTCCGAAAAGATGATAATGTCATCCATGTACACAAGCACATGTGGCATATCTGCAAATATAATATTCATAGTTCTTTGAAAGGTAGCCGGAGAGTTTGACAATCCCATCGGCATTCTAAGGAACTCGAAATGCCCTTGATCGGTACTAAATGCTGTTTTATGAATCGAGTCCTTATGTACCTTTATCTGGTGAAAACCTGAACAAAGATCTATGGCTGTGAATATAGTGGCTTTTCCTAATTTTCCTAGCAAATCTTCTATATTTGGCAGAGGGTATCGATCCGGAATTGTTTCCCAGGAGCGGGAGAGGGAGGTGGCTCAGAGTGTCGAGGTGGCTCAGCACAGTTCCTTACCGTAACTCATGACAAATATTGCCTCAGTTCATTGTTAGCTTTGCAAAAACTGCAGACTGTTCTATTGAATAGATGCATATACTTCATAATTGATTTCCATCAAAAATTATATTAAAATATTATACTAAACTTCTCAAATTTAGTATTTATAATTTTATATATTGATTTAAATAGCATACTAGATTTTGATCTCATTTGGGGAACCGGAACTACATTACTTGAATGTCATAATAAACTTTCATCAAAAATTATATTAAAATACATTGTAAAACATCTCAAATTTGGTAAATAAGACTTTTGTATCAATATAAATAATATACTAGATTTCGGTTAAAATTGGTGAGCCGAAAGGGGTACTTTACTTGAAGGTCATAATAAACTTACATAAAAAATTACATTGAAATTAAATATAGAGATCATATGGTTCGGTAATAAGGATTACAAACGCGATTGTTTTCCCACTCTAATTAAACGTTTATATTACTTGTTTTAAGTATTAAAATTTAGTGTAAAATACGGGTTTTTCTCTCCGTTTTTGAGATGAACCAGCCTGCAGCAGGAGAATAAGATATAAGTTAAGTGGGTTCTTCGCCTTAGAATCTCGAAACCGTCGATTTCCAATACTTTATCTAGTGACATTGACAGTTCTAATATTGTCATCAAACACGAAGAAATCTCTTGGGAGCTTGTTACCAACTGAAAGAAAACGACATATAATAACGGAATAAGACTTCAAGAAACAAAAGCTTGTGTGTGTGTGTGCCCGCGCGCGTGCTTGCGCGTGTGTGTGTGTGTGTGTGTGTGCGTGTCTGTATGTGTCAATAGATAATCGTCGCGTGTCGTTTTCGAGATATTGCTGTGTTCGGAAACTAGTAACCAAATTCAAGGTCACTTTTTGAGTCACCAATTTATAGTTTACTTGGCTTACTAGGAAGTCATGTAGTGTCCACATCAGATATTTTATAACTTCAAATATAATTATTTCAATGTAATAATTGGTTTTGGTATGTTCTGCTTAATTCTATTCAAGCCGTCCAGGATTTCACCAGAAGAGAATTATATGACATTCTGAAAGAATTCAGAGGGATGAAAATATATTATCAAGTTTAAAGAATGTTGGGCTTAATGGAATATTTCAGAAAATTCCTGGTTCGGACTTTTTCCTGGTTTTAAGGTTCAAATACTCCTATTTGCAGTTATATGAAAGTATAAAAGATTCCAAATTTTGTCCGGCTTTAAGGCTCATATAATTCTATGTGCGGCGCACAGTGCTATCGTATAATAGCATTTTAAACAAAACTATGATCTTAAATTTTTTATATAATTATCTTGATGAGAATCTGTTCGGATTACAGCAATCAATAGTTGAATCATGCCCATGTTCTGCTTTTAACGTGATGAGTGTCAAACATAAACCAGTCTTGTTGAATTTTTTATTGTTCGTATCTTCACCTCTCACTAGCCAATGTTTTAATGAAAGCCCCTTTGAAATGCGTGAGAAATATTTTATAAATCTAGAAACATAGTGGAGAACGCGAATACATTGGACATAGGGTATCTTTAGACACTTTCGTATTTCTCACATTATTGCATATTGGAACTTGAACCTTCATGTCAGTGTTTACCAAACTAAAATGGACCCAATAGCTCAGTTCATGTCAGTCTCTACTTCAATGCGAAAAGCTAAGTTTTCTTCTTCTTCGATGGCGCTACAACTCGTGAAGAGTCAGGGCCTCCCTTAGTCTGAGACGCCAGTCTTCTCTGTTTTGTGCTGCTGCTCTCCAATTTCTAGTACCCAGTATTTTTCGCGCGTCTGCAGCCGCACAATCCTCCCACCGCAGGCGAGGTCTACCCACTTTTCTGCGTCCAAAGATCTTTTCCTCAAGGAGCCTTTTGGGGATTTCGTTACTACTCATTCTTCCAATATGCCCTGCCCATCTCAGACGTCCAGATTTTATAAAATGCATAATCTTTATAGAGATGCATCTTTATAGAGATGCATAAGTTCAGCATTTTTTCTCAATTAGGGATTGATAAATTATTTGCCATTTCTATAAATTAGTTTTATTGAAAACTAGTTTCGATTGTTATACATTCATCCTGGTGGATTAACATGCGCTCTAGCTTGGCTCGCTTCATAATCAGTTGACATCCGCATGATGGTATAGAAGGATCAATCTAATTAGGGATTGATAAATTATTTGCCACTTCTATAAATTTGTTTTATTGAAAACTAGTTTCGAATGTTATACATTCATCCTTGAAGGAAGAATGTATAACATTCGAAACTAGTTTTCAATAAAACAAATTTATAGAAGTGGCAAATAATTTATCAATCCTTAATTAGATAGATCCTTCTATACCATCATGCGGATGTCAACTGATTTTTTCTCAATCTCCATATGCCGTTGTCACACACAGGCCCCAAAATCCTTCTCAAAATCTTCCTTTCAAATCTTAATAGGGACGATTCTAAGGCTTTCGTTATCGTCCAGCACTCCGACGAATATGTAAGAACCGGCCTGATTAGGGTCTTATATATTCATATCTCCGTTGTCCTGGAGAGAGACTTGCTTCTTAGATATTTCTGCAGTCCGTAGTAGCAACTATTGGCCGCTATAATCCGACGCTGAATCTCCAGTTGCTTAGCATTGGTCGAGTTTAGCTGTGTTCCAAGGTATATGAGTTCCTCTATACAATCAAAGCTGAAATCCCTATTTTTACTACTCCTCTTCGGTGCTCTCCTCTGTTAGGATTACAGAGCATATACTTTGGTTTTTCTCATTCACTTGTAATCCAGCTTTAGCCGCTGGTCTTTGAAGATTTATAAAGGCACTCTTCATGCTGGAAAAACTGCGTCCAATAATATCCAGATCATCGGCGTAGGCTAAGATTTGGCACGAATTGTTGAAAATCGTCCCTCCTACCTGGATTCCCGACTTCCTGATGGCGCCTTCCAGAGCAATATTGAACAACAAGCATGCTAAACAATCACATTGCCTGAGTCCTTTGTGGCTATGAAAAAAATCCGATGTGGTTCCGGACACTCTCACCGAGCACTGAGTAGCCTTCATTGTCATCCTTACAAAGCGGACCAACTTCGGAGGGATATCGAGAGCAATCATTCCGTCATACAGTTCCTCTCGGATCACGCTATCATAGGCAGCTCGGAAATCTACAAAGAGATGGTGGGTCTGGATATTTTATTCAGCCGCTTTCTCCATTATCATCCGAACTGAAAAGATCTGGTCAGTTGTACCTTTGCCCTTCATAAAGCCTGCTTGAAAAGCTAAGTAGAGTTTTATATTTTTGTAGCATTTCTTTCTAATATTACGCACGGATGTTTCAAGACATTGGTACATTTAAAGTGCAAGAATTATGCCGTGTTATATCATGAATCAACAGTGTTATATGAATAATTAATGTTTTGATTTGGCTTTTGCTTGAAGACCCTGTTTATGATTTGTTTGAAATGATAATTGAGAATTAAATTGGACAGTTGTTGGGACTGCTCAACATCTAAAACAGACGGTAAAATATTCAAATCTTCAGGGAGGAGTCATCACAGTCTGTATCTTCATCGTCATGGACTTAAGCCTACTGGTAAGAAGATTTTTAATTTTGACTGGTATGAAAATCATGGCGCAAATCGAACACCCGTCATTTAAATCAATACGAGATCTCTCTCTTCTCTGCCCTGACTCTTCCGACAGATAGGTTTTAACTCAGGGATCCCAGTACCAATATCTTGTCACGTCTATTATAAATAATATTTCAATATTTTTACAATGTAATCCTGATACACATTTTGAATTTTTTTTAATCTAAAAATTTTATTTTACCCAGGCCCCGCTAATAGTCGGTCTCCCCCCTGACTGCCGTACCCCCCAAAGCTGTCGAATTTTGGGACCTCGTGGGCGGTTCTGCTTAGAAATCTCTTGTTTTAAGTTCAAAAATGTCCATGGACCAGGGACAGATAATACTATTGTTGATACGTTGTCAAGAATTTACCCTTTTTTAACGGTCACCGTTTCAAGGATGTCCACGAAGCATTGTGTCACTCAGGACTTAACCAGTTTAACCATTGGGTCAAGTATAACAATAAGCCATTTAGTTTGGAGGAAATGCAAAGAATAACTGATTCTTGTTCCATCTGCACCGAGCTGAATCCACGGTTCTGTAGGTATGATGGCCTCATTAAATCTACCAGTCCATTTGAACGATGGAATATATATTTTAAAAGGCCTCTCTCATCTTCCAATCGAATTAAATACCTGCTGACCATTGTCGACGAATTTTTTTATCTCATCTTTTGCCTAGCTGGGATATGACTTCCTCGACCATCATCTGCAAACTCCAAAACTTATCCTACCTTTTCGTCACGCCAACCTATATTCATTCAGACCATGGGACTTCATTAATCTCCAGAAAAGTGAAATCTTTTCTCGATGAGCCGCGTTGAAATCCAGAAACTTACCGGTCACACAGTGGGAACAAGTTTTTGAACAAGCTCTTCACTGAATTCGATCTACGAATGTGGCATCCCACAAAAGAATGTTTGTACACCTAAGATCATTTTATAGTTCCTCTCTTCACAGGATATATACGCCAAGTCCTGTTATACTGAAGAGATTTGACACTACTAGCAAATATCAGCCTTAAGTTGAACTTGTGAATATGCTAGAAGCCAATTATTTACGCACACGTTACCATCGTAATGGGTGGCAGTCGACAATCTCCCTGAGACACCTACCTTCTGTCGGATTAGAAGATCGTAATGTCTCCGGCGGAACCTGAAGAAGACTTTGAAATGAACCCCCTCACAAGTTAACCTGAAGAAGTGGTTCCTTTCGTACCGCCTTCCCCACCGACACCACCAACATAAGATATGACACCACCGCCTCCAGATCAATGACTTTAGCGGCCACAGCGGAACTGTCGCTTTCTGTCATATACAAAAGTCTACAACACTAAGTGGTATTAAGAAGTCTTTTTAATTTAGTGAAGAAGACTCTCAAATATTCATTTTTATTATTATTGTTACCTTCCTAATTTACTCAATTGAATGCTAACTTTTGTTTATCGTGGTAAATCTTTATGTTTAATAAACCCTTGTGAAAGATCTCACTAGTTCAATTTTAATGATCATCTGTCCCTTAGCTACTTTTCTCGGGCTAACGGACATAAATCAACCACTTCAACTTTATTGAGTTGTAATCCCATAAGGTTGATATATCAGTTCACTAACCTGATGCAAAATTTCCTACTAAAACTATAATAACTTATTGAATAGGGTTTCGACGGTGTTGATGACCAATACAGTTTTACGCTACAAAATAAAAACGAAGGAACGAATTTTTTCAATCGTTTGTTTCGGTGCTGTACTGCTTTTGATCTTCTCCAGTACTAGTAGCCATCAAAGTATTGTATAAATCGATTCCTTTCTATCGACATCGAAACTTTCTTAATTACTCAATATATTAGTAATTTTGACATGGGCTATTGGTTATGATATGGGATTTTCAAATGTGAAGGGAGATTTAAATTTTAATTTATTACTCTGGTTTTGGAAGTGAAATATGATTTTTATGAAAACCTTGTTAACATGCCATCATTCGTTATCCAAATGGTTAATTTCTCTCTTATAATGAATAATTGACCATACCTTTTTTTAAATGTTTTTTAATATTTCCAGGTCTGGTAATAATTTGTCAAAAAACGCCTGGATCACTTTTCAGAAGTTTTCCACCTCCCCTATTAAACAAGTTAGATCTAAAATACAGGGAGCTAAAGGCAAACTTGATTCCTTTGAACCTCAAATTGATGGTCTCATCATTGATACTTCAAATCTAGATGGATCAAAGTTATGGAAACCTTTTATATTCACTGCTGTAGTAAGTCCTTACAGATCTTATTTTGTAATAATAAATGAAACTAATTATATTGGTAAATAAGGAACATAGACTGTTAATTAACAAATTCATTATTTTTTTTTACCTCCTGTTTGTTTCTCGGTGTGGCATAGTTCTGTTTTAAGATTTTAAGTTGTTGCTTACTTATTTGTTTATGATCTGGATTTATTTATCTTCTTGGGTTATAATCACATTTCATCTTATTGATTTCGGAGAAAATCACTACAAATTAGTGATGTTTATAAATTATTTTTATAAAAAAAAAAAAAAGCTCTAAACAATTAATATTGTAACTTTTCATTTATCCAAGTTTGAAAATTTGTAACTAATGGTTTTATTTTTATACTCAGAAATAAAAAATGAATGCGATAATCCTTGCTTACAACTATTCTATTCTGTCTAAGTTCAATTAATAATAAGTTTTGATTTTTTTTTTTAATTTGTTAAAAGAATGATAAAATTTTGCATGTTTCAATTTATGTTCTGAAGAAAATGCTCGCAGCCAACATATTTTGTTACAATAAAGATTTCTTACTTAGTTCATTGCAGACTTAAAATAAGTTCTTTATAATGCAAATATCATTTCGTCATACCTGCTATTTCCTGGAAGAAGTGTATAAAAAAATTATAATGCTTGTTTCTCTTTAACCTTGCTTTATTAAACACTAACAAACTTGAACAAATCTGAAGTTCAAATATGTCCTGTCCAGTGATTAAAAAAAAGTGTTTACTTACACAGTATCAGAAGAGGCCGGTTTGGTTATATTCATGCTTCCTCTAATTCCAGTGGTATTTCATTTTCATTTATTAGATAAGTTTAATGTTTGTTTTGAAATGGTATGGCTCAGTGGATAACTCACTTGACTCTTGATTCTCAATCTTAGGAAGTTTAATTAACAGAAATTAGCCTCTAAAAATGATTATCTGTTTCACCGATGGGTTGTGGGAAAAAAAAGGTGGTTGAGCATTATTCTAACCGTATCATCTTGCATTAGCATAGGACTGCCCTTTAGGGAGCATGAAGCCTAAACACTGATCTCTCAGAAATCAGCTACAAAAGTTCGCTAAGGTAAAGTATAACGAGTCGTAAAATATTTGTTCCAACCTGTTGATAAACTTGTGTCTCAACTTTTGCTCTATAGCTGTATTGGTATTTATCTACCAGCAGGCTTCTTTTTTTCTTGCCTTAAGTGGAATCTACAGAAGCTACTCTTCAAAATACTTTGTGATTTATATTTCTACTTGACAGCTTTCTATTTTTTAAGCGCTTGTTCTCAGTCACCCAGCAAAGCATGATAGGGGCTAGTGCAAACTAGCCTCTTTCATGTGTCGTGTGTGTGGTCTTACTATCATATTTTATCGAGGCTACTAAGGACTAGCAAATTACAACAAAAATTATTTTTTCAATACATTTATTGAATTATATTCCACATTCCATAACTCAATGAAGATTGTAAAATGTGAATAAAAGCTTAAACTTTTTTCGTTGATTATACCAGTATAATAATCCTCTGGAAATTAAACTATTTTGCACTTGTCCCAAAACTGCTCCTGCCTGAATAGTGAGTCTTCCAGATATCTTGTACGCACTTACTGCTTAAGGCAAGGGCAATTGCGTGTACTATTCAATTAAATTATCAGTCCAATCAAAGTGGACGTGGTACATAGGCTTGAATGGAATATTTAAACATGTAATATTTTAGAAAGTATCTGATGTGGACAATACATGACTTCCTTGTACGCTTATTAAACTATAAATCGGTGGGTCAAAAAGTGATCCTGGATTTTGTTACTAGTTTCCAAAGATTGCAGTATCTCAAAAACGATATTTGCGACATCCATCTATTGTAACACACCCATACTCTTGTTTCTGGAGGTCTCACCCGTTATTATATGTCATTTTCTTTTAGAAGGTAACTAGTTTCCAAGAGATTTCTAGTGTTCCGTGACAACATCAGAATGTCAATGTCACTAGATAAATTTTGACATTTTAAGCGGAAGAACCCACTTAACAATTGGGGAGGAAAACCAGTATTTTACACTCAATTTTAACGCTTAAAACAAGTAATGAAAATGTTTAATTGGAGCGGAAAAAAAATTGCATTTGTAACCTTTATTACTGAAACATATGATCTCTCTATTTAATATTAATATAATTTTTGATGGAAGTTTATCAAGACCTTCAAGTAAAGTACCCTTTTCGGCCCACCAATTTTAACCAAAATCTAGTAAATACATTCATATTGATATAGAAGTTGAGATTATTTATAAAATTTGAGATGTTTTATATTATATTTTAATATAATTTTTGATAAAAATCAATAATGACCTTCAAATAAAGTACCACTTCCGGTAA
Organism: Rhaphigaster nebulosa; assembly: GCA_948150685.1. Taxonomy (NCBI): domain Eukaryota; kingdom Metazoa; phylum Arthropoda; class Insecta; order Hemiptera; family Pentatomidae; genus Rhaphigaster; species Rhaphigaster nebulosa. Next base: position 97,926,896 of record OX411310.1, read on the forward strand.
TAATATAGTGACCAAAAAGGGAGGTTCACAACTAGATATTACAGCAATCCTAAATACATAATTTTAAATTTTTAAGGCTATCCGTTTTTGAGTTATGCGAGATACGCACGTACAGACGTCACAACGAAACTAGTCAAAATGGATTCAGGGATGGTCAAAATGGATATTTCCGTTGAAATCTGAAAACCGAAAATTTTCGTGATTAGAATACTTACTTTACTTCGTACAAGGAAGTAAAAAGAGGAATAATCTACCTTAAAAAATTATAATTTTACAGTCCTGTAAAGTTGAACTATTAAAATTTTGTGCACACTTGCCTCATACAAAGAAAAGAGATTTTGATGAAACTTGCCTACTTCTCCTTATAGCCCTTTAATTTTTCACATTTGTAATATAGCACCAAAGAAATGTAGGGAAAAAAGTTATGATGAAAAGAATATTCTATTTGGGCTAAACTCAAAAAGTATGCATTTTATGGCAAATTATTTATACAATCATATGAAAGATAATTAAATTATCTAAAAAACAAAAAATGAATCATCTAAATCAGATCAGTATTACCTAAAATACAGCATATCAGATTAACCAGAGAGGATTATTTCATAGATTTTACAATTTTCTCGTAAATGGATTTAACGATTTTGATGAAACTTGCCTAATGTGTTCTCCTTAAAGTCCTTTAACTATTCATATATTTAGTACATCACTGAGAAAATGCAGTGAAAAAGTAATAACCAAAATTTTATTAGTGTATAAATCAAAAAGTGCATTAATGCATTTTATGGTAAATTATGCTTAATTGTTTTTCTTTACAGCACTTTAACTTTTCATATATGTAGTACATCACCGAGGAAATTTGGGAAAAAAAGTTATGATGAAAACAATATTTTATTTGCAAATAACTCAAAAATTATACATTTTATAGTAATTTATGCATAGAATCATTTTTAAGGTAATTAAAATTTCTAACGAACAAAAAATAAATCATTGAAATCGAACCATTTTTAGCTAAAATACAGCATATCTAATAAGGACTATAACAACCCTAGATGGAAAGCTGGACGCTTCTGAAAGGAGACGAATGCGACTGAACCTCCTCCCACCAAGCCGCCAACCTGATGTCAAAAATATGTTCTGTAATAATATAATGCAATAATATATGTTTCCATGGAAACCAAACCGAAACTTTTAAAATATATTTTCAGCTTAATAAATCAGAAATACATAGTGTACAGAATGGTTTTATTAAAATTGTTTATAGTATTTTATTTTACTTTTGTGAGAGAATATGTGATGAAATGCTAAGATTATTTCAAGTAGTATTTATGTGAACTCTTTAAAATTATGTTAAAAAGCTTATTATTATAGGTTAGTAAGGGAAAGTTGTGTGATGCGCGCGCACACCATACCAGATTTTTTTAAATTACTTTTTGGACTTAGGGTAAATTAAGTGTAATTTCAACCATAAACATTATTATACAGATTTTAGCACTTCCTCGACTTTTGGTAGTGAGGAAAGTAAAAAATAAAGATAATCGAAATTTTTTAGAGAATGTTCGATAGTTAAGTTAATCAGTGAATCCCTTCATTATAAATCTTCTGAATTATTTTTTTTCTCTTATGATTTACCACATATATAATAAATATAAGTAAATATAATATGAAAATATAAGTAAATATAATGTTTGTTTCATCCCCTCTTTAATATTTCTGCTTTTAACTTAAATGGTGAACAGTAATTCTATATTCCAAAATTAATATGTTGGTTTCAGTTCAGCACTACAAGCCTTGCCACTGCAGCAATTTGGGAGTTTGAAAACATACATAAGAAAAGAAAGCAAATGAAAGACTGGTTTTACCAATCAAGAAGAAAATATGTAGGTAACTTAATTCATATTACTTTACGGTTTAGGATTTTTTTTTGTAAAAATAAAATAAAGTAGACTCAAGCAACAACCCTTGAAGGGGGCCTTAGGGTAGAACCAGTATAGGTGTTTACATGTTGTCCTTACAGTATTGTTGGTAAGCAGTTAGGCTTTAAAAGGCTTTTTTTGGTCTGGACTATAAAGCAGACCCTAAGCATTATGAACTAATCAATCAATCCATTGATGTTGGAGATATTTTGTTTGCAAATTCATTTAGTATAGCCTAGGGATTAAAGTGATACCCTTAATTGGGTTTTTAAAAAAGCTGATAGGTGGATTAAAATTTCCAAGAAAACGAAATAGATAATTTTTGATGTCTCCCCATTAATTTAATTAATATTCTCTTTCTAATAATTTTTCAGAGTAATGATATCTTAGTTAACCCATCCAATTATATTATTTTTTCTTGTGTTATTTTTTTTACTTAAAGAAACTCATGTAGTTTTCAACTTTCACTTTAATGAGATGATTTAATTTTTTATAATTTATATTTTCGGACAGGGATCAATTAGAAATGAAGTTAATAGATGGTGGAACAGTCTCACTGAAGGTGAGAGAATATTCGCACCTCTCTGTTTAATTAATATCCTTGTATTTCTAATATGGAAGTTACCAGCATTTCAGCCTGTAATGGTGAAGTATTTTTGCTCTAATCCAGCTGCAAGTATGTAACAATCCTTTCTTATTTATCTGTGCACACAATTTATATCATTATCTAATTTAGTTTGAACATTGTTTTAGAAAATGTCTGTTGGCCTATGGTTCTTTCTACATTTAGCCATTATTCAGCAATGCATATATTTGCCAACATGTATGTTCTACACAGTTTTTCTTCAGGTAATGACCATACTGTAAAATTAATTACCAATAATAAAATAACAGTACATCTATAATAATTTATTTATTAATTATAAATCTATTTTATTGCTTTATATGTTTAATGATTTATCGAATCAAACAAAGAAAAAGTATTATGAGTATGATTTATAGCCACCAATTGCTGAATGACAATAATTTTTAATCGCTTTGATAGTTTTGATTTGATCTTTCAGGAAACTTTAATAAGATAGTGTTTATTGATGATTCTGTTTAATCCTTGAGTGCATGTTAAAAACTTATTGGTAAAAATGATTTTTCGTTAAAACATTTTGTTATGTTGAATCAAATTAATTTGTTTGATTTTTTCTGTAACTATTTATTTTTTTAATGTTCTTAATTTATGTTATTTTCAAGGTTGTGTTTCTAACATGGGTAAAGAACAATTCCTTGGATTTTATTTAGCTGCTGGTGCCATAGCTTCCTTTGCCAGTTATGTTCATAAAGTTCTAATTAACAGACCTGGATTGTCTCTTGGTGCGGTTCGTATTTAAGGTTTTCATTATATTAGCTAAACAAAAGAATTTCGAATCTATAAATAATCATTTTATTTGCTTGCAAGGTTTTTTATTTCAGTATTGCCACTTCATTAAAGGTCTTAAGTTCAGAAATTCAAGATTCAAGATTGACCTTGGGGAACTGAGGCTTAAATACTGGAGTTCTTCAGTACCAATCAGAAAGAAACCCTTAAACTATTTTCAAACTGGCTATCTGATACATGATTGCTTCCAAAAATTGATTTCTTGTTTAACTCCACGTATATAAAGATACTGGTACTGGAGGGAGGGGGACAGAATTAATCTGGCAAGTTGGTCTATCGCACCTTTTTTCCAATCCTAATGGCAACATAGAGGTTATCTCCCTTTGAACCATAGTGAAAGTGTCAAGTTTCATTATGCTGGACCTTAACAAAATAATTATTAATCCAAAATGGGAGCCCCAGGACCCTCGTGCCATTGCATTCTAGCATTGCGGCCTCAAACTAGAATAAAAATTTATTTGTTATAATAATTATATTGCATGCCTACAAATATATCCAAGTAGATAAATTATATTTATTAATTAATTGAAAATTAAATTCAGCAGCATACTCATAGTACATCTCAATAGAAACAATTTAAAACATCAATCATAATCACATTTATATTAATATTTATTGCTATTTTTCTTTTCCTTTCTTCTGGTGGCTAGGTGAGAAAGGTATTGTAAATGGTTAACTTTTCGGTATCCAGTTTTCAACAGATCTTTACATTTCAGAGCCCTTCATTATTTGCATTTCTTTATGTCTTTGTATAATTTATTGTAAATGTGTATTAGCTGTAATCGGACATAGTATTTGGCTTATTTCTGTCAGCTGGTCAAGGTCGAAAAATAATGTATAATATTTTTTTTTCAAGAACATTATTCTTTTTGCTGACTAAGTAATTGATATTCATCTATCAGTTTGTAGTAAACAACCCAACATATTGACTGTGAACTGTAATTTGAGTCAAGAAGGCTGTAGAAGAGAGGGGGGAAAATGTGGGAAAAAAGGAGTCACAATATGCTTGGCAGTTGGACTGTGAAGAAGCTTTCTTGTGAATATTTACATTCACAGAAAACTAAACTGGACAAAACATATTGAATGTTAAGACTTTACAAACCATGAACTCTAACCATTGCTGCAAGGACAACCTGGGGTCTAAAAGCTGAGAGTTTGAAGATGATATATATGAGGCAGCATTGGCTCCTAAGATGCTTTAGGCGATGCCTATTTGGCATAAAATGATTGAGAAAAAATTCCATCTTCAAAAACTCCAACGGTTGGGACGGCTTAATGGCATCAAGATTGTCTCGGAGGCATACAAAACAATCTTGACTAATGTGTGTGCATTGGCAGGTTTGTGTCTATTGATATAAAAAATCAACGAAATAGTCCAACTCGTCAAGCAAACTACACAATAAAGACTATGGAAACATTGCAAATAACACAATAGAACACGACTTTGAACCTATACACTGGGCACACCCATCAGAACATACTATACAGTAGAACTCCTGTTAAACGGTCACCTTAAGGCTGGGACCCTGGACTGTTCCCGTTTTGGCCGGTTACTCCAAGGTGTAGGTATTTCAAATATAAATATTAACAGAAATATAGATTAACCCTGCTTTAAAACGTATTTGATATATGTACAACATACAAATTAACAATGACAGCAAAGTTATTTTTTTTTTTAAAGTTTGTTATTTTCTTTTGTTTTTCAACATTTACAGAATTTTTAAATGCAAAATCTCTCCATATTTTCATGTTAAGAATGAACCGCGTTGCTGTCGTTTTTTCCATTGGTGAATCCAGCTTTCACTCACACGTGTTTTCAATTTTTTGGAAGTGGCCAGTGCATTTTCTTTCAACATTGGGCCACTAATCAGCATACATGTCCAAGCACAGAGCTTTGTCAATAATGCCGGAGAATGGTTTTTTCTACATGCAGAGAGTTGAAAGTTTTATCTGATTCAATTTTTAAACAAAACTCTTCACTTGAATGCCTGTCCCTTCAATAATCGCTGACTGTACTTTTCCTCATGTTCAGTTCTTGACAGATTTTTGCCACAGATTTTCACCATTATCAATGCAATATCACCATTATTCTTTTCAGAGCCCGAAGGCACGTCTCTATACTCACCATAAGGTGTTTACGCTTCGTACGAGATTCATTCATGATACAAAAACCCAGTCCGAATGTGAGAAATATATCAGAATACAAGATAATAATATCTGGCTCCAATAAATAAAGGACCCCAGTCACCTTCGAGGAAAAGCTTCGTTATCTTTGTCGTCTTTTTTTTCACACTAGGCTGGTTAATGCGCCAGTTAATGGGTGGCCGGTTAACAGGAGTTCTACTGTACTCACAATTGACTCAAACGAATAAAGAGATCACAAATTTATACAAACAGAAGTAAAGAAGGAATATATATAGGGTTCGCTTGGGTACTCTGGGACATGAAAGGGAAAATGGTAAGTACCAAGTACAAACTCGGTGCTACATGTTCCATCAACCAAGCCGAAAAGTTGCAAAAGCCATAGAATACCTTCTTGACCTTCCTACTGACATGCGATCAAGACTTCTTCATACATACTGACAACATGATTTTAATATAATCAGGTCTCAACCCAGTCATACACAAAGAGCTCACTGAAAATATCAGAGGAAACTTTTATATATCTAACTTTAGCTTCTATATTTCATCATAAAATTAAAATGGGTCAAAGGTCATTCTGGAATTGAGGGAAATGAGATAGCTGACAAATTAGCTTAAGAGGCAGCACAAAGTAATCTATCCCCATCATTTTATAAAATCCCATTGTCGTTTATAAAATGCGATATTAGAGAAAAGCCAATTTTGAGCTGGAAAAATCGCTGGCCTCACTCAAATAAATCACCCAGTTTACTTAGATTTATTCCAAGATTGGCATTTAACAAATACAATTAATGAAATCCACAAATTACATACTAACAAAGACTTTGGCTAAACATGGACAGACCAAATCATACTTAAAAAGATTCCAAATAATTAATGACAGCATTTGTTTCCTAGATAGAACAAAACTTTAAGCATATAATTTATGACATCCAATTGAGAGGCAAAGATCAAAATTTATTATGCCTATAATTTTGAAAGGAAATTTTTTTTTACTATTTTAATATTAAATTAATACTATTTTTAAAATCTTAATTTGTTTTTATTTACTTAAATTTTTAGAGTGGAGCCATAATGGGAGTGTTGGGATATTGTTGTACAAGATTTCCTGATCTGGAGCTGAATATAATTTTCTTGCCTTTCTTTGTTTTCAAAGCAAGTGCTGTAAGTATATCTATATTACATCTCTTTATAATATTCAACTTTATTTGTTGATTCATTTTTAGTCTCTTATGCAAAAGATAATTTATACATATATTGTAACATTGCGTTCTAAAGATAATCTGCTATAAAGAGGATCTTTATTCTTTACTCCCAAAACAGTCAGTTTTAATATTGAAACAGCTTTGATAGATAATTTTAAAACCAAAACAAGCTATATTGAGTAGAGTTATTTTATGATAAGTCCGACGCATTTTTGCTGTTTTTGTAATGTTGGCTAGTTATCATTTAGTTGAAAAACTCCTTATGTCCGATATGTAAAAGGGATGAAAAATCAGAAGCTGACTAATCTAGTCTGAAATATCATGTTCAATCCTCCGTGAAGCACTCAAGCAGTGTGAGGAGGAGGCTGAATGTACTTTTATTAACAATTTTATCATAAATGAACACTTTTTTACATATTTATTAGCTAATTTTTGATTCATAAAGTTGATTGCTTTGAGAAATCCCATAAGTCAAGCAAATTTAAATTTAAACACTGTAATGCCTCTTAATGTCTTAATTGGTATTATAATAAGATCAGATTCAATCGCATTTTAATTATCAGTCTTATTGGGCTGTCTTGAACTATCATGCCTAGGCCTGGACTGTTTTTTATTGTTTTCCAAAAATTTAGTCTCAATGGCTTATGGGGTTTCTCAAATCAACAGTGCAATTCCTTTAGATTTTAAAACTGGTAAAAAGGAATTGTGTTTCTTCCTGAAATAAATTTCACTATCTGAGAACAGTAAGGAGTCAGGGTGGCCAAGTAAGTTAACGCGCTTGCAAAAGTGTACCTGCTTATAAACCCAAAGGTTGTGAGTTCAAATTCCGTTCTGAGCATTACTTTAATTTAATTTGATTAATAATTAATTTAATTGCAATTAAGCAATTAATCACTCCTCCCTATATGAGGGTATATGAGGCCCGTCAGCCTGCTGGAGACAAATCACACAGACTGGGCTTAGGTTTGATGATCCTAATCCGTGTACCTAATTGTGAATCGCGTAATGGTTTTCCAGAACGTAAAATAGCAGCCCGGAGGTTTGGTCCATGGACGATCTGCTTCGGGGAAAGAAATACAGGTTCTCGTGCACCTGCTGACCCCGAGCAGTCATAACCCCTGGATCTTGAGCAGTTTGTCACTGTCCTTGAACCCGAGTGAGTTGGAGGGTAGGACTCTGCTGAATTGGCCCCGAAGGGATAGCCTGCCACTGCAGCGTGGTAACTGTGGTTCATAGCAATGTGAGGTTGGGTGAGCCCTTCCAGGCTGTCTGTGCTACTGGAAGCAATAAATGTCTTTGAGAATACCATTAAGAATACCGCATGGCCAAAGATCTCCATGGTTTATAGTGCCAACAGAAAAAAAAAAAAAAAAATCTGAGAACAGTGAGGGAGCTTAAGAATACCAATAGTAACAGCCTGGGTTCAGGTTAAGAGGAGCTTAAACTGTGTCGCTTATTGTTGCTGTCTTTTCTAAAGAAAATTTAAATAGCAAACTTTATTTGTACCATGTTTTGTGATTGATGAACTTTCATTTTAACTTTTATCATGCAATTTTTTTTTTTTTGAGACAATATTGAACATTTATTTTTATCTCTTTTTTGTAAAAAGATATTTCTTTTCCTTGGGGAGGGGGGGGGGGGAGGAGCTACTTGTTGAGCATAGGAAAAGAATTTTACATTCCAAGGCTCGTGAATCCAACAATTCTCTTTTTTTTAGCTTTATTTTTATGATTTCAACCAAGTTATTATAATTTTATATTTTCCAGGCTATTAAATTTATTATGGGTATCGATGCATTGGGTATTCTGCTAGGATGGAGATTTTTTGATCATGCAGCACATTTGGGAGGAGCTTTGTTTGGTGTGTAAGTACCTTCACAATAAAATTGTAAAGTTGAGAAGTGTTAGTTATTAATTCAGTTCAAGCAGGTTAGAATATTTACTTTATTCATTCGTAGAAGGGAGTTAAAAAACTCATTTTCATTCTTGTTAGTTTATAAAAAGTAGAAAATTGTCATTTTTTTTTATTTAAAACAATTATTCATTATTAGAGAGCAAATTTATATGTATTTGCAATATTTTTCAAAACTTTGTACATTCTTCTTTGACATTTTATTTTACATTTCATACAATTTAAAAACAAATACAGCATTTTTTATTTTATATATTTGGAGGAGATATTACATATTATTGTCCATATTTAGTCAACAAAGAAAATTCAGATTGAAAATTAAAAAAAAAAATAAGAAAAAATAGAAGAAATCTTTTCTATATTGAAAGTATTTTAACACTTAAACAAGAAATTCGAAGAATTTTGGGGTAGGTAAGCACCCCAGATGCCCGAGCCACACTTTCTAATCCGATTTTCCTCAAAGGCCTAATATTTTCCTTACCAGTTCTCTTTTTACTATTTAGAATTAGTCACCTTCCATCTCGAGACCTGTGCTGGTATCCTATTTTATTTGTTGTTAAAATGCCAAAAATTAAATCAACCATAAAAGCCCTAGTGTCGAAATACATTTGCGAATTTCCTAACAAATTTTTTTGCGGAGACAGGGTAGTTTTGTACTGTGATAACTGTGAGAAAAAGGTGGCAACATGTCCACGATTTAAAGTAACACATCTTTCAACAAACTTACACAAGCAAAATAAAAAAGAATTTGAAACAGAGCTTTATTTCTTCTTCGTTGTCTTTTGAAAGCAGTAAGGCTACTTTTAACATATATTTATGCCTTGATTTTGTGAGAGCTGATATACCTTTCAAAAATTAAATAATAAACAATTAAAAGAATTTTTAAGAAAGTACATTGGCCAAACTATCTCTGATGAAAATGCTATAAAAAAAAATTACCTCGGGCTTATATTCTGAAACTATAATTAAAATTTGTGATTTTATCGATGATGGATCTATATGGGTCTGTATTGACAAAACAACAGATGTTGAATCTTGTTATGTGGCAAACACCATTGTGGAGAAAATGTCCAATAAAAAGACAAAGCCAATGCTTTTAAATATGGAACTTTTAGTAAAATGTAAAATTGAAAAATGAATATCAAAGCTATTTAGGTTTAGAAACTAAAATTACTACAAATTATATATTTGATCTTTTTTTTTATTATATCTTTGGCTATTCTTGTTTTGGAGGGGTTTAGAGCCTTTAAGTATCCCCTCCGGGGCAGGAAGGGAGATCATATCTTTTATATCATATTAATAAGAAAATCTTCCTCCAGCTAAGTAATGTTTATACATTGTTTTTTTTTTTTTAGGTTCTGGTCTGCTTATGGCTCCGCTTACATATGGAATAAGAGAGGCCCCATCGTGGAAACCTGGTACAAATTTCGAAAAGCAACCTTCAGTGATTAATTATCTTTAAGTGATACTGACGATTAAAAATAAATATATTTTATAAGTAATCAGTTAAAAATCTGATAATTATAATAAATTGTTTTGAATTTCCTTTTTTACCTATTTTCCTTGCGTGTGTTTTTTTTAAAGTGTAGGAGAAAAATCTTTCCTTAGAGAAACTCCATGATAGTGTGAGATTCCCATTCTTTAAAAAACATCTTACTATTCATCTTTAGCATCCTGGATAACTGCTGCCACGCATTACTTTGTGGGAGGAGGATAGGATGGTCATGTGCCTACTTCTTCTTTGGACTTCTTACTAAGCCATTGCCTGGCCTCTCCTTTCTTACTCCTATGCCCTGACCGGAATCTGCTGATTCCTGCTGCTTAGTCTGCAACAGCCCTCCTGTCTGGTCATTGGAGCAACTAAATTTTCTGGAATTGAGCACTGTCCAAGTTTCCTGTCCAATCCTTTCTTTTCTTGAGCACAAACATGGGCAACAGAAAAACGCATGCTCCACTGTTTCATCCACAGGGCTACAATGATTCATCCTCTAGGTTGAAGTAGGCCCTGAAACTACCATGACCAGTTAGCAGTTGAATAAGGTAATAGTCAATCTTCCCATGTTTCCGAAATATCCTAGCTGGAATGTCAGGAATCAGGTGGTACGCCCATCTTCCAGAAGATGAGGCATTCCAACGTCTCTGGCATCTTTCAGCAGTATAATTTCTATCTCGTTTTGCTACCGTCGTCTAGTGAGCATCCAAATCTTCTCATCTACGTTAAAACATCCTTTGTGTGTGTGTGGATGTGTAAAATTGTCTTACAAAACGGTTAATAGTTAATAAAGCAATTTGATTTGGGAGTTTTATTTCTGTGACTGAGTAAAATTGTGCTCTTTTCAATTTTACATCATTGGATTCTTTCAGCAGCAATTAATTATCGGCCTACAGATTTTCGGTGTTATATATCTATACCTAAGAGGTACAACACTATGTCCATTTTTTACCAATTTAACATTATTACTCATTTGTATTTAATTTTTTACTTCCTTGTATGCAGTAAAGGAAGTATTGTAATCGCAAAAATTTTCAGATTTCAACGGAAATATCCATTTTGATCATCCCTGAATCCATTTTGACTAATTAGGGATTGATAAATTATTTGGTTTATTGAAAACTAGTTTCAAATGTTATACATTCATCTTCAGTTCTAAAAATTCAAAAATAAGCGATTCAAAATATAGTTTGGTATTATTATACATATTAAATTAGATACAATATCAATCTGTATTATAAAACATTTATGAATTATGAATTTAATTAAGACAAGAAATCAAATATATGTTGTACTCAACAAGGATTAAATGGATTATATCAAACAGAAAAGTTTATACTAGTTTCTTCTCGCATTGAACTAACAATGAAAGAAAGGTAGGTAGGATGTTTAAGGGTCAGGGTTTTTCCAGTGCTGTTGAGTAATTGGTTTTTCTGTTATAGATGGAAATAAATTTAATATTGGACTATTTCTTTCATTGTTAGTTCAATGCGAGAAGAAACCAGTACAAACTTTTCTGTTTGATATAATCCATTTAAACCTTGGTGAGTACCAACATGTATTTGATTTCTTGTCTAAATTAAATTCATAATTCATAAATGTTTTATAATACTGATTTATATTACATCTAATTTAATATGTATAATAATACCAAACTATATTTTGAATTGCTTACTTTTGAATTTTTTATGTGTTTTTAGAACTGAAGATGAATGTATAACATTCGAAACTAGTTTTCAATAAAACAAATTTATAGAAGTGGCAAATAATTTATTAATTCCTAATATATGTGCAATGTTCCTTTAATCTCTGATTTAGCGATCTTCCAGTTTTTCCCGTGTATTTGGCTGAACAATCATTACAATTTAGTTCGTATACTCTGCTTTTTTGGAAAGAGTCTATTTTGTCTTTAGGAGAAGAGAAATATGAGGATAGGGTTTTTTCTATTTTAAATGTAGGGTTTAATTCTAGTTTTTTCAATCCATTTCCGACTTTGGTGGATATAGGGCCGTAATATGGAATCAAAGCATAATGTTTTGGGATGGGCCTATCTTCAGGCGTTGAATAGATATCATTGATTGTCTTTTTTTTGTATTTGTTTTTTTAAAATATGATTGATAGTGATTTTATTATGCCCGTTATATTTTGCTATGGAATATATTATTTCAATTTCTTTATTATAGTTCTTTTCATTTCATGATATGTTCAAAAGACGATAAATCAGGCTATTAAAGGCTGCGAGTTTATGTGCTATCGGTCTCCTAGCTTCATTGTTTATAACAACATCCATGTGGGTGGGTTTCCGGTAAATTCCAAATTCATGATATTTGTTTTTTACTGAGATTTCTAAATCTAAAAAGTTTATGGTTTTGTTTTTCCCAGTTCTACTGTGAATTTAATCGAGGGGTGAATTTCGTTTATTTCCTTTAAAAAATTATTTATTTGTCTTGTCGTACCAGACAAAAGGCATATAATGTTATCTACATACCGATACGAGTATATGATATATTGAGCTCGTTGAGAATTGTTTGGGTCAAGAATTTGTTCTAATTTGTCCATAAATAAATCTGCCAGAAGGGGTGAGAGAGGGGAGCCCATGGGTAAGCCTTCTTCCTGTTTGAAGAATTTTCCATCGAATTGGAAATAATTATGGTTTATGCAAATAGACATCAAATTGTAAAGATCTAGCGGTGATAGGTTGGATCGGAAGATTAACTGTTCTAAAATTTCTATTGTTGGGATATTTGTGATGTTGAATGATAATAATTTCGTGTTATCTGGAATTACAATGTTCTTAATTTTGTTGACTAACACTGTAGAGTTTTTTACCGTGTGTTGTGGGGGAAACTGAGATTCTGGTTTTGAATAAATTGTGTAAGCAATGGGCAAGTTTATAGATCGGGCTATTGATGTAAGTAACGACTGGTCTTATGGGAATTTCCGGTTCATGTATTTTTTATTATCCAGTATCAATATGCTGTTTTTTATCAACTCGCGGACTTTGGTGGCAAATTTATTCACGGGATTTTTTATATTAGGAAAACATTGTTTGTTTATGAAATCATAAACTTTCTTTCTATAGTTATCTCTTTCTAGAATTACTGTCGTATTTCCTTTATCTGCTTTTATAACTATGAGATTATTTTCGCGTACTTTTTCTTACAATACATGTGCTGTTTTATATTCTGCTGATATATTTTTATTGGGCCTATTGATTTTTTCTATTTCGGATTTCGGTTTTTAGTACATTGGCGCATACGGATTTGGAAATAGAGTCATTATATTTTACTAGACCGGTTTCGATATGAACCGCAATTTTTTCAAACATTTTTGAGTTTACATGTGAATTTAGGGAGTGTTTTAAGTCCTTATTAAGAAGATTGTTTTCAGTTTCTGATAAGGTGGTGCTAGTGAGATTGAGAACACGTTGGGAAAATTGGTTTTGACTTAGGGAGTTTTTTGACGAACTAGAAGAACGGATATTTAAATTGTCATAGTTCAACCGTAATTCTGCAAATTTCTTTTCTAGGGTTTCATGTTTTTTTAACATAAGGTTTTGGACACAGGTTCGAATTTGTTTATCGAGAGAGCCAAATTCAAGTGGGTGGACGATAAAAGTTAATTTAGAATGGAGAATATAAAGGTATAATTTTATACTGTCCCTAACTGAGTACCAATGATTGATTTCTTGTCTCACCCATTGTCGTCTTACATGGTGGATGGCTCTTGATGCTGCTCTTGTTTGAACTGCAGATCTTATTTGAACACAAGACGGTGTCAGGTTTTCTCTTACGCAGATGTTGTTGAAACAATAACGTTCGTATGTATCTGCTTATCTTGATTTTTTATAATGGTGTATGTGTATGTCAATAGATGGATGCCAAAAAACGTCGTGAAGCTGAGTGTCGTTTTTAAGGAACTGCTCTCTTCGGAAACTAGTAACTAAATTCAGGATCACTTTTTGAGCCACCGGATTTATAGTTTAATAGGCTTACAAGGAAGTCATGCAGTGTCCACATCAGATATTTTTGTTTTACTCAGAGTTATAGATAAATATGTCCTAGACCAATTGTAAGGAGTGCTACAGGCTTTTAAAAGAACACTAAGTCCACTTTCATTCAGAGGGAAATATTTGTTCAAACTATGCTAGGGAAATGTGACTATACCTCCAAGGAACAGATATATTGTATGATATGCATAATATTAAAAAATACGAAATAGATACATTTTAAATGTTAAAGTAATTTTCTTGACTATTAAATTTAGGAAATCTATATGTTTTGGACCTGTTTGTCCATTATCAAATTTCTTCGCACCTATAACCTTTTTTTGCCCATCTCATCTTAATATTTTTTCTCACCAATTTAAGCTTCTTTTTATAATCATTATCATAAAGCATAAACTAAATAGTTTATTTGTCCCATTAATTATTATTGTCCTTTTTTATAAAATTGTTAAGTATTAAATATTTGGCATAAAGTAATTATCTAAATGAAATGTTTGTACCTGTTATAGATATAAAACTGGTCTCAATCCAAATCAATGATATAAAAAAAATTCATATTTTTATTTTTAATTTGTTTGGAATTTAACAATATTCACATCAGTCATATAAAAAATAGTTTTAATTTTTAAAATTAAAAATTATATTAAAAACTTTGATTTATTACTAAATTTTACTACATTTATAAAATATCCATATCACAGTCTTTGTTTTATATACAATAATGATCACCTATAATATACATTTATAAATTTAATACATAACATCATTTGTAAATAAATTCATAAATATTTAACATTCTATATACATCACATTAATTCATTATCATTTAAAGAATAAAACTTGTTGCATTAATATTTCCATCTTGATGAGTTTGTAATTGATGGGAGTGTGTAATCACAACTTCATGATTTATCCATGTAATTATTGCACAAATCTTATATCAATATTATTTACAATCATCTTGGACAGGACTTGAAATGTGGGAAGAGATAACAGTGAAGTGATAAAAACCTGTAAATAAAAATGAAATAACAGTAAAAAAAATAATAATTTACTAACATCCACAACAAATATAATTGAAAATAGTTTATTTGATATACAATGAATGAATGAAAAATAATTTTATTATAAGACAGCAGTCTCTTAAGAATAGCAGCATTGCTCAGATTATATTTAATCTGGCTTAATATTTACAAAACAGTACTTGTCAATTATTATTAACATAAATACATATTGTTTTCACCCATAAGATCCTTTGATTATAAACAGGTGAAGCAATTAGTGATTTTTGAAGGAAGATGTGGAGGAGGATTCACAAATAGAAATGGTGAAGAATTTCAGGAGGTAGCAGGAATAATGAAGGGAGCAGTTCTATGATAGGATGTATACAAATTGATATGCTGTGATCAAAGAGTGAATACAAGAATGTGATTTGAGAGGATCAATGTATGAAGATTTCTTGGTTCTATGGACTTGGAAAATAATGACACCGAAGAAGTATTGCTGTTGGAAAGTGAGATAAAGCATCTGTGCTGTAGCATACCAGCAAGAGACATGAGAGCATCTGGGAAATCCAAAGATGAATCTAACGAAACAATTTACAAATCTAACAAGGTAGACAACCATAGTCAAAGTGGAGGATACTAGGAGCAACTGGGTATTAGGAGATCTGGAATTACTGAATCTTTTGGAAATATGCATAAATATCCAATAATATTAGAATTTTGAGATAACAAGAGTCAACAGCAGTTCTAAGTGACAAATGTAATTACACCTAGCTACAACTACTCGCCGTTCTGCATTACCACTATCACTATATTTCTAAAAAACAATTTTATAAGATTTAGATTTGGAAAGTATGAATTATATTCAACAAATGAAATTTCGGGTACTTTTTTTTTACAGAGTAGGAGGAGGATTTTGTGAAAAATTGTTTGTATGATATAGCCATAATAATAATAATTTTATATGTATAAGTATAGATATGAAATATATATACTAAAGTTTATATATTAAAGTAGAATAATTTGAATTATTACCTGGTTGGATCTATCCTGGTATCAAAACCATCTATCCTCACTACATTCATTTCATCCTTGCTGTACTTTGAGTAACTGAATGTGATCTTTAAAAAATGAAATTTTGAATATTTAACATATCATTTTTAATAAGTCATAATTATTTTTCAAGGCAAAACAAAAGTTTTATAATAATCGTATATTTCAAAGAAAAACTCTTCTCTTATCTTCTTATTTTGGCAATGTTTTGGACTACACTCCATTTTCAAGCCTTTAAAATTTTTCATCAATAATTATATATAAAAATTAGCCACATTTCTAATCCAAAACTGTTATATACTTTTTGTTTTGTTACATCAAAAGTTTATTATATACTTTTTGTTTTGTTACATCAAAAGTTTATTAGTTTACAAATTTTGTTTCTTTGAAAACACTATAAAATTATACTAAAGAAATGAGAAATAGCAAACAAAATAATTACTTGTTTTTACAATTTTGATTCATATCGTGGTTATATATTATTTGTCTTTTTTCTTCCAAAATAACTTATCCTTCACCATTTAAAAAAAAAAAAAAACTGCAAATTTGATACCCATTTGAGATTATTAATTTATTTATTTACTTGGACAAGAATGTTAAAAATCCCATAACTTTTACTATTATTATTGCTTTCCCTTACCTATATATGAAATATATAGAAAGGGAAAGTAATGTGATCCTGAAAATTTTTAAATTCGCGTTTTCAACAGAAATACACATTTTAAGATCCTCTGAGTACAAATAACCAAGTCTCGCAAAATGGTTTGTTTGTATGTGAACAGTCTAGCTCAGAAACGAAAAGTTGTATGAAACTGAAATTACATATTTACGGTAGGTATATGCCTTTGATGTTACTGCAACTTTTTTATCAAACCTACTATTCGGAAGTGCCACTTTATATCATCGATTTCACACTGTTTTATAATCTCGAAAACGGCTCTAGCGATTTTAATGAAATGCCTAAATTTGTTTCTTTACAGTCCTGTAACTTTTCATATATGTAGTACATCACCGAGGAAATTCAGGGAAAAAAGTTATGATGAAAACAATATTTTATTTGCGCATAACTCAAAAAGTATACATTTTATGGTAATTTATGTGTAGGATCATATGAAAGATAATTAAATTATCTAAAAAACAAAGTAAGAATCATCGAAATCAGACCAGTATTAGCAAAGATCGCCGTATCGGACTACCGGTAAGTGCCATTTATATTATCGATTTTGCACTTTTTTACAATTTTCTCATAAACGGCTCTAACAATTTTGATGAATCTTGCCTAATGTCTTCTCCTTATAACCCTTTAACTTTTAACCCTAATACACATTACCGAGAAAATGCTGGGAAAAAGGTAAAGAAAATTTTATTTGCGCATAACTTAAAAAGTTAAAAGATGAAAAGCCGAGCACATCCGAAAGATGTATATGACCGAACCTCCTCCCACCATATCGTCAACCAGTTTTCAACAATATCCTCTGTAATAATTGAAAGTAGAACTTAATAATGTCTTGCTTTTAAATAATTAAATATTAATTCTATTTATTATGTCTAAATAATGTCCAATTTTCTGTACATCTGTTTTAAAATTTACTATATTATTAATGTTTTTGGTGATATAAATTTATTTGACATGTTTTCTGATTTTATTGTTATTACCATTATTTAAAATTTCTATATTTTTTAAATCAAATTTATGATTTTCAGTATACTATGTCTTGCTAGTTCTGTTGGTTTAATATTTTTTTTTTACTATTTACCTTAATTTTATTATTACAGATAAGAGAAGGTGTAAAAATATTAAGGTTTTTTTCTTGAAAATATAAGATTATTATAATATCATTATTTATGGTTATCATAATTTAAAATAAATTGTAATTATCAATGTGAAGAGTAATCAAATCTTGATACATTTATAAACAATAAATGAAATTAATAATAGTAATGTACTTACTTGTTCCTGAAAAGTGTCTTGATGTATAAATTTCATCGGTTCTAGATGAGAATGAAATTGGTCGACCACTGTCAATGGCTTTTTTAATAAATATTCTGAAGAAAACAAACATTGTTGATAGTCATAAGAAAAAAAAGGAATAAATCATTTGCATATTCATGGTATCTCAATTGCAAATACCCACAATATAAAGCAAACAATTTAACTGAGAAATGTTATATTGTACATACCTATTATATATCCCATTGTTACATCATCTGGTAGTCTAATTTTTTCTCCAATCCCCATGAATCTCCCACCACTGAAACATTACAGTAATATTAGATAATGACAACAAAATGGATGACATTGTAATATAATAATTCTTTCCTATTCAAAAATATTAACTTAGTTGACCTAGGGTTATAATGTAGGTATTATAAAAATTAACAATTTTTGAAGTGTGTGAAAAAAAGAGTAAAAATTGGACATTTATTTTAATCTGTCCTTAGAGAACAACGTGCTCAAACAAGCCCCTGTTTTTGTGGATTGATTAGTTCAAAAGCCTAGTAATTTTTTTTCATGAATTAAATATTCACATGATAGAATGTGAATCTTATGTATTTGAAACATTTTCGGTAATAAAACAGAACTTATATTAAACCATTTTTTTTTTTTTAATACGTAGAAGGAAATGGCATATTTAACAGTTTCAGATATTATGAAAGATAGTTATGTCACTAGCTGTTGTTACGCTAGCTTGTTGCTGTCGTTTTAATTTATAGAGTATAAGAATAACTATAATGCATATATGAAACAACTTCTCTTACATATTGTGTTAGCGAGCTTAAGACATTCCACAGTTTATATGTAACACCTACTTGGACCGAAAATAGAACTTTAGTCAAAACATACATAATTTTTTTTAACTTTCAAATGAATAATTCGAGCTATTATATCGTGACTCTCATGGGGCTTATGTCCGCCTTTTAAGGCAATTCCAATTTCAGACTATTTCTGATTACACGTACAAGTGATAAACAAATCAGGACGAACATATGTCATGGCATCTTGAGTTCTCTGATACATATAGCAGGGCCTATCAGCAAAACAGGATGGCAATACAACTATCTTTCCAATATCTGAAACCTTAACATCTCCTATGGCATCTGTAAGATGAACTCGCAGCTTACTCTGGTTGAATCTTATGAAGTTAAACCTTTCTGTTTCTATCTTGGTGTACATTTCAACCAAAAACTGATTGAAAAGACTACGATACAGCAAGATGTAATTAGCTTCTACACATAAATGTTGTATATCATCGTAATTTGCTTGCTACTTAAATGCGATTTTTTCCCAGCCGTGGGTAGAAGCCTTCTCCCAGTAAAAAGTGAAATGACCATATTCATTCACTTCGCGATCGATTTGCCAGACGTTCCTGTACTGCTTGATACAGGCACAAGATGAGTAAGTTGAATACCGCCAATCATTTAGTGACGAATATAAACCTTATTGTATCATCTTGAACAAGATAGATAGGCTTTGTCAAAGCCAAAGCTAACAAAGAGCTAGAGATTCATTTAAGGTCAGGTTGAGCGTAACTCAAGTATCCCTGTAGATATAAAGATCCATTTATTGCAGTCGCCATAGAACAATGACGTTCAAAAAAGCGACTTCTCATTTCCTATTGAAGAAAATATTAAATACTAGGCCGATATAAATGGAAATTCAAAAGAGATATGGACAGATACTATTAACCCAACCCATGAGCCACATGAAATATATCAACCTTGTTTAGACATGGGTATAATAGCTCTCCACAGGGAACCGCGCTGACCCGGGCTCTGGGATCAGCACCTCGCAGTCGGCACAAATCCCACTTAAACTAAACACTATGGTCGCGTACTTCTTTTGAAAGAGTTGGAAGGAGAGGGTTGAGAAAATGTTAGATGTAGAAATATCTAAATATATAATATCTTAATAAAATTTTACTACAAAATGTATTCATAGTTTGAATCTTACCTTGCAATAGGCATCATTTTCAACGCCAGTGCACGGCTCAGGCAGAACCCAGCACCTCCAGTTGCAAACCAAAATGAAATATTTTGCTGAAATGAAAAGAAAAAATATATAGAAAAGCAGAATATTAAGTATCTAATGGAATTGCTTATAAAAACATCCGGTGTGTCCATTCTCCTTATCGCTTTGGGTGTTAAGCTCAATACAAAAGCGTATTTAAATTTCATCTTTTTAATACGATTTCGGGGATTTTAATTACCTTTCAAATCGTAGAGTATCTAATCCAAAATTTTCTTTCCTTCATAACTTTTTTTCCTATTTTTTCTTGGAGACGTACTATCTATATGTATTATAGTTCAAGACTTTTAACTATTAGAGATAAGACTTTAGACAAGTTTCATCAAAACCGCTTTGGTGCTACAGTCTATAGAAAAACGCGTTTTTCAGCTATTCCGCACAGGATACTCCATTCAGTTACAGGCATCAGGTGTCAAAATCATTCAAAATAAAAAAAACAAAATCGTTCAATATATGATCGTGGCACAGACAGACTAATGGCCGAAAATGCATTTTTGGAAATATTTTTTCAATTACTAAACACATTTATTGAATAGGTATAAATATCACTATTATAAATAAATACGAAATCTTCAAACATACATAAAAGGCAGAGAGGTCAATATCGTTTGCTATGATCAGAAAACAGATTTTAAAAAATAATAATTTAATTGGAAGAAGGGGCCGGGGATTTGGTTTCTGTCTTATAAATCAATAGAAACCTAGCTAATTAACAGTAGGGAGTAACAGCCCCCATCAGGAGTGAAAAAAAAGAAAGTTTCGACTGCCCTATGTGGAAGACAGGTATTCATTAAAGCTATAACCAGTAGAGGGGAAAGAATATTAACCTTTACCGACTAATTATATGGTAGTTCCCATCGCTCCTATCTGAAAAAAAAAATCGATTGAGTGGGGTTATCTTTGGCCAAACGGGGTCCAACTGCAACTAAACTAGAATTTCGAAAATTACCTATTAAATTCGTTAAGTATGAGCATGTAACTCATGTAGGAGGTACATTGGTAACCAAGATATTGAGAAATGTGGTTATTTGGTTCGCGCAACTTCGTTTTCATCATTAATTTTTTAATTATTGATATTTTTAACTACATGTGCGATATTTCAAATGAAAAGTATACGTGCTTCATAGCTTCATTAACTTGTTAAGTCGAAAATTTACCCAACTTGTTACCTCATATTTGTAGGAGCTTAAATGAAGAAAATTAAGTGAAAATAGAGCTTAAATGAAGCAGCGCTATTTCTCTATAGTTATTGCAATTTAATTTGTCCCCATTTTTAAAAATAGGGGATAAAACTGCCATATTCCATTCTTCCGGAATAGTTTTCTGTGTCCAGATCCGATACATGAGATCATACAGCTGTTTTACTAGCTTTTCTTCTCCATTCTTCAGTAGCTCAGCTGCTATTTCGTCCACCCCCGGAGATTTTTTATTCTTCAACGCCATTATTATTTCTTCCTTTTCCGACGGTATTTCTTCTTCCTCACATATCTCTCCTTCACCTCTTTGTACTCCCTCTTCATTATTCGGTTCTGTACCTTCTATAAGTACCAATAGGTAATGAATTCAAATACCTTGGAGTTTAAGTGACAGGCCATAACAAAATGCAGGCTGATATGAAAGCCAGAATTACAGCAGGCAACTAGTGTTTTTTTTTTATGTTTTAGTCCTCTGCACTTGCAAAAACCCTAAAATAAAAAAAACAGTGATGGGACGCCGAGGTTCCAAGAGAATAAATGATAAGTGGCGAATAGGGCAAAACGTTGAGATTTATGAGCTCTATAATAATGATGACATCGTGGTCACGGTTAAAAGGTACTGCCTCAAATGATTAGGAAATGTAGAGAGGATGGAGGAAGGGAGGCTACCAAAGAGACTATTCTACAGCCGCCCAGGAGGGGAAGGCCCAGTGGAGGTGGATCGACGATCTTAGTCTAATACCAAAAAAGACGATCTTAGTCTAATACCAATTCTTATACCTATAAGATGGAGAAGGTTAAATTTTATCCGAACCAAGAGGTGGGATTAAATTTAATAAAAGCCTAGAGGTCGACTCAAGTTTAATCCAAGACTAGATTACACCTTGATTCTGCAGCCAAATCAATTCAATTAGCTTTGCAGTCTTCTCAAGAAATGGGATGGTTATTTTTCATGCTGTGCTGTACTGAGCCTTACGTATTTATCTAAAGTATAACAGACTAATTAGATAAAGATTATTTAACAAAAATATTCTTAGATTACTTCTCCAGTATTCTTAATAAATCAATAACCAGTTCAAAGAGTAATAAGAACATATTTTTCTGTTATCCTGCATTATTGTTGTATATTGGGCTTAATGGCCTTACTTTTAGGAGGACCCAGACAGGGCACTCTTTACAAACTTATAATAGACCCCGATATACAAGATGTTAGATATAATACAAAAACCCGAAGGAAAATTTTTAATTATCATCCGCTATAGCCTACTTAGAGACGACAATATTGAAGCGGAAACGGATTCTAACCGTTTCACTTGTTGTCAAACAGGTTAATAAAAACAGACGTATGCTTTATCCATGCTTCTATTTGGTAGGAAAACATTATTTGTTTCCTGTAATAATAATAATTTATGTAATAGTAAAAGAAGAAAGCCATCTTCAATGATTTTATTGGCAAGAGAAAAAAGTGTTCCTGGTTGTTGGCATCTTAACTAATCACATACAATTTTTCGATAGTATCATATATTTACTATAATGTCGTGAGCTCATTATTAACTTTCGGCTTGATGATTCTTTCCATTTTCAAAATATTGCAGTTTACTGGACTTTCTCGAGATGCGCAAACCGCTTTTCCTAATCTCAGCCTCTTACTTAAGTTTTATTAAGATGCTTATTTAAGTAAGTTATAAATAGCAGTTGACTGAGGGCGTTTCCTAAAACAAAAAATCTCAATATGTTAAAAATTTGATTTTTTAAACTTTTCTTGTCCCTGGTGAAAAATTGGGATTTGAGAGTTACGTAATTTCCACATTGTAACCAACGGTATATTAGTTGTTCATTTCATTATTATAATTTTATTTTTTTAGTTTAAAATCCATAGGCAACATTTGAATATTTAAAATGCGTTCATAAGACGAAGGCAGGCCAAATGAATATTTGCTATACTTTATGAACCCTGACACCTCCGGCGGCTCAGAGCTGGCAAGATTTTTGAGGAATCCTATTAGAGCCATAAGATTAATTATAAGAAAGATAATACGAGTAGTATTCTATATAATTGTCAATAAGAGTTGAAATGAATCAAGCAAAAAACAAAACAATTAAAAGATAAAAGGCATGCTTTCAAGAGATATCAGAATGCAAATCTGTATTTTATAGAAAAAAAAATCAAGTACGTATATGTCTCAGATTCTTCAAATTAAAAAATATTTCCAATAGTCTCACTAACGATTAATACCAGGACAATTAAAAGATATGATCAATGGTTAATCTTGCCACAAGAAATCTCTTCCAGATTTATTGCTAACTTTCGGTCAATAAAAACCTGGAAGAACCTCCTTTTATATTCAACAGTCTGTAATTTTATACGACATTAAATCTTAGCGAAGAGTGATAAAGGTATCGGAGAGAACACCCAAGTCGCAGAGTATTTTGTAGGAACTGGGGGGGAGGAGGGGTGCGATTATCCTAGAACATAATATAGAAAGCAGCGAGAGAGGGAACGGGTTTTCCCGCTCGGAATTAGCTGAAGAGAGAGATTAATATAAAGAGAGTAGGAACCGGGAGGAAACCGGTCTATCCATCGCTCCCATTAGTGACGGCTACGTGCCTATCTCTACGCTCTTTATCTATATTAGCTCCACCACCCCCTTATTTTATAATTATTATTTCTGATTGCATTTCATAATTTCCTCTAAGATCGGGACACGAGATCGACTATGGACTATTACCTACATCTCTTGGGATTGCAGTGGAATAACTCCTTGATAAGAAATTCATGAGTTATTGTCGCAAACGGCTCAACGGGAGCTGGCACGCTCAAAGTCAAGTTGTTCATATCAAGTTTTGGAGAGCTCCATAATAACAAATCCTACAAAAATAGAAGATAGCTGATGTACCACAGCCCTAAGGGCTTCAAAACGATCTGAAATCTTCCGTCTCTTCGACGTATAGTCCGTGAGGCAGATGCAAAAAAAGCGACCCATTTGACCAAAATTGTATATGCCATGGAACCTATCCATTAGAGTAAAGAAAAAAATGTAGGTCTGCCATTCGAATCTGGATGGATTTCAAAATGACAGCCAAAAAAAAATATTGAAATTTTAGAAGTATGTTTGGTTTTTCACCTTTAATTCCTAAACGGCGCATTCTATCGAAAAAGTTACTCTGTATTAAAATAAAGAACATCAAATGCTGCCTCTAATGAGTGCCACAAAATAATAATTTGCAAACCCAAATATCTCTGCTGTGCTAATGTGTCAATTGCCGGTGACAGGGAGATTACCAATTCAGAGTGGTGTTGTTGACCGAGTTTAAACACCTTTGTGCTACAGAATTTGATGCTCTACAACTTTTATTCTATGATTTTTTTCTCTTAGAGTACACAAGTCCAAGTTGGAGGCTCATATACAATACTCTGTCTCTGTTTAGGACAAAGTCGTCGTTTTTCGACCACACTACTTAACAAAATGAATATTTTGTGGTATTCATTAGACGCAGAATTTAATGCTCTTTAATTTAATATCCTAACTTTTTCGATATGATGTAAGGTTTAGCAATTATATGGTAGGTGAATAAACAAAAATAGTCCTAAAATTTCATTTTTTCAATTTCATAATCATAAAACATATGATCAATTTTGGCCAAATGGTTCAAGTTTTTTGCATCGTTCGGGTTTCTGTGAAAAAACTTACGATAACTAAGAGGACAAAATATGGAAACTTATCGCTGCCTTGATTTGACAAGGTTTTAACTGCTGTAACCTTAATTTTAAGAAAAATTATTTTGAAAATTTGAAGTGCAGATACTTGTTTCATTATCAATTTTCTGCTCATTGCTTTACATGTTTTTTTATTTAACTTTTGAAGTTGGTTTAATAATAAAAAAATAATATTACTCTGATTTTATATAAAACATGTCGAAATACTGTTAAAACTGACGCAGACAATATGATTAAAAATGAACGTAACAAAGTAGAAAAGTGAAGATTTAAAAATAAAAATATATTTTGATTCTTTTTAAACCTTTTCAAAAAAACCTGTTCATCGGCGGAAAAGGGGGACTCAAAAAGAGAGAGTCAAAATTGCTAAAATTCTATAATGAAACTTGCCCGTAATCTGAGAATCACCCATATAAATCAGCAGTACGAGATCCTTGTAAAACTAAACAAAGTAAACAAGAAGTAAGTTAAAAGTTTGTCACATTAGTAACGGCTATTTCTCAACACATCACTGATAAAGTTACTTTCTCTTGTGTTTAGACAAAGGAGAGTCAGGATCAGAGATAATCTCTTTAAGTCAAAAATGTAAGTTACAACCTTGTCAAACCAAGTTAGCGTTATGTAGAATTTTCTTTTAATTGATCTTTTCGGACATCTGACTAGACTATAAGGAAGTTAGAATGCTGTAATGTAATACTACTCCTAAACGAATATGCTATATGAAGAGTAGTGCACAAAATGTAACTATTTAAAAAAATAAACTACTGTTTTAATGTAATCCAAATTCGAAAGGTCCTTTAAGTCAGCAGTTATTTTGAAAGTCCTCCAATCTCATTTGCCTGATTAAAGAAACAAGATGTGGTTCGCTTGACTAACAGACTATTACAGTCGGCGAATAACGCAGTGTATACTACAATATTAGGACTCATTGTCATTATTGTGAATAATACCTTGTACCCCAGTACTACAATTTCAGAGTAATAGCAAAACATACAACTTTATAATCTCAACAAAATACTAATCAGAAGATATTCATCCAACAGTATTACTTGCAGGTAATGCTAAGAGTAGTGTTCTAATCTCCAGGGGTGAGGAGTCGTCATGGGAAGATGCCCACGGCTTTAATCATGTGTTTTCATTACTAATCTCACCGCTCTACCTATCCGGATTGGATATCCCCCCACTCCCAAACACACAAACAAATATATACCACATTTAGATTCTAAAAGATCGACAGCTTTTCGAAACGGCAACAGTGACAAGACTCAAAGCAATTTCATCAAATGGATGGTCCAGCGGTTACAGAGATGATCAATCAGGCGGGATCTGATTGGTTTTGACAGATGCAGAACTATGCTAATGCAACCATAGCGTACGTTTGTTCCGCCTCTTCGGCTAATAGATCATACCTGACACTGGATCAGATACCGACTTTAAGCCTTAGTTCTAATGAATACATTAATCTCCAGTGGGGTTCCAATGTTTCACCAACAGAGGAAATATTTCAAGATGTGTAGCGAAATGTTATATCTTCTTAATTAAGGAATTCGTATAAAAAATATTCAAAGTTTTATATAGAATCCTGATTCTATAAGAATTGACAAAGCGAATCAGGATTTATATAATTGGGGAAGGGGAATGGCAGGACATAGGACCAGGGTGCTGCCAAAATGAACGAAGGCTGTATTTAAAATATGAGGTATTTACAAAATTTGACTAAAATTAAACACAAATATAATATTAAGAAATAACTTTCAATATAATTAATATTTTTCAATTTCCAACTAAATTCAACATAATTATTAAACAAACCTATAAAAATATATCTGCAAATTAATGGAAAAGACACTGGAGAACTAAGAATGACATTAACTCCTTACCCTCTAGATACTACTTTATATCGTAAATTTTTTTTAATTCCCTCCTAAACAGAGCATAATTCTGTAGTGTTTGGGTAAAGGGTACTAGTAAGGACGAGAAGAACTAATTATTTATATTAAAATTGATAGCTGACTGATTTTTTTTTTTTATGAATTAAGAAGATAATTGAGATTTCATCAATATGTTCTATTATACGAAAATAAAACTAGGAGCAAAAATAACTTCAAGATTACAGCATTCATAAACTGGCCGAGAAGCCATTAAATGCTTTATACAATCATTATAGTTTTCAATTATTTTGGACTTAGTTCTAGCATTTATCTTAAATAATAAGAGATTCATCAGAATTATGAATAAGCGATAAATCTATAGCTAGAGCAATTATTATTCGTAATATGTATACTTTATAAATGTTTAAAGGAAAGAGAAAGAGAATTTAATCAAAAGTTTAAAGTAAGGTACTTCAAAGGATATGCCTTATAAAAGAAATCTTATTAACTTCATAAAGTCTTTTAGGTATTACTAGGGTCTCAAATACAGGACACGTTAAACCATTTTTACATAAAATTTAAAAAATTACAAGTTTCTATAATTATTTAATAGGCAAGAACATGTTTACCTTGTTGTGAGGCTTGGGCTCGCGGTTTAGAATTTCCAAAGGTGTCCGTATGCTGGGCTTGCCGAGGTACCATTCTTCTTGGGGACTGTAGTCAGAAAGCACTTCCAGTAGTCGTTTAACGTTAACGTAATTGTCATCATCGAAGTGACAAAACCACCTGGAACAAAAAATAATACTCATTAGCCCCACCGTATATTATATTTTATTTGCATTTCTTAATCAGTCGCTAAGTTGAAGAGTGTTGTAGTGTTTGCATAAAAGGTGGTATGGATTATTGCAGCTGATGATATTTTCAGTGAATCGTGACCTCCACTCGCCCACCACTTTTTTTTAGTTAATAATTAAATCATTTGCAGTGAATAAATCATTCTCATCTGGTCCTTGAAAAGAGCGGTTTTGGCCATCTCTGGTTCATATTAACAAATACAGGCATCATTCCAAAAGAGTTTTAATCTAGATTGTCGTTTATAACTGATACTATGTTGCAATAGATTCTATAAATTTCGTCTGAAAGTATACATAAATAGTAAATAGGATCAGATGTATCGCGGAATAAGTAAAGGATGCTAAGAGCAAAACCACGACCCGAAGGTGTGGCAACTTTTGGGTTTGCTTTTTGGCATCGGCCTTTATATTATTTAAGCTGTCAACTTCCCCCCGGATCCAGTTCTACATAATACCCGAACCCGGGAGGAGCTCCGGCGAGGAAGCTATTAGAGTGAGGCTGATATTAAATAAATGAGGGCCGAGGCGGGAACTGGTTTCGAACCCAAGCCCCTTAATTAGCTGCCCACTTAGCTCGCTCCGATACCTTGAGCAATAATCTATTTAATCTTTTCATATAACGTTCCCAAGGCGATGAGTAGTCTGCAACTGCGATATTTCAAATAGAAAGCTCAGCTTTGTTACGACATAACGTCGTCCGATGGAAGGTTCAATAATCTCCGGAGAGCAATTAAATCTCCTCTCCCTCCCCTCCCCCTATCTCCCGTGGATAGCTATTCCGAACTAGAGCTAAGCTTCACATAGCCATGTCTCTATTCATAATACATATATAAATAAATAAATAATAAAGAGCTCAATTCTGCATAAAGTGGAAGAAAAACTCCAAATAGAGACCCAATGTTATTATTTGGGGAATTGTGTAAGATTCCAAGTAGATAGATTAACGTCTTTTAAAAATATATATTTATAGCAAATTAGTCAACGTTTCGCTTATCCAATCACCTTCACGTTAATACTCGCTGTTAGTAAAAATTATTAAGTAAAACCGCAAAAATGTTTTGTTTTTTTTTGTCAGTTTTTGAAATTTATGCAAACGGTAGCAACCAATTTCAAGATGGCATGCACGGAAAAGACAAGCAAACAATATCATAATGCATTGGATGGTTACCTCACGTAAGATAAAGAATGATTTCTAACGGTTTTTAGTTAACCTTATCTAAATAGATTTTAGATACCATTCACAGAAACTGACAAACTAATTTCTAAATACTTTGATATAATGAATTAGCAGCTAATTATGTTTTGCAGATACCATATTGGCGAATCGTTAACTAATTTGAAATAAAGGTAAGATACCCTTTAAATAAATAAATTCTTATTTATTAATGTTGCTATCACAGTACAATGATACAATGGTATCATCTCAGACAAATAAGGAGTACAAAAACAACAGGCCTGTAATTAGAAGAGACATTTTTTTACAGTCAATACGAGCACAAAATGATACATTCATAGACTATGTTTTTGTAACCGAGAATCGACGATAACGGGTCAAACTACTTTTTCTAAAATTCGAGCTCATGTTTCTTCATACCGCAACGATTTTTACAGCGCCACTTATTTCGCTTCTTCTCTCATATATTGCTATGGACGGATTTCAAACTTGAATCACTTATTGATACATAATGGATTAATCTTAATAAAATTCAAAGCATTTGTGTGAAGATATGAGAGCAAAGGGATTTTTTAAAATATTGAAAGAAAATCGAAATTCGGATCTTTATACCAGACTTTATCTTAATTTCATCATTACCTGGACTGATCCCTCTGCAGTGCTCGATGCCCGGCTGTCAGAGAGCGTTACCCCAACCTCTTCACTCCCCTTCCGCTGCCTTTACTGGGCCGTTATGATAAAGAGACCTATGTTCAAAGACGTTTTTAAGGATTTAATTGAACCTCACATATATTTCGTGAAAATAAGGTTGTAGAGAAACTCCTCGGGAACAAATAGCGCTTTGAAACATAGCTGTAGGACCATTTTGGCCTTGTTCAAATATTTTTTCGAAATCACCTGTTATTACATTCTCTTAATTTCTGGAAAAAGTTATTATTATTTTTGCATAGAATTTTTATTATAAATAGACACTAGCAAAAGTCACAATTTAAGCCAAAAAAACAAGTTCCTGCGATAATTAAAAGCTCTTTAATAAAATGATCATTTTTCGCGATTTTTAAATGTTTTTGCGAAAAGTTGTCGACCGACTTCAATTGTTTAAAACTCATTTTTCCGTATTTTAAACACTATAATGAAATCTTTTTTGTTTTTCTTAAACAAATTTTTTTCACATCTTAAACTTGAAAAAACTATTTTTCGACATTTATTTCAAAAAATGATTATATTCACTCTATCGCGCCTGGATTATGACTGACCGGGAGGGTGCTATTATGTAAAATGTAATTGTATCTGAATCTCAAGAACAGTTCTTATAGTTATGTCGCTAACCCGAAATATGCCATAAATAACACATAAATAAGGGAGATAAATAAAGCAATGTTTTGGTATACAAAAAAAAATTATAAAATAAATAATAATGGAAATAGCAATTTGTAAAGAACCTGAGGGATCGATGTCGATAATTCCAACAATCTTTACTTATCCTCCTATTTACGCTTTGGTAGGATCCCGAGGACGTTTACGCATAGATTTAGCGCTGATTACTTTTGCGATTCGTTCGTTATTCATTCTAAAAACTTTGCACGCTCATTTCAGTCACCGGGATGCTATAACTAATAGTATTTATAGAGTTCAGATCACTCAGTCAGCTCCGTGTATGCGCCTTAACTCTCCAGTCAACTCATCCTTCTTCGGGCTAAATATTTTAAGAAATACATCATTTATAAAGATCAATAATCTTAAGGTGTTCTACCCTAACCGTAGGTTTTCGCAATTGTAATATCTAATATAAAGTAATTAATCCGGTTACCTATTTAAATATCTTCGATCCCTTGCGATGTGAAAAATTCGATTTTTGTTGTTTTTTTCGATAGTATTTCGGTTGATACAGCCTGTAGTAAGGTTACGAATTAGAAAGTGCTAAAATCGCAGTTGCATTTTTACGAAAAACGTCTGAAAGTCTGAAGCTTCCATGTAAAAGTAACGAATATATGCATGCACATGAAACTATGAGATAAAAACAAAAACATCAACAAAAAAAATTAAAATGATTGGAACCGGGCCCTTATACACAGAAGAACCTTACCGTTTTTTTGATCGCCTGAAAAGAAGTGATTTTCATATTCGTGAGTTTACCATGGGAACGACAATATGTCCTGTGGAATAAAATGGGGATCGGGATTTAGTAATTGTACTAAACTGAAATAATAATGACAAAAAATAGCATTTCTTAATATGTTGATTTGCTAATAGTAATCGATCAGAAGTATTTTTTTTGTTTTAATATCTCGAATTACACGTTTTAAGATCTATAGTCCAATAAAGTTATTTTTAAAAAATGGGGATCTCCTAAACCAGGTGTCTCCAACGGCCCGCCACAGTTTATTATAATTGTGTTTGAAAATTTACAATGTCATTAAATCAAACAAAATAATAATAATCAGATGTTTTTACTTAACGACCAATTCAGATAAACAAAAACCGATATACGTAATGTAACAACATTTTAACTGTCATTAATGATATGGGTATGTTGGTTGATACCAACTCATCTGATATGGGGATGAGCTAGCTTGCTAGTTTGCCATTGAGAGCTAGTGGAGGAGTCAATGTGGCCTTTGAAACTTAGAGGAAGAATCGGTGTGGCCCTTAAGCTGTGTGGCCCTGTCGTAAATATACAGCTTTCGATGTGTGGAGGTGTGTAGGAGTTAATTCATAAACATGGGGAACTACAAGAGTTTTGAAAAAAATATTCCTTGGAGGAGTCATAGGCCAGCCAAGTACAAACCATTGTATGAATGAATGCTGATATTGCTGTTCGATATTTTTGGAAATTTGAATACATTTGTTTAAATATAAAAAAGGCTATTATGAATTATCATTGCAGTAAACAAGTAAAGGGCTTTTAGATGACCCGTTTTTTTAATAAACGGATACACTCACAATTCAATTATTTAGGATTAGCGAGAATGTTTTGTAATATATAATTTCAAGCTAGAAGCTCCACTTATTGGCTTTACAAGTATATATTCAATCTTCTCGACGGTTAGAAATCGATCAGAAAACAAACAAGGGCGGCTGTAAGTAAACAATGACAAAAACCTAGTGATAACCCTCGGACGGCCACCAAGTGCTATCCCCCCTCTATTATCTTCGCCGCTCTACTTTTTGTTCCCTTCTATTACCTTCATTGTGGGAGGGGTTGCGGTGCTTCCAAGGACAGGTGGGGACATTATATCATTGAAATTTATCCAGCAAAAGTTTCATTTAGAATATAAATGCTTAAGGACATTTAATGGTTCCTGACTAAATGAAGTTTTGGGATTAAACCAAACCTAACCTACAGCAAAATTTTCAGTGGTAAAAAATAAATTTCACGTTCCCGTTTAATCTCAGAACAAACTAGTTCATTGTCAATTTTATTTAAGTCAGTATTTCCCAAACTTTGGAACGCGTACTCCAACAGAACGGAAAGCGTTTAAGGGGATTACGCGCTGCATCTATGTGAAGTTACTTTTATGTGAAAGTCGAAAAAAGAACGGGTTTTTAGATGGGGAACCGCATTTCAGATTAAAATTAACAACTAGGAAACCAAATTATGGTTACCTGTCGTCTCAGCATAAACAATTTCATCCTTCTCATTAATCCAAATAAATGTTATTTATTATATAATTTGTATTTTTCTATGCACCAAAAAGGAAAAAAAATCCTTAATTAAATAAAAAAAAATGAATTATTCTTTATTCCTAAAATGACCGATTCCATAAAGGAATAAAACACCGAAACCACAATTCTTAAAAATTGGAATTTCTTACTTTTTAATTTATTCACCGACAAAACAGATATATCTTTTGCGAACATGATTGATTGGAGATATTTTTAATAAATTATATTGCTGATATTAATGCCACCAGTTGATAAAATCAGTAATGAATATATTCAGTAGGGTGACAAACAGGTAGAAGTATACACAGTTCGAAAAAGCTCTTATCTCTCTACATAAGAAAACCCTCCTCCATTTTTCCCCTTCGTAATCCAAACCATTGGAAGACAAGAAAAAAGATTATGCCTATAAATCAATTTCAGTCACGAACTTTTAAAAGAAAAAGATGTGAGACTGTTTTACAAGCTCAACGAAAGTTGTTAAAAAGGACATTTCTACTCATAACACAAAGAGGTAGACAGGATAGCTTAAGAACACATCAACTGGACAAAGAAAGACTGGGAATGAGCTCGTTTCCCATGACAACTGGTTCATATTCTCTAAGACTTGGTGTTTAATGGAGTGATGGAAACATCAGCCGCGTCTACAACCGGTAAAAGCTTGAAAAACATTTGTTTTGTCTTGTAGAACAATGTTTGTAGTTTTGTTGGTGTAGACGTCTCTTGGTATATAATAGGATCCTCTATTTATAAGAAATCTGTTAACGAAAACTAAGGGATAAAAATAAAAATTGAAAAAAAAAAATCTACTAAATTTCCTTTTTTGTTACCTAATTTACTTTTAAATATTTGTAAATTCCTAAAGCCAGTTAAATGAAGAAATGAAACCAAATAAAATAAATTTACCTTATAATACAAATCTATGGCTTTTTCAAGATCATGCCTTATTCTTTCGTAAATAATAATACTAATCTCTCCTGTACCGGATTTACTAATTTTAAAATTAATTGTAAAAATGATAAAAGAAAAAGTAGGGTTATGGATATAACCTCAAATTTGAAGCAGTGTTACCTCGAAATTACAAGGAATGTTGAATAACAAGGTATCATTCAAATACTTTTTTTTTTCAACAAACCTTAAATTTTTTTTAAATTTAAAAAACTTTTTTTCAATTAAAAAAAAAATCTGGTCTGTCTATTCACAGGACTTTCCGTATACTTTGGTTTACAGTTTAGATAACTATATTATCTTTCAAATGAGCATTTGGAGTGCTTCAGGAAAGGATTATGTGCAGAATACTTTATAAAAGATATCTACCAAGTTCAGCAAAGAAATAAAGTAGTAGACACCTATGGAGTAGAAATTGAAGGCTTGTTCCAACATGATCGCCGTGAGAGTGCCGAACTTGGAGTGTTAAGAAGAAACTGTCAATACACGTAGGCTGACATGGTTAGTGCACTTCAGTGGGAAAAGAAAAAGGAAAGACCAAGAAGCTAAAGGAAGTGCAGAAATAATCCAAGGGAGGATGAAGTAGAGAGACACGAGGAAGTCAGAAGCCAGCAATTAATGTAAGTAGGCCTCGGGCCACTATGACCTGTAGCGCTGGAGAAATAGTCTACGAAGTTCATTACGCTGTATTTCAGCTGGTCCGATTTAAATGATTTTTTTTTTCTTTTGTAAGAAATTTTATCACCTTTCGATAAATCATATCAAAAACATTTTTTTTTCATGGTCGATTACAAAGGTCTATTATTGAAAATAATAAACCAATATGTCGATTTAAAGATTTTACCAATTTGAATCAGACTCGAGTAATAATTTGTGCTGAAAAGAAGTGGTGAATTTCCGTTATTTAAATATTTTTGATTTAACCAAATACGACAGTTCATAAACCTGCCATCATAAAAAAACCCTGCAAAATTGGCTTCAGATAGGTTTAGATTCAATTGATTTATCGCCTTATGTGCCATGGGTCGGACTTGGAATTTGAATTGTATTGGAGTCCATAATACTCATGAAATATTTTCCTTCAAACCTTTTAGCGTTACTCACGATTCTTCATTAACTACTACTTATCAAGGGCGTACGCAGAATGGGAGAGGATTTAATAAGAAAAAGGCAAGTCCTCATCTAAATGTCTATAATCGTCAAATTGGAAGCAAGTTTTAAGGAAAAACATGAAAATTGGATCAAAAATTAACAAAAATATTACATAAAATACAAACTTTATTATTTTTTTCCAATCTTCCCTCCTACGTACGTCGCTGCTACTTACGTTTAAAATTCCATCGGGAATTTTTCAGTAAAGAATAGTAATGCAAAAGAGAATAATAAATGCACCGATATTGTTTTGAAATATTTTCATTTTGGAGACAAAGCTTCATTCTATTCCAGAAAATAACGTTCTGAAAAATGGTGCTGTTGCACCATCTGCATGTTTTTTTCAAGCATTTTCCTATCGAGAATGCACCATAAGAAGGAAATCTTCTTGAAGTAGTTTGTTCTGAAACGGTATTTTAAAACTTTGGTAGGATTTCTGAGGAGCTTCATATATAAAGAAGTAGGTGCGAACTCAAGAAACCGACGACTCTACACCCACTTTGACTACGCAAAGTCTGTAACCGTGTTCTTGAACCTTTTATGTCTAAGAAAAAATATAATATTGCTTCATGAGCATCTTCAATGATTAACAAATTCATTAAGGAACAGTGAATTTCATATTAAGAATAGTCTATATGACCAGCTCTGATAAAATGAAAAAAAAAAATTATACGTTATTGCATTAAAAAATAAAACAAAATTCATAGAAGGGGCACCCAAAATCTCAAAGGAACGAAGCCATAGTCATTAAAATAAAGCCGTTCCAGATTTCTTAGTCAGCTCTGACCATGCACTCAACAAACTGGTTTTAAAACTTATAAATTTTTTTTTGTTGACATTTTGGAATCTGGTTCTCTTCAACATGTATACTAATGAAAAGTAAATGAGTCGCTACCAGGAGTTAAAAACAGGAAACCGGTTGTATTAATTAAGTATATTTATATTCAGGAAGCGAGAACCGAAGTGAACAGATATATCTGCTCCAACAAAAATATTTCTCCTGTTAAATTAAATATTTAAAAAGAAAATAAGGGTTTAAAATTACCGCTTTAATTTAGAAGATTAAGAGATGAGAACGTTAGTTACTTATCTGTCATTAAATTATTTGGCTAACGCATACTGTTTGTTCAAAGATCTTAAATTAAAAATTCACAATATTTCTTACTACTTTTCTTTAAGTAAATGCAAGGTAGCCGGTTAGTTAAAGCAAAGAGCAAACCTTAAAACGTTTAAGCAAACCTTTACCAATAAAATTAGAGTATTAACAAACGTGTAGAAAAATGAGATAGTTGAATCGCGAGACAGACGATGAAATTAAAGTTATAGCGGCGAATGAAATTGGTTTTTAATGTTTTTCGCTTGGAACCGATGATGAGCCATCACGTAAGCGGTAATCAACGACCGAACACTCGAGCGGATGATCTAGAGGTAGGAATGATAGCGTTGAGTCCGGTATAGTAAAACATATTTGGTTTTCTGCGAGAACCGGTGGAGAGTTATATGTTGGGATGAAAAATAGACATCGATATTTTTATTAAAACAATCTATGTTTCAGAACGATGTATCGTTGTGTTAATTGCTTTGCCATCACAAGTTGTTTGCAAGCAATCCACTTTATTGGTATCGGCAAATGGCACAATTATAAGCTAACAACCCTACAAACGAATGAAAATAAGAAGTGAAACAAACATAAATAAGTATTTAATCAAAATAATAAATGTTGTCCCAGTTACTTTCATGTGATACTCGTAATCGTTATTAAATCGTCCAATGTTATTATAGATAACATTAAAAAAAAGTATATTTCCATAGAAGTAATTCAAGTTAGTCCACTTGTTGTATGCATACATTATACAACAATGGTACTATACAATGTCTATAATACCATCGTTCAGTAATGGCTATAATTATAGCCATCTCTTATCAATATTTACTTACTTAAATTTTATTTACATCCAACAATAGCGTACTGGCACAGGCCATTCTAATAAAAGGACAAGTCAGTTACACCATTTAAAACCAAAAAGACAAACTTGCTCACTGATTTATTTTGTAAATATCCCAAATCAAAAACATTCAAACTACATTGATTAAACCAGGATTGAACTCACCACTTAAAAAGGATATACATAGTAGAATGGTCGCACCGGGAGGGCCAATTGTCCTAAGACTCACAGCAATTCACATCACACATTGATCTACAGATACCATTTATACATGATTTAATTTAAAAAAAATAAATACTATTCCAAAGAGGTTCACAGTCATAGAATACTGGATATAGCATAGAAGTGCAGTCGGGACAAATATATAAAAGGAATAAAATAATCTTTAATATAAAACAAAGATGTAACGTCTGATAACGTGACAAACGTTTCATATTACATATCTAAAACAATTAATATGTACGCAATAATATTGGGAAGAAACAATTTTGTATCCTATTTTCGATTTGAAAATATATAGAACTGCAAATGGGATTCTGGACTAGTACAATAAGAGAAAGTTGGAATACCCTTCTAGCCGCTCCCGACCTCTCCTTTCTAATTGTAGCAAAACCACTTCTTCTACCCATCTCACTTTCAGGTAACAAACTGGATGCCATACATATTTATGGTGCCAATCCACTGACGGGCAACATAAAGGTTGCTCTAAACCTCCAAATTTAATAAATATTTGTGAATTTCTTTCATAAACGAATAAAAATAACTAAAAGCCAAACCATTGCAGTTCATCTAGTAAGCTATTACGATGCTCTTCCTAGATGTTGAAGAATGACAAGAACAGAAAGGATGAAGAAACCAGAACTGCATGTACAATAATTTTATAAGGCAAACTAAACCAGATACATAGCACACAAGTAAATACATAAACAGCCTAACTGCTTCGCGTTTTAATGAAGCCCTCAAATCTCGCCTTTGAAGCGATTGCATATGACATCAATATTCTTACTTGGTTTTAGTGTTTCTGGATTTAATCATAGACCGGGCGCACATTGAGGCCTATGAGTGAAGTACCAGAGTATTTGAGAGTAAAACACCACAGGGTAACGCAGGTCTGTGAGGTGTTACGTACGCCACGTGCTACGTACTGGTGCCTCTCAATGCGCGCTTCTCCTTCTGTATCACGAGACACCTAAACTGTGCTGCTCTGCTCAATATGCACCCGGCGTTAAAGCTTTGAAATAAAGCTATTTGCGCTTTTAGAAAAATAAATTAAAGAAATAATTATTTTAATTAATTGTTTATTATTAAAAAAATATATTATTTTTTCAATTGTTTCTTTACAGTTTATTTCTAGTTTACATATTAATAATTACAAGTTATTAACAATGCTTAGCAAATGATAACTTTTTTCCAAATCGAAAAAACATACATTTAAGAAATATTCCAGAAGTAAGAAATAACTGAGTGACGTAGATATACAAATATCTACAGAAGACATTTTTTTTTAAACACAAAAGTGAGGTCATTGACATAAAAAGTAACCGGGAACCTGTTCTAATCATTATATATTGTTTAATGATCAAACTAAGCACAGGTTTCCTAGTTAGAGAGATGAATCATTACAGAGACAGGGTTCACATGTTCGTTTCTCATTCTCAAGACTAAAAACTTTCTGACCTGATTCCCATCTACTGTTAATCTGATTTCGTAGCATGCTTGCAAACAACCACTGTCTATAAGACAAATCGTATACGTAGTTAATTAAATTTGAAAATTTCTTAATGAAGTAATAAACTTATTATAAAAAAACGCAAGCGGTGTGGGTTAACGTAATTACTGAAACATTAAATTAATCCAATTCTGAACAATAAAATAAGAAGTTTGATGATTGGAAGTAATTTAGATGGCATTTTGTCCA
The DNA here is from genome assembly GCA_948150685.1 of Rhaphigaster nebulosa. Lineage (NCBI taxonomy): Eukaryota > Metazoa > Arthropoda > Insecta > Hemiptera > Pentatomidae > Rhaphigaster > Rhaphigaster nebulosa. Next base: position 97,965,518 of record OX411310.1, read on the forward strand.
TTTTCTAGCAATTCATTTTGATTCGGACAAAAACTTGGTCCTTTTTGTCGTGAACAACAAATTTAAAAGATTTATTACTCCACGACAAGAAGCAATAATATCCAGAACATTTCAGACTTACATTTAGATTTTTTTTTCCATGTCTTCTAAAAAATTATAATATATATATATATATATATATATATATATATATATATATATATATATATATATATATATATATATTTTTTTTAAGTATAACATTACTTAGTCAGTCTTCTTGTCATTTCTTATAAATTATCAAAAATAATTTGCAATTCCAGTGCAAATGATCTGGAGCTCCTTGAATACCATAATCCTTCAACTAAGATTTCCGATCTTTTTATATGTAAATTAATATTTTAGTTTACATTGTGTTATATTAATTATACTAGGTGTTCCGTAAGTCACTGAAAATATTTGAAGAGGTGATGTAAATCTCAAGAACAACAAAAAAGTTCATATGGACCATGATCTATTCCACACAAAAGTTTGGTCTTTTTTTTTTCACTAAGCCACGTTTTGTGCATATTTGAAAGAAGAAAATAATTTTAACACAGCACTAAAAAAAACAAAAAAAAAAAAACATGATAACAACTATTATAGTACCTATTAAAATTTTGTAGTATAAAATATAAAAATATGCCAGTAAAAATAGTTTGACAGATATATTGTACCAACTTTTCTTTATATTGCATCTACGATCAATTTTTTTTTCTTCTTCCTCAGAGATTTTTACAGTTTATTTCTCAATACAATACATACATATATAGGCAGTTACATACAAATTTCTGTTACTACCCGAAGGTATTTTAAGGTTACAATTTTAATTTCGAAGTCGGCTGTGTTCGGCGGTTTCTAGTTGGCTTTGGCCTCTACAATAAACTACATCAACACCAAAATTAAGAAGTTTGTGTAGTCAACTTGGTTTAACGGATATGAAGTAATATATCCTTCTTGATGTAAGAAGGATTTTTCAAATTGGACTGGTAATTGCTGAAATCATCGCGCTCATACGTACAAACTCTTCAGCTTTATATAATAGTTTAGACGTAGATATAGATAGATGAAGTTGTCGGGACAGCAAAACGTACGCTAGTTGGAAACTACTTCTCTCAAGTCTCGTACACCTCTAGCGACAAATATATTTTCTTTTTTAAAACCCAAAATTACCACTTGGAATAGAATATTCTCACTGGCGGAATGAATAAATCTTTCTTCACATTTCGCCTCAACAAATTATGAAGGAACCCTTGAAAAAATTGAGACAGGCGGAGAGCCAAAAGCGGTGGGTCGAGGGTTGAGGGTCTCGATACCTGCTCCAGGCCACCTGCACCCCTACACGTGCTCCTGGCTACCCTAGTTCATGGACCATCGGATTTTTTGTTTAGAGTCGTCTATTTTCTATTCCAAGATGATGGATTTAATCAGGAACTTTTAAATTATTATTCTCTATTGATTTAAATTTTGAAAATTTAAGCTGAAATAATACATCATTTGGTAACAATGGGCTATGTTTCATGGCGCCCCCACAATGTTATTAGGAGTGAGTTTCAGAGCATATAAATGTCGTTCCTGTCCCTTATTAATAAATACCAATGTTTCTCATGTTACTGCAGTGTTCTATATGAAACTTTAGGGATCTAATAATAATAATAAAAATACAATCCGTTGCGATAACTTCGGTAAATCAAAAAAGATTTTAGTAGACTTATGCTGATTAGTTTATTATGTTATTTGTTAATTTTCAGCAGTTACTGGTTGACCCCATGCCGCTATTTTAAATTTCATATACAAATAATTATTTGTATATAAAATAATACTAAGGGCACAAGGGCGAAGATGAATTATAATAACTTAAGCTTCAATCATTTCTTTCTGAGGTCTGATTAAACGCCGAAAAATCTTTAAATGGTAAAAATGCTATATCATTCATAATTGTGGGATTTTTTAAAATTTTAAATTACAGAAAACATTTTTATAAGGTTAAACATAAACATAAGGTTACAAAACGTCTGCTTCTTTCCAAAACTACAGACGTGAATTCGATGAAATCCGTTTTAAAATTATAAATAAAACAGCAATATAAGTCAAATGAAAAAAATGTATATGAGGAAAAAATAATAAAATTCGAAATTGTTATTAAACAATTTAGAACGATAGTCATTCTTTTTCTATTCTATAAAAATTATAAATATAGAAATATAGTAGTAATAATACATTGCGATCGAAAATAAATAATATCACTCATAGTAAGCAACTGGTAAATATAACAAGAAAAATAGATAGAACAATTAAAACTAAACAGAAATGTATAATTCATTTTTCTAAGAAATTATTGAAAATACAGATAATAGCAGTAATCAGGGTAGCAATAAACAAAATATTGTAAATTATCCTGGGCAGTTTTATACAATGGTATATGTCCTACGTTTGACTGAGAATATTAAAAAGATTGTTGAAGCTTACAATCACCCTCATAGTAAATTAGGTTTATACATCAACAATAAACTTAGTAAATATATAAGTGACATCAAATATAGAATAGATGATTGGGATAAACAAAATGTTATTGACTATGTAAATTGTGAAAAAGTCTACATAGGACCAACGTCGAAAAAATTGAAAATAAGAATTACACAGCTCTGTAAAAACGTCAAAAACATAAAAGCAACTCCACATGTATTTCATATCATTTAATTAAAACGAATGTTTGATTTGAAAGACCTCAGTCTGGGACAATGTCAACAGAATTAAAAATAGAAAATTATTAGAGGCCGTATACTTTACGTAAAATTATAGTTCACAATAAAACTAATACCAAGAACTTGGGAGCCCATTGTACAGGCATTATAAATAAAATAAAAACTTTTGGATCATAGCCATAACAGTAGTTACAATTCAAATTATTGTATAAGAGATAAAAATTGGTTGCAATAATGACTTAAGCAGATTGAAAATAGCAATATAAAATAAATGCTTTATTTAGAACAATTAGATCATATTGTAAATATTTGACATGAAATTAAGATGACAAAGTTGAAAACAGGATATTCCAGGAATGAATTGACCTCTCAAGTTGAGCTAATGGTCAAGCTTTTAGTATAGTCTTAACGTCAATAATATGAGTGGACACATTTTAGATCTAGAGAGAGTTCGAAAACAAACAAAAAATTTCGAGTGCTGCTAAACTGTGTTGAATTGCCAAACCACACAGCATACCGGATCAATCGGTTAGACGAGGGAGATCAAAACCGAAGAAAAGGGAGATCTTTCCATAGAAAAAACAGTGCAAATGAAATTGAAAGAAAAGAAAATGGGCCACATGGACCACATGACAAAATAAAGTGAACGCCTAATGAAAATGGTGGTATATAATTCCCAATGAGTCCAGAATAATGGTTTCTGTCATTGTCTGGAACTGATTCTTTTCAATACTACAGACCTCTAAAAAAACACCTGTTGCAAGCGGGATGGTACCCCTACTTCCAAACCAAAGCCCTTTCACTGAGAATTGTCTTTCGCCGAATCCCTTTCTGTACTTCTCTTTTAGATAGGAAATACACTTACTATAAATGTTCTCCTTCTCTGCTTGTATTTAATGTAGTTTCGAACCTTATAGTGGGATCTACTATTAGTGCTTTTTTATCTTTAGCATTAAACACCAATATATCCACAAATCTTGTTGAACCTTCGGTATCTACATAAAACACTTCCAGGACAAAACACTTATAATTTTTCTTTTCAAGCAGTTCGACTACATGCTTTTTAATGTTATTGTGCCGGCGGCGACAAGGATGACAAAAGAATAACAGTAATATTATTGAAATATGTAAGATAATTAGTTTTATGTATTAGTAAAACTTGTTGGCTTTATAAATACTGTTAAGTGATGTTAGGTTGGTTGTCTGATTACTTAAGGTATGTTTTGAGGATGTAGACATGACTCCGAAACGTCAACAACGTGTTGATGAAGATACAAAGAATATAATAGAAGATCGTTTTTGTTCACCTGCATAATACTTATTCCATAATTTTTCAGCAGATATCATCGGTATTAAAAAATAAAAATAAATTTTATATAAGATAGAAGAAAAAATAGATAAAAAGAATCATGCTTGGAGTTAACTGGTGGTTTAGGTAATAATTATAGTATACACAGACAAACGTTTTTTTTATTGAAGCAATAAAGATTTTGGCTTGTGCCCTAGCTGTTCTTTCTAGAAATATTTTATTGTATTCATTAAGTATCTCGAGAACAGTGTGTCATAGAAAAATATCACATAATATTAATGGATTCAATTATTTAAATGCAGTTCAGAAGAATATAATATTTGTCCATAAAAGGGGGTGTACGCAGAATTTTTGAAGTTTTGAACTTCTTTTGGCGCGTATGAGAAAAGAGGTCATAATATATTTTTAGCGAGTGACGAAGTTGCGCGCGCCGATGTAACACATAATTTATTTACAGACGAAATACTGAACCAATTAAAAAAATAAAGGTACTGTTTGAAAGAAAATTTTATCTAGAATCTTCACGTGCAACTATAACTTTTGTAGGTACTTCCTAGATTTTTAATTAATTAAAAATCTAAATTTTTACCAGAGCACTATGATCCACATATATTGATAACCAAAAGCTCAAAACCCGTTTTGTACCAAATTTAAACTACTGCCACACTCCAATGTCATGTATGGACTATCATTGGATTCAGAATTTCTTGGAGCATTCCCGAATCTTACTCTCAGGTCTTACTTTTGTGACAGAAATAAATAAAGTAGACACAAACGTATGTTTTTTATTAAAACTTTTATTTGTAGTATTTACATCCGTCTATTGGTCGTTTGCTCAGTTAATATTTGTTTGACCCGAGGGCGAACATTGCTATCTGCACTTATTTCCCATTCCTGTAATATCCTTTCTCCCGATACTCCTACATACTGGCCAACAGATCCCAACCGCAACCCCGATCTCCTAGACTTCTTTATGCACAAAGGTCTAGGGCCACTAAATTGTTCCGTCCTCTCCTCAGACCACAGCCTTCTAATCCTAACCCTTTCCTTATCACCTATTCCAAAATCACTTCCGCCTTCATTCATCAGAGGCCCAGTTAACTGAAACCGCTTCCGTCAGATCATAAACCATAAAATAGACCTCAGAGTCTCCCTAAAAACTCCTCAAGACCTAGATGAAGCTGTAAATTCCTATACCACCCTGATCCAACAAGCAGTTTGGTCAGCATCCCAACCTCTTTCTTCCACTAAAGACCGCGAGAATCCTTTACCCCAAGAATTCCGAGATCTTATCCAAAGCAAAAGACGTTCTAGGACCCTCTGGCAGAGAACCAGGACTCCTGACGATCGAAAATCATACAATTATTATTCCAGGCTGGTTAAAAAGAAACTAGCAACCCATAGACCCCAATCCTACAATTCCTACCTTTTCTCATTATCTGCTACTGATAACTCCCTCTGGAAAGTAACCAAAAAATCCTTAAACACCACCATATTTCCCATCCCCTCCGATGTGATGATGGCTCCTGGGCTTCGTCAGATGAGAATAGAACAGAGGAATTTGCCAGACATCTATCCAATATATTCACTCCCCGTCCTGAACATCACCCCACCCATACAGCTGAAGTAAAAGAATTCCTCTTCTCACCGATCCCACTCTCTCCACCTCCTAAAGCTGTTAACCCCTCTGAGGTCAAATTCCTTATAAATAGATTAAAATCCCGAAAATCCCCTGGTCACGATCTCCTCACTTCCCAAATCCTGCGACAGCTTCCAAGCAATTATATTCCTAACCTACCTATACAACTGCACCCTTCGCACAACCCATTTTCCCCTAATATCAAAACACTCTACAATCATCCTTTTTCTTAAACCAGGCAGACCTGCCAATAATACCTCATCTTATAGACCAATTAGCCTGCTTCCAATTCTTTCAAAAGTGTTTGAAAAAATACTTCTCAAACGCATCCTACCCTTCCTTGAATCCCAAATAATCCCTTCACACCCGTTCGGATTCCACCCTAGACATTCCACGGTCCAACCAGGTCTTCGCGTTGTGGACCATATATTCTATGCACTTGAAAGCAAGCAATATTGCACTAGTGCCTTTCTGGACATAGCGCAAGCTTTCGACCGGGTGTGGCACGATGGCTTGCTTTTCAAGCTCAAAATCCATCTACCCCAATCCTTATACTTAATCCTTCGATCCTATCTTTCTAATCGAACCTTTAGAGTTCGCTGCGGCACTGAATATTCCGATTTTTATCCAATCAAAGCCGAAGTTCCACAAGGCAGCGTCTTAGGTCCTATCCTCTATATCCTATACACCGCGGATATTCCCACAAACCCCGATACCTTCCTAGCAACATTTGCTGATGATACAACCATCCTATCTTCTCACCCAGACCCTGAAGTAGCATCCTTTAATATCCAAAAACACCTCTCCTCGATTGAACAGTGGTGCAACCATTGGCGCATCAAAGTCAATGAATCAAAATGTAAAAATGTCACCTTCACACTCCGTCGCAGACCCTGTCCTCCAGTCCAGTTCAATTCCATTCCACTTCCCACCTCCATCACAGTTCGGTATCTTGGTTTCCTCCTAGACAAAAGACTGACATGGAACCCACATACCAGGCTTAAGAGACAAGAACTCAACCGAAGCTATGGCCAGTTATATAGACTATTGAACAGAACATCACATCTTTCAGTAGACAACAAACTATTAATCTACAAGACCATACTAAAACCCATTTGGACCTACGGACTTGAACACTGGGGGAGGGGGGGGGGGGGGACAGCAAAATCTATCCAATCCTTCCAGTCCAAAGTCCATCGAACAATAGTCAACCCTCCTTATTATGTTTCAACAAGACCTTACATCATGACCTAAACATCCCATTTGTACTTGCCCTTATTCCATCTAAATTTTCAAACTTTCACCAGAACCTTAGCTGTCATCCTAATCCCTTAGCACAATCCCTATCCAGCTCAAGCCATCCCTATAATCCTCCTCGTAGGTTGAAGCGGATGTGGCCAAGAGACCTTCTGTAAATATGCTATTGGAGTCCTGGCAATGGCCAGATCCTCGCTCAAGTCCTGAGCGACTGTGGCCCTAGTGCTCTCACTCAATTTCCACTGGCTTTAATCCAGTGATGCGGCTCAGAGAGAAGCGCTGGGACCTCTTCGAGTCTTGCCTTGTCATCTACAAGTGGTGGGCAGGGCATGGCTGGGAGTCCCCAGGGCAGAATGTAAATATGTATATATCTATGAATGTAATCTAGATTTATTTATTTATTTATTTATTTATTTATTTTATTTTATATTTATTTTATTTTATTTTATTCTTCTTTTGTTAACATTGTATATTTATTTATCACTAGTGTCCTTTACTTTACCAATTTATTTTTCTTTATAATTATTTTATTGTATGCATAGTTGTACCTACAATGTGAATGGGTACTTCAGCCCTAATACTCATTACCCTTGAGTGTGGCAGCTTATATTATGTTCAATAAATAAATAAAAAAAAAAAAAAATTTGTTTGAATGCAAAAAAAAAATATTTTCTTAACTACACCAAAGAAGTATAACTTCTTATGTGCGTACATATGTACACAAGGCTTTTTTTCGGAGGATTTATATTTTTTTTCGGGGAGAGGAGGGAGGGACGGGATTTAATAATAAAAGGCAAAGAATCGCCTAAACATCCAAAATCACCAATAATAAGAATAAGCATGAAAATTGTACTAAAAAGTATTATTAAAATTTCCAAAAATATTACTCAAAATACAAATTATATGTTGGTGGGTATAAAAATTATATTTTTCCGTACATTTCGGAAGGAATATACCACCTCATCTCTGCATTCGCCACTGCATATCGTTGAGGCAGAACAATTATTCATGAATTTCATAATTCAATAAATTAATCAAACGTTTCTTTCCTAGCGAAATAACCAACCATCCAACCACAACCGGATTTGAAAGCGTTTATTCCAATGAAATACCTACATGATTTTCCAAAACAAGTAGTAAGTGGAAATGTTCAACGAAATATCACGTTATATGTAATGCGATAACACTAAGTTGAAGTTTTTATACAACAAAGAGTAAATTTTACGAAGTAAGTTTTTGCCGGAATTCACAAACAAAAAATGGCGGTCTTTCTCTTCACGGATATAAATTCAAGTTAATTGACAAGTGTTGGAAAGAGAACCAAAAAGAAGGAGAGAAACGGCAAACAGGATTGGTCAGAGCTCAGCCAATAGGCAGTAGCCTCTAATGGGCGGGGATTCCTGGCCAATTAGTAGAATCGTTAGGAGACATTAGCTCCTACGCTCTTCTCCAAAAATATTTTAATTGGGGGAGAAGAATGCTTATTCGGACTTCGGAATGTCTCCCTTAATCAGGAGGCATTGGTGGGGAAGAAAGGGTTCTACCCGCCTATCCTTACGACACACCCCCTTCATATTCTTTTAAAAAAGGTTAGACAATTTTACTGAGGATAAACTTTATTCTTGTTTAAGTTCTGAAGATTAATAAAATATATTAATATATAAGTATATACAAATTAGTACATAACAGGGACATACGCAGATTTTTTTTTTCGGAGGGGGATTCAATAAGATGAAGGTAAATGCCTATAATCGCCCAATTGGGAGTATATATGGATAGATTTCCTCGATCCCTCTCCCTTTCAATTAATCCACAGACATCTATGTATTATTATTTCTTTTATGTTTTCGCTATAGACACAAAAATATACATAGGTACACCAACTTAACAACTTTAGTTAACAATAGGACTTACACGCTATTAGTATGTTACGAGAATACTGGATAGGATGCTTACAGTAATTAATGGCTAAATTTAAAATTGCTATAAAATGTTATAATTGAAGTCGGCTATTCCAAAATAAAAGCATAACCATAATCGTTCAAAACCATCATGATAAGTGCGAGACCACTTATGTTGAAGTTAGATATTTGATTAATAACCAATAACTAGTACAAAGTAATTGTAGAGTAGCTGAAAGAAGGAGCAATTTGTTCTGAGAGTTCGCATGTAAATATGTAGCGGGATTAAATGATATGCAGGCCGGTCCGGTTATGAGGGTACAAAGCTTGTCCCCTGTTATTAGTAGATTATGATCTAAACGCTTGCTCTCTCAAGCAGAAAAAAACGGAACGGATGAAATTAGTTATTGAGCAAGGATTGCGCAATACTTCATCGAGAGGAGGGTGATTCATTTTCCATTTTTTTTTATATGCAAGTCCAACAGAATCAAGCACTCAAAAACAAGTATTCTAAAATAGGCTAGATTTGTCATACAATGTATATATGAATAGTTGACATCCGCAAGATGGTATAGAAGGATCAATCTAATTAGGGATTGATAAATTATTGGCATAGAAGTGGCAAATAATTTATCAATCCCTAATTATATATGAATATATGCCAATTAAAATAAAATCGAGCCCGGCTGTGGCGAAAAATAAATTGTATTCTCTTTAAATCGTGGATGGACTCTGGCATCGGGAAAACCTATTTGTACACATCTAGTCTCTACCATTTGAGTACCTTGCCCTTGAATAGGTTAGGAGAAAAATCTGGCGGTCAGCCGTGGATGCAGACCACATTACAATAACATAATACATTATTCAACACAACATAATACATTATTCAACACAACTGAAGGATGAAATAATTAAAAATAAACAGAAATTGACAACTATCATAACAATAACTGAAAAATTCCGCCCAACTCACACCCAGTTTATAACGATTTTTTAAGTATCTATGGTGACGGATACTAAATCAAACTTCCTGACAGAGTTTGAATCTATGAAACAACAAATTATCCCTTTCATAATAAAGAAGCATAGGCAACTACTAAAAAGTGTGATTTCCTATCACACATATTTCCTACCTTTCAGTATTAAGTTCCATAATTAAGTTAGTTAGAATCCTAATAGATTTTTTAATAGTTTAATTACTAAAGGCCTCAACATAATCGGGCGAGGGATGACTGGGCAGAGAGGTATACAGATGGAGTGGAACCAGAGGCAATTATGAGTCAAAAAAACGGGATAGGCTTCGGAAAAGGAACGGCCGAAAGCCCGCGGTTCAATTTCCCGCGGTGATTGTTTTTTCCGTCCTGGGAACCGAAGGAATTACTCTTTGAAGAGGAGGAACGTATTACACGGAGTAATGAGAGTCTCAAATGGAGTGGAAAGGGAAATAATTAGACGGATATCGAGATGTGACCTTCCCTTTAGTTCATTTTACTCCTCCCTTAATTATATTTCTACTTATTGTAGAATGTTCAGCTAGTCATATATACAGAACAAGAGCAAAATTTGAGACATCAAGGTATTAATTAATAAAATTAAGTAAAAATTAAGAGCTCTCAGCTATTCTTAAACAACGAATTGCTAGATTGGTGGATATTTGCGGTAAACAAGACCATAAAAAATATTATTCTATAGAAAGAACACGAATAAATTTATGCTTAATAGCGATTACAACGCATGTAACTATTTCGTTTTAATGCAGAAAAAATGTTTAAACAGATAAACGAAAACTAGGTTTCTTCAGGCTTGGTTTGTCTGTAGAAGCCTCAAGGTGAAAACTACACGCAGCCCATGTTTTATCTTGATGAACCAGATGTAGACTAGAAATATTTACACGTCTCACCCGAGAAACTACACTGAAAACAACGGAGATTAGTTGCACTGTGCTTATTTTCTAGCCTAAGAAGACAAAATATGATACCCAAAATGTTTCTACATATATTGAGAAATATGGGTTGTTACAAGCCCCAAAAATAGAAATTTTTGTTTTAAAAAAAAAAGGTGTTACGTCTTGGACAGTAAGGATATACTCTATCCTTTTTTATTTTTTTTCATCTGTACATAAGACAATATGAAAATTTATTTCATATGACAATTATTGGCTACATTCCCTAGAGCCTAGATTAATAATAATAATAATAATGCTATTAATGAAAACAACTAGTAGATCCTCACAGCTAATTGAAGAACAAGGATCAACATTTTTGTTCATTTAAACATTTATAATTTTTTGGTTAGTTAAATTATAATTACCAGGATTCGGTGACGATTTTCAGCCCCCATAGCAGTTTTCAACGATTGAGGCGATCTTGCTAATCATTTTTAAATATTATTAAACAAACTAGATAAAAAGAGAATAGCTTATTTATCCTAACATGAAATAAATTTTATTATTAAACAAAGCAATTTTGTTTAATAATAAAATTTATTTATGGCTTATTGCTTATAAAATATAATTATTGCTTATTTGTATAATGGCTTATTTATCCTAACATGAAATAAATTTTATTATTAAACAAAGCAATTTTTTTTAATAATAAAATTTATTCACATGCAAATGTGAGCGAATTAAAATAACGTGCATAGATGGTTTATAGTCGATTTCCATTGATTATTATATTTTTTCTTTTTATGGGATGTGAGATTAATATAATTTATATATCATTCTAGACAAAGTTAAAGGTGATTAGAGATTATTTTTAAAGCTTATCTTCCACTTTACCTGAGCAACGATAGGATATATCAACTTGGATAATGAACAGAATGATTGAACTAAGTATTCATAACGTTAAAAATATTTTCCAAAAGTGCTATTCTATAACATTCCCAATAAGCATGCATTTATGTCCATATCTATTAATGTTATATTAAATAGAAGTTGGAATTCAATAGATAATTTAAAAGTAATTAAAGCAGTCGGTGGAAAGGTCAGCTATAACTTAATAAGTGACCCTCTAATTTAGGGTTGTTAATGTAAGGCAGGGTTAATGATGAGAGCTAGTTAAGCGAGCCTACCACTTCCTCTTGCGATGACCACGAGGTGCCTTTCTTCATTGAACGGATGTTACAACAAAAAAGTGCCCGACAAATCGAATCAAAACCATGACTGGCTTTTCAATCAGTACTAAAAGTAAAACTCAACCAGAATCCAACAAATATTTAATGCCAATAGTAGCACTGAAAAATATAGTACAAGCTGAACTATTAACAAATTGATGGCCATTTTTTCTTCAAATTTTCACTCACCAATTCTTGCATATAACGCCCTCTAGAACAGGGTTGTCAAGCCCGTGGTCAGCGGACCGCATGCGGCTCCCGAGGTGATTTTTTTTGGCCCACTATGTTCTTAAATAACTTGAAAAACAATTAATTGTAATGCAATGCTATCGATTATTACCCTAAATTCACTTGATTACATAATATGTTTTATATCTTGTCCATATTCCTGAATCCTCACTTTAAAATATCATTTTAAGAAAATTTGTAAATGTGATGTGGCCCGTGGCTTTAATTGAGTTTGACAAGCCTGCTCTAGACCAATAATTTCAATCTGGTAAATGATAAAGTTGCTTCTCATCAATTCGAAATGCTTTTTGTGTAATTTTGTTTTCCTTCTGGAAATCAAAATTTTTGTATTTAGATTAGATCATTCTCCTCTGCGGAGAAAAGACAGTCTTAAAAAATAATATACTATCTTGTAGAGGATAAAATTGCCGTAACCAATCACTGAAAAGGTAGTGCGAAGGCCAGTTGCGCTCGCAGAATTTTTTCGGGGTGAGGGGAGATTTAAATTTTTTTTCGGAGCAAAAAAACTTTAAATATTATATAAGACTATAAGACAGCATTTAGCTAAGTCTTACAGGCCTATACGTCTCCTCCCTGTCATGAGTAATAGAATCCTGAAGATCACCACCCTACGGTCTGTCTTCTTTAAAGCGAGCCCTTCCACGGTAATACGGATCTACTGAAGGTAGTTGCCCTAGGGTCGACCCTATTACTTGACTCTGTTGCGCGTCACCAGGGCGTACAGAACAGTGTCTCATGAGGCGGTGCAGGTATTAGCAGGGAGTATACCTGTCGACCTACTCCTGAGAGAAGACTACTTCCAACTGAACATGAAGAGGGAAGGTCTGACGGATTTACTGGTGAACCTCCTAGTGAGGATCAGTGAAAATCCTAGCAGACGGAAGAGGATCCTCCGAGAGAACACATTAGAAGAATGAAACCGGCAAAGGTACATCATAAGAACATCGATTACCTATGCCCCAGTTGTGTGGTATAGGAGAACGCCGAGCATATTTTTTCATAGACTTCGGGAAAGGGATATTTCCCTCTGATCCCTCCCCTTGCGTACGACTCTGGCGAAGGCTGTACCAGACAAAAAGTGAGGTGATTTTGTAACGGAAGTACGCATCCATTTCAAAAGACTATTGAAGTATTATTATGTTAAGAAAATAATTTATAATATTTTATAATATCAGCAGCATTTTGTGATTTCAACTAATCTGAAAGAGAACGTATCCTTGATAAAGAAATTTGTATAATTGCGCTGTTTTAGAGTATCCAGCCAAATACAACTTATTTTGAATCTTGAAGTTTGCAGCGCTTATGAAAGCGTATAGCTCTGTTATACAATTGATGGATTCTACACCCAGTAGTAAGGGAATTGAATTGTGTAAGGTTAGCCGTAGATGTAGGTCTATCCTAATAGCTTTGGTCTGAAACGGGATCGATCCTGCCTTGTGAGTGTAACTGATTTTATTCCCATTCCACACTTCCCTTGGCTTCTGGAAGCATTCTCTACCTATGAAAAATTAGGAGTTGTGTAAGCAATGAAAAACGTCTGGGTAAATGTTTTTTCCAAAAACCCTTATGTCCATTTTTTTTTTCGTCTTATAATAGTTCTGATAATTTAACATATAAAAACGCTCAAAGAAATATAATTGCATCATTTGAGTGAACGTCAGAAGAATTCATATAAGGAAATCTTGTTTTCAATCTTCCGAATCACTTTAACACTAGGCAAATATCAGTTGAATGAATGAAAATGTGTTTATTAGCATAAAAGATACAACATAAAGTATTCATACATATATATGTCATACAACACATAGACAATGGAACAATCCGTCTGTCGAAGTCTGTATAATATTGTTTTAATTATATTTCTTTAAAAATGAAATAAGTAATTATTTTAATATACATTACAAAAATAAATAATATAAAATTAGTAACAATAATGTTTTGATAAACGCATTCTTCGTCAATTCCCTGTGTTTATGTTAAAACTATAAAAACAAATACAATCAAAACCTAAAAAGCCTAACTATGTAAACATATTTAAAATAAACAATCAGGCTACTATATAAAAATAAATAATAAACAAACCAAATGCTGTGCAATACTATACCATACCATATTGTATGCCAATATACTACATAACAACAACAGTTAATAAGGCACAAAAACATTTCCCAACCATAATTTAATCTTTCATGAACAAACAATTTGAGTTCTTTTTAATTTGGCTTTTTGTACATAGTTACTTAAAGCTTTCAATTTGCCACCCCCTTAATCGGCAAAATAATTCTTCCGGAGAACAGATGAGCCGCCCAAAATGTTTTATTCTTAACTCACTATATACGAGTACATAGCTGGCCCCTAGATAGTGAATAATATCCTCCTATTTCTACGGAATTACATGCCGAGCCGTCATCGATACTGTCTTGCACCCACGGTTTTAGACTAACATAAGATTTAGTGATTCCGTTCAACAAAGGAAAATCGTCCTTATTGATAAAAGATCAAAATGATCATTTAAATAGGGTATGACAGTACCCACCGCACATAATCCTGCATATATATATATTATAACTAGAAAGTAGACATGTTTCTAGGTTACTTTTTTTTCTCCAACATCTTATATCCAACTCCGGTCAATTTTCCGCGCAGATCAGCAACATTTGAAGTATCAAGATTAATTCCGTAACATTCCTCGAATTCTAAACACTTTCCTTTTTATCGCCTGTTTCGCTAGGATGTGCGATAATCGGAATCTAGGTATATCCAGAACTCTCAAAACATAATCAAAATGTATTTTTAATGTATAACAGTATATAGAGGCGACACCTGTTTCATGCGCTAAAATATAATTAGGAGTAATCTTGGGAGAAGCAATAATTTTTTTAAGGAATATCTTTTAAATTTTTCCAACACATCATAGCACTCGAAACCCCAAGCCTGCCCAGCATTAGTAACCACCGCCCGAGAGACTGACTTATATAGTTCTTTTTTGTTCGCTATGGAATTACGCCATGTAGAATTCAGACCAAACTTTGCATGACTGACTCTTTCTGAAAAATGGCGCCCGAAGACCAATTTTGGAGTAATTATTACACCCAGATATTTATAAACTACCTAAACTGGGGTTCTCCGAAGCTCCACCTCTCAAATTTGGATAGCCAACCTCCAATGCGAAAAATAATTATTTTTGATTTGGACAGTTTTATATGTAGGTTCCACAAAATGCAATAATTCTCAAAGTGATTTATCACTCGCTATAATTTTACCGGAGAGGAGGCAAGCACTACTACACCGTCCGCATTCAATAAGTACCTAATGTTAACTCCTGCGATTTCTAGCCCTTCGCCCAGATTTTCATGGAAATCGTTCAGGAACAGCGCAAAATAGTAAAGGACTAAGCTGACAGCCCTGCCTTAATCCGACTGGGGTTTCAAAAAAATCAGTTAGCCCTTCTTTATGATATACAGTCATTTTAGTATCCGAAATATAGGCTCTCCAAGATTCTTAAAAATTTATGGGATAATCCGAAATTAGCCAACTTAAAAAAAGGGCTTTAAAGTCTATGAAAAATGCATAGACTTTACGACGTTCTTTTGCAAATGTTAAAATAACGACGTTAAACAAACTGAAAATGTGGTCTGTAGCCAGGACGAAATCCCGCTGGAAATCATTTAAAATTTCGTTTGCTTTCATCCAGCTCTACAAACGCCCCAATAAAATACCAGTCAATAGTTTGGTAATAGCATTAATGAAGGATATCCCTCTGAAATTTTTCACCATATGGGCACCTTCTTTTTTAAATAACGGGTAAATGACTGACTCCGTGAAGCTCTTTGAGATTCTTTCTGTATTAAAATAATCATAGAATATATTAACAATTTGTAACGGCGAATTTTTGAAGAATTCGTAAGGCACAGAATTGAGCCCTGGTGCCTTATGATTATTTGCCTTTGTAAATGTGCTTTTCAATTCACCTAAAGTGATTTCCTTTTCCAGGTCAGGGCCTTCCCAATTTGGGGCGGCTATTAATTTGAGGAGATTTTATAATAGGATTCAACAATGAGTCAAAATAATATCAAAACTGTTCACCAGTAATATTGGATTCACTGATGAAATTTCTCGTCTTGTATTGTTTTATTAATGCCAACAGATCTTCTGCATCCTCATTGCATTTAAATTTTTCTGTAATGGTCTTGTAATACTCATTCCGTTTTTTTGGTAATAGTTCGTTATATTCATTATTTGCTGTTAAGTGCTGTAATTTAGTATAAGCGTTATTCCGTTTTCTAAATATCTTCAAAATCTAAAAGACCTATCCCGAGATTTCATACATTCACTGTCGAACCACTGTTGTTTTCCTGACCTTTTACCGCAATTTAGCTGTTTATTATGAAAAGCCCATTCGGTGATACATTCTTATAACAAGTTTAATTTTAAATCTGAATCTTTGACCTCATCTAATCTTAATCTTAATTTATTCTCTAATTTTGATTTAAAATACAATTCCTCCTACTCTTACGATCGCAATCCTCTTAATTGGGGTATAATAAGATTCCTAACATTACTTGCTTGGCCGAATTCTACGACAACTTCAATAGGCATATGCAAGGTATAAATTTTAGGAACAACTTTAAAATCTTATATTTTTCAAAATGGGTGCCGAGGCGCAGGCGCAGCAAATGTCAATGACAGAGTTATCCTTCCTCACCGAAATGTATGCGAGTTCACCATTGGGATCACCAATTTTACACCCGTTTAATATTAATAATTCACAATCATCGCACATTTCTAAGAAACATATATCTCTACTATTCAAAATTGTATGTTTAGATTTTCTATTACATTTAATTAAACATTTTTCGTGAGAAATATATTCTGGAATTATCTGCCACCTGGCCAAACTCGCATTCATGTCACCTAGCAGAACGTACTTTTCGTCAAATAATGAAAGAAAGTTTAATAATTTTTAAAAGTCTTCCTCCCCAAAACAATAATTTATATAAACTGGTATAATATAAACATTTTTCATTAATACTATGTACTTCAATCAAGTCCCACTCATCAAATCTGGCAAAGTGCAATATCTTCGATATTTTAAGAATAATTGTTACTTTACAACCTTATTTGTATACAAAATATTGTGAAATAACTTTTATCCTAAAAATCTGTAACGTTAGACTCAACCTAACAACTAAAAATCACGATCCTAGCAAAATAAGCCAGTACGAGTTAAATGTTTTATATCCTAACTCGTAGCATTGTTTTTTTCTTCTTCTATTTTATTTAATACTTTTTTTTTTTATTGTTCGTGATAAAAAGGAAAGATCATTCCAAATACCTATTCGTTAGCGAGCCTGAGGTATCCTGTGCATTCCATCTCATTAGGAGACCGAGCCTGTCCACCAATTTATAAATCTCTGAACCCAAAGCTAGAGATCCGATCATTGATAAATACGACCGAACCTCGTCTTTTTAACAATTCGAAATCGAAGTGAGATAGAATTTTTACAGTTTCCTCTCGAGGGCAGATGTTCAACTCCGGTACCTTTTAAGATTAAGATAGCGGCTTTGAAGAAACTGGAAATCGGTCAATTAAAAATATTCGATAAGAAAAAGGAGCAAGAAGCAACTCTGAAGCGAAGAAATAAAATATTCCAGTTCTTACATCAGGCTAAAGTGTACCATGCTGTCTTCGTACACTGCTCTTTTCCTCAACATCTTTATAGCCCAGACGATGACCAATGATTGTGAGTCGGGACAAAAAACAACATAATGTAATGCATGTTTTATTCAATCCGGCCGATCTCCGATTAAAAGGTCCTGAATTTATAATAAAGGACAACTACCATCTGCATAGTTATTAATTAATCTATCTACTTAACGAACAGACGACTCAAAAATAGAGAATCTAAATCATTAAAAGAGTCTCAAGCTCTAATGAAGTTCTCATGATAGTTCATGACAGATATGGAGATATTCTATAGGGCAAATAACACATAATATAATAGAAAACTATAGTACATCCGCAACAACAAGCAGCCCGTATCGATAGTTTCAGTAGCCGCTTTTGGTATGCTGCAGGTATCGTGGTGCATGAGTAAATTAAATTAAGTACAAAGTTTTTATTATTAAACAAAATATATCTGTTCGAAATAAAAAAAAAAATAGTGAAAACAACGACAAATAGAGAGATACTCTTATAAAGCCAAAAAGTCTATTAGCTAAAATTTGTATACGCGTGGTGTGTATTAGTGTGGCGCAAAAAGAATGCTCACTTTTGAAATAAATAAAACTTCCCAGATTGTTAACATAAATTTTTCTAATTTACATATATCAATTCTGTAGTAAATCCGATCTCAAAAAAGTCGTTAAAAGTTAAAAAGTAATACCGTCCATCTACAAAAAGTACTTCCGAAAGATGGCGTCGTTCTTCAAATAAGCACATACACAAATTCTTTTTCCAGTTGATTCAAAACCAAAAGTTGATTTTCACAAACCTCGATTACTAAACTCTAAAAAAAGAAATTAGTACCGAAACAGCAGCTATAGTATGAGAAACAGTAGTGAAAGCCATGAACTTTGAACAAACAATTATGATGTGCTTATTTGAAGAACGACGCCATCTTTCGGAAGTGATTTCTCGTACATGAACAGTATTATTTTCAACTGCTTGTTTGAAATTGGTAAAATGCACAATTCATGTATGGAAATTTAAAAAAAAAATATGTTAACAATCTTAGAACTTCTATTTATTTCAAAAGTAATTATTTTTATGCCACCCTATAATTTGCATTTTATACTTTTTTCTTTCTTGCTATTATAATTCAAGAGTAGTAAAAAAAATAATATGAAATTGCCTTTAAATATTGTTCAATAGCACTTGAGCACTTGAGTTGAAAATGAATTATATCAGTTCTGATTTATTTTCGATTCAGGATAATCGTGTTTGTTTTGAAAGACGAAGACATTTTAAAAATAGAAAATCATTAGCCCGGCTGGAGGATACTTTTTTTTCAGTAGCGTCTGATGCATGAAGTGGAATAATAAATAACAAGAGAGCATCTGTAGTATCAGCATCACCATATGGAGCCAACTTGAGCAGAGCAAGTTATATATGATATTTTAGCCATTTACTACTTAGTTAATTACTTCATAAATCTGTAAGTATAACTTTAAAAATTTTACTATGCCATTATACACACACATTTATTTTATAATAAAATTAAAACATTGAATTACGTTACTTTATTTATAAAAATACACATATCGTCGGCGTTCAAGCAAAAGTCACCAAGCCCAAAATAAGAAAAATTCACAGTTCACTTTCTTCACATAGCAAACCATATATTTTCATCTGTCAAACATCACTTAGCCATTTAATGCCTTATTTGGTTGTAATTTGACGGATCAGTTCATGTATATTGTTTTTTCACGAGGCAAAAATCATGTTCATAAACACTTCACTAACTGGACTTTGAGTGAATTTTGCTCGAATGCCAACGAAATCATTTTTACTCAAAAACGTTATTGAAAAAGAACATTTTAAAATGTATCTAAAATGAAAAATAACTTACTGTCATTAAACGTAAATTAATTTTTCCCAAGGGAAAAACCCTAAATCCGTCCGCATAAAATCAATTTGTGAACATAAATATAATATTCATATTTTTAACTATTATCATAAAGTAAATTTCACTGAATAATTACTTAGGATAATAACTGCAGAAATAGAAAGTGAGAATGAAAGGGGTGTACATGGCCGTAATAATTATTTATCCATTTAATTAACTTCGAGTAGAGTCGTTCAGAAATAATTATAACGTATTCCAACGGGATAAAATTATTTTTAATAATTTAACAATAATATCTGCCACAATAATTGTTAAGTTATCGTATTGTTGTTGAAATCACAGCTAAGGTAACTTGTAGAACTAAATTCATAGCTGATAAAAAAATCATATAATATAACTAAACAAGTACTAGGTACATTTAAAATGAAATTCCTATGCACAATGCTGAGGTGTTTGGGTACAAGTCATTTTTTTTTTCGAGCTTTAGCTTCGAGAAAAAGGACCTAAGTTAAAGTAACAGTGTTCAGATGGGATGTGAACACTATTTCATTGACTTGTATTCTTTTTATCGTAAGTAAAATTAATTTTAAACAAACAAAATATGACTAAAACACAATGGGAAAAACAAACCAAACTTGTACACCACCTCCTTACAACATAAAAGACTCATCACCGACATTACTAATGTATTTGTATTTGTTAAATTAACTTTCAGTATTGTAAATAAAGTCCCTTAATTGCGTATATTTCAGAAGAAATTTACTATTTCTACAGTATTTACTACAATATAAATTATTAAATTCTACGTGGAAAATGTTTTTAAAAAACAGTGTTTTCTGCTATGTTTTAGCGAATAATGTTTATAACATGATAAACGTGTAGCTTCCTCCATAATATATTAATACAAATTATTAACTTAGAGAGAAAAAAAAAATGGTCTTTAGAAAAGGTAGGGGTAAGAAGGAATGCAGTGGCGACCGGTCCCAGGATATTGTTCATTTTCTCATTGTTTCCAAGCAGCGACAATGCCGGCTCAAAAGGTCTCGTGTCTTCTATCAAACCACAGCTTTCACGCTTCCATCTCTTTTATATAACTAAAAAACAGCAATACATCCAGATAACGCACGGAAAATGGAGTTCCCAAACTCAATTTTTCTACAGTTTATAGGTTGTAATAAAATTCGTTTAGTATAAAAAATGACATGAATCCTATAAAAAGCAATCATGTGAAATTAAACTTTAAATTTTAATTATCATTTTATGTTCCAATTCATAAAACATAATTTTATATAATTATTCTAGAGTTAATTTAAAAAATGAGGAAAACAAAAGTAATATTCACAAACAAAAATTTTCAGGGATTTTATAAATATAAATTTCAATTATTATTTTTATTTACAGCCGAGAAGGATAACTAGGTGGGTGTAATTAGGATTTATATTTTTTTATTTCACTTTAGAGATATTTACTAAATTTCAAATACATATTAAAAATATAAATATCTAAACTGCTATATAATTAATGTAGATATTATATGACTCTATATGAATGTCATGTTCCGTCATAGCCTTTAAAGCTAACTTTATACTTTCTTTACCGCTGCTAAGAAAAATTCTATTATCACCTTGAAAAGTAATCAAATTCCCTCCAAGAAGTTAAATAAAAGAAAAATATAATTTATTAAAGTCAACTGATAAAACAGTCGTCGATAAATACAGTCATTCAAAACCATCAGAAAACCAATAAAGTCATACTTGATCTGGAACATTTGAATAAGAAATTATAGAAGAAATGTGCGGTGGGCTAAGAGAGCCACATGGCGACAGTGTTCCCAGCCTAATAACCAGGGGCGTCACTTTTTTGACATGACAACCACATGTCCTCGGGTAGCAGGTACACATGGCCCTCCGTTCAACGGTAGCCCCCTCATAGCTTAATCCTTCCACCGTCCTTCTATTCCAATAAATCAATTAGGTCGTTGTATCATTTTAGTGTTTAACCATTTCAATTCATACTGATCTCAATCTTTTTAAAAAAATATGAAGACATGATGGTCCTAGAAGTTATTTATAAATATTAAAACTTAGTAGACATACGGCATGAAAGTATTCTAACATAGAAAATTATCTAATTAGTTACCTACCGTTTACCAGAAGATGTTTCTCATTTTTTTTTTCTATTTTTAAAACTCCATTTTCAATCTATTTCTTCCAATTAACCAATATTCGACGTGAAGAGTATGCACCAATTGCTTTTCAGTCGATAAAAATATTTATTCCGAAATATATTACCTAAAATACTGTTATGAAACTGTTGACTTCTATTGGAGGGAGAAGGAGTGAAAGAAGGGTCGGCAAAATTAACCTTGCACCCCCTGCCAAAAATTCTAATTCCGATCCTGTGTTCTATATATCCATGAAGCTCAGTTTAAGTTAAAGCGTGTTTGTCCAGGCCGCTAAGTATTAGCTTCGATCAATGGAGGATGGTGTAAGTGTATTTAACATTTTATATTAGTTTATCGCTCCAAGGTCTAGGCATTGTATTGTCTGTTAAATAGACTAGTTGTCAAGGGCAGCAGGTTGCTAGATATCGCCTTGGATTCACAAAGTGATACGCAGTGATTTTTTCAACTGGTATCTTACAGAATTGAAACCAACACCGATTGTGCAAATCGATGTTGAGGAGTCAATGTTGCAAGTGTACCAACTGTGAGTATGTAGATGGTATTTATTGCCTTTGAAGTACAATAAGTAAAGGGCGCAGTGACGGAAAGGATTGGACACAGAACATGGAAGGAATATATCCTCTTCTATAATACTCTGTGGTGTTGGAGCAGCCATCAGGTACGTTCGGGCCAGAAGAGTAATGCCAATTCAATCCCGGCTTTGAGGATAAATTTTTATTTTAATAAGGATCCATGGAATAAATCTTACGTTGGAATAACCCCACTCCCATTAGATTATGATGGTAATCTGAAGATAAGCATCCCTATTCTATTTAAAGCACAAAGGGCCAATGAATCAACTTAATTTTTTGAGTCAGGATTGTTATTTATTCATTTTATAGGAATAAAACTGAATATTATAAAAAAAAATACAGCAACCAGGAATTTTATAAATATATTTGAAAAAAGAGTTTCCTAGCTATATTAAATAAATGATCAGCAAATATTATTCATTGATAGTCCACTGACTACGTGTACCGAATAGAATATTATATAAGTAACCATGATATTGTGTGTGTTTTAATAAATTGTTATCATTTATTGTTTATCATAAAGCTCTTTTCCATTTTATTTTCAAGTTAATGTGTAAACTATGTAAAATAGCACTATTTAACTTTTCACTGCTGTATATACAATGAAATTGAGAAAACTTTTTTTTTTTTACTGTTCTCTATATTTCTTCCAGGACCCCGTGCTAGAGATAGATTAAATAAATGACTAGTATATTATAAACAAATTAATAATACTAGGGGGACACCGGATCCCCCGTTCCTCTGGGGGATTCTACATCCCCTCCCAAACTCCCGGCGGCCTTCAGCTCTAACAATGGGGGGCCAATTTATTCATAATTAATTTTTGCAAAATAAAATAATTCAAATTATAAAAGTCGTTACTACAGAATATTTAAAGAATGTAACTTACTTTTTATTACTTTCAAGAAAGGTGTCAAACTCCACAGCCATTTTACAACAGAGGGCTTTCCTGTTGTGCGTCGATGAGCAGTTGGTGTTGATCATGTGACCATCTGAAATCGTAAAAAAAAATTAATAACAAGATTGTATTTTAATTTAAAATATTTATTATACAGGGTTGAGAGAGATAAACTGTTTTATTGTCAAATGTTAGCAACCAGCCTCATTTAATGCCAATAATTAATAAAGATCGATGTAACCATTTATACTATATTCAATCCTTGTACGCCTATTTAACTATGAAACGGTGGCTCAAAAAGTGATCCTGAATTTGGTTACTAGTTTTCGAAGATTACAGTATCTCAAAAACGACACTCGGCGTCGTGACACCCATTTATTGACACACACACACAAATGGGGAGGAAAACCAGTATTTTACACTAAATTTTAACACTTAAAAGAAGTAATAAAAATGTTTAATTAGATTGGAAACCAAATTGCGTTTGTAACCTTTATTACCGAAACATATGATTTATGTATTTAATTTAACTATAATTTTGGATGTAATCTTATTATGACCTTCAAGTAAAGTACCCTTTTCGGCTCACCAATTTTAACAAAAATATATTAAATACATTCATATTGATATAAAAGTGCTATTTACCAAAATTGAGATGTTTTACATTATATTTTAATATAATTTTTGACGAAAGTCTAATATGACCTTCAAGTAAAGTACCGCTTCCGGTTTTTAAATTTAAACCAAAATCTATTATGTTATTTAAATCAATATATAAGTTATAAATACTAAATTTGAGAAGTTTCTCGTAGTATTTTAATATAATTTTTGATAGAAATCAATTATGACCTTCAAGTAAAGTACCACTTCCGGTTATCAAGCAGTTTCCGAAGATTGTAGAATCTCAAAAACGACACTCGGCGTCGCGACATCCATCTATTGACGCATTCACACACACACACCTTGTAATGTGGCATGCTCGTGTTACTATCTATGGTGGCTGTGTTCTAGAGATGAAATGTCGAAAGAGAAATATCGAAAATGGTATCGATATCGATACCTTGACAATATCGGCATAAAAACATTGATAATTAAAAATATTGTTAATAATTTTAACGTTTTAAGTTGAATAAAAATAATAAATTAATAACCGACACAGAAATATTGATATAAATATATTTCTTAATTATACCGGCAAAGAAATATCGATATGTGTGTGCCCCTTTAAAAGATTAAAAATATCGAAGATCGATATTTTGAAATATCGATATTTTATTTCGATAAATTATATCTCCATGTACATGTACTTGTAATAATATAAAATGTGAAGCTCATAGTTGATATAAATTATTAGAGGCAGCAAATTTCTTATATGTGTAAATGTGATTAGGCAAAATTTCTGAAAGGACGCAAAGAAAAAGATGAAATTCCATGTACAAAAATGAGAACAAAATTTGGTTGCTCAATACTATTTATGCTTTTATTACAATAAACGAGTAAATAAGTAATAAAGTAATAAGTAATATCAAAGTGT
Source organism: Rhaphigaster nebulosa (assembly GCA_948150685.1). Taxonomy (NCBI): domain Eukaryota; kingdom Metazoa; phylum Arthropoda; class Insecta; order Hemiptera; family Pentatomidae; genus Rhaphigaster; species Rhaphigaster nebulosa. The sequence goes on from OX411310.1 coordinate 97,990,467, forward strand.
GATTTAGGTGCACATAAATTTGAAAATAATAAAACATGAAATAAAAATTTCAGCTGTCTGGGCCGTTTTATTGCTGCAAAGTCTTTGAAATCTTAAAGGGTTCAAAGCTCTTTTAAGTAATTCTTTCGATTTTATTTTTATGTGAATGAAAATAAAGATGGAATGAAACATTTGCAATATCGAATAATCTACCAGAATAGTTGCATCACTAACTAGACAATAACCATCCACTTTAGGAAGATTAAAAGTTCATTTACGCGTTTTGCAATATCAGCATGCTTTTGTTTTAAGAAATCGTAATTCAGCAGTCTATACTGTAACTACCATCTTGTAAAGTTGACTTTATCTTCTTAGTATTTTACAGGCGAATGGTAAATAGAATATTAATTTTATACTGCACATCAAGAAAATATGTTGTTCTGTCAACCATTGTTCGACCATCATGCCGGCAAACGATAAAATAGGTCTTGTATATAATTCAAGTGACGTTGAGCCTCGATTTTTTAATTTTTTTTTTTTATGCTTATATTAATTAATAGGAAACATCTATTTTAATACCAGTGATAACTAAAATCTGCCTAGTCTATGAATAGAGCATCTAATCTAGTATTAACAGATAAAACAAAAGATCATAAAAAATTATGTAACGGAAATAGTTTTCATAAGTAACTATAACTTATCTTGGAAACGTGTTGACTTAATAATAATTTAAACAAGGAATATAGCTGATAATGATTAAAACGATAATGACTGTTTCCAACTAACATGATTTATTAACATTGATTTCATTCTTCGTAGATTCAAATTAATTCAACGAAACACAACAACGAAGAAATGGAACCATGATCCTTTCACAACTAAGCTTAATTTCGGTTTATATTTACAAAAAAAATATATTTTTTGCGTTACAACATAAAATGCAAGACTTGATTTTAAAACCTCGTAAAAAGGTATACACTCATTAATAATATAATTAAATAAGGAAAACTTTCCATAAGTAAAAATGACTCGCAATAACTATATTATCAGTTTGCATAAAAATATGAGAAAAATATTGATGTGAGAAAAAATATTGAATCCATTGACAGTTTTAATGACTTTAAAAGAGAAAATATATGTCCTATCTCATCTTTAAGAAATGTGAACAGATCTTCCTACTCATGACTATTGTACAAGTGGATCTATTTTGAAATGATCACCGGAGATTATTCAGATTACGTGGTTTGGTCCAAGTAAAGTGATATTCCCATGATCTAAGCCTCTAATAGTTAAAATAAGTAAATAAATGGTTTTTGAATTATTCCACATACGTTTTATACCATCGACCTTAAATTAGTGAAGACCGAAAAAAAAAAATTGATGAGTAATTTCCCTTCCCTTTGTAGCAACCTCACAACTGTTTCTTTGCAGCTATATTTTATATTGTCCTTTGTTACGAGTTAATCACTTCTTGCAGGAGTCAAATGATTCTAATCAGCGCGAACTATGAGATAAACAGTTCACAGATATGCAATAGTAATGCTAGATTTTCAGACCTAGATATCAAAAGAAAGATTAATCTTAGAGCAATGACTTAGGTCATTAGAAATTCAGATACGGCAGAAAGAAGGATTAAGAGATTCAGCTCCAGGATTGAGAGACTGAGGGCCAGAAGATGTTATGAAAAAAGGCATTTGCTTTTACGATTCACTTAATATGTAAGATAAGGACAAGCTTAGTTCGCATAAGATAGGAAGGAGTTCTATTTTCGAGACATTTAAGGATTAATTAACTGATTTTTCTTCAAGAAATCTGGTTTAGATCCAGGTACCAATCAATCTCCTACAAATGATTAAGTAGCTAAATTAATACAAAATTATTGGGCAACGTTTAAAAAAAAAATAAAAATATTCTATGGTATTAAATTACCGTGCCAATATAAAACTATATATATTTAGTCTTAACTTCAAATACAGTTTACTAGATAAGGCCTTTACATGTATTTTTCAAGTAGAACTCTTGAAATTCTTCTATAAATATTATATTATTTTATTATTATTCTTTAATAATTATTCTTCTAGTCCTTACGATCCTTCCTTCTGGGCCAAAATCCCTTTGATGTAGCGACGATCGAACCCATTTTTCAAAGTTTAAAAGCACCACAAGTTACCAGTCTTATACCAATAAATTCTTAACCTTCGGCATTTAAAGAACATCGTTTGGAGAAAATACTAGTGAATTGGTAGGAATAGCCATACGTAAGGTACGTACCTAATCGCCCAGAACCAATAGGATCATATTCAAGAATTTTAACTTTGGACCAGAAAAAGGCTGGAAACTATCTCTTAATAGGAGTTTCTAGTCGAAAAAAAAAAAGAGTTAATGAAGGATGTACATGGGAAGTATATACCCCGCCTTCATTTAAGCCAGTTTTAAATAACTGTAAAAATATAGAAAACAATAGTAACACATAATGAAATGGAGTTGTGACATTTTTATGTTGAATGTCATATTCTGCAAATAATTATTTAGTGTTAATGTTCTATTATGAACTTGAAAACTCATGTAAGTTAATTAAATAATCTTAAAAACCTTATTCAGTTTCCAAGATTACTGTAATATTAATAAATCAGTCAGAATATCACCATTCTTATTATTTTTTTTTAGTCGTATTTCTACGAAAATAATAGACTTTTGCACTGAATCGAGTCATCGGAGGAGTGTGGGTTAATTTTTATCCGTTTGTCACTCTTGACTATGGTTTTAGGGGTGTCTAATAGATTATTCATTTTTTACCCACTACATTTAGGCACTTCCAGCGACCCTCGGAACAAATGAAAATTGGTATGAATGGTTGTTTTTTTTAGGCAGAACTATACCATAAAAGCGGAGGTACATTTCAATCAAAATGTCTACAGCTCCACCCAATTGAGTTAAAGAATTTGTATTTGGATTGAGTTGGTATTAGAGAAGTGCATTTTGGAGGGGTCTACCTTTTCTCTCTCAACCACCGCGATTTTAAAGATTTTTCGCACTTTTGCAGCCCCTCCATATTCAGTTAAAGGGTTGAAAATTAGTACATGAATTGAGTTAGAGAAGTACTTTTGGGAGTCCCAACTTTTTTGTTCTCACCATTTTGAATTTTAGTGAAAAAATTATCTTAGTAACGGAACTCTGCTGCTCATGTTTTTATATATATAACTACACACACACACAATATTTGCTCTTAAAGGTCTAGAAATGAAATAACGAAAAATCTGTAATTACTCCCTTGTACGAAGTAAAGGAAGTAATTTAATCTTTAAAAAAAAATTTTAAGTATTGTAATCGCGAAAATTTTCGGTTATCAGATTTCGACGGAAATATCCATTTTGACCATCCCTGAATCCATTTTGACTAGTTTCGTCGTGGCGTCTGTACGTACGTTCGTATCTCGCATAACTCAAACACAGTTCGCCGTAGAAAGTTGAAATTTTGTATTTAGGATTGTCGTAAAATCTAGTTGTGAACCTCCCTTTTTGGTCACTGCTTGATCACCGGAAGTGGTACTTTACTTGAAGGTCATAATTGATTTCTATCAAAAATTATATTAAAATACTACGAGAAACTTCTCAAATTTAGTATTTAAGATTTATATATTGATTTAAATAACATACTAGATTTTGGTTTAAATTGGAAAACCGAAAGCGGTACTTTACTTGAAGGTCATATTAGACTTTCATCAAAAATTATATTAAAATATAATGTAAAACATCTCAAATTTGGTAAATAGGACTTTTATATCGATATAAATGTATTTAATAGATTTTGGTTAAGATTCGTGAGCCGAAAAGGGTACTTTACTTGAAGGTCATAATAAGCTTACATCAAAAATTATATTTAAAATATCTGATGTGGGCAACACATGACTTCCTTGTACGCCTATTAAATTGTAAATCCGAGGCTCAAAAAGTGATACTGAATTTGGTTACTAGTTCATTTGGAAACTAGTTACTTACTGAAGTAAAACGACATATAATAACGGAATGAGACCTCCAGTAACAGGAGTGTGTTTTGTGTGTGTTTGTATCAATAGATGGATGTCGGGACGCCGAGTGTCGTTTTTACTGCAATCTTCGGAAACTAATAACCAAATTCAAGATCACTTTTTGAGCCACGGATTTATAATTTAATAGGCGTACAAGGAAGTCATGTGTTGCCCACATCAGATATTTTTTTCTTAGTGATAATAGCAAGTTAAAAAAAATCATAAGTTAATTTAACAATAACTACAAACAAAAATTGTTTTTATTATTTTTTATATTGATTAATTAATATTTATAGTTTTTATTTTAATATATGCATATAACTCCTAAATTTAACAGTAAAAAAACGCAATTAGATCAGATAATTCAAGCGAAGGTTATTACATGTTTTATTTATTATGTTTCGATATTTCTTCTAGTACTCCAAGGAGGTTTTATTATTTTTACGTAATTGCTATAGCTCCTCTACAAACATTTAGAATTTCAATAACTCAAATCAAGTTTCCCTTGAAAAATGTGTTAGCTGTTTTTTCAGTGGTAACATTACAAAAGCAGAGATTCCCTTCACATACCATAAGTTACAGGGAGATAACATTTTTTTAACTAATATCTAAGTGAATATTAAAATTAAATTTAAAAGTTCGCAAATTTCCTTTCCATTTTTCTTGTATTACGGTATATTCAATATTTATTTATTTTATTTTTTGAATTAAGAATAATGTTATTAATTCTGAGTACAACTGAACATTATTCTCTATAGAATAATTAGTTACAAAATGATTGGCCTCTTCAGTTTAATTATATAAGAGATAAACATTTTTTTTAGAAATTATCTCTCACGTTCGGACTAGAACCAGTGCCTGACCCACTAATCTACCCCACTGATATTTTTTTATGACAGTGAAAACCTCACTTACATACAAAATAAAAATAAAAATATCTAGACACTATATTTAAATGGTGTTAGTTACATACAAAACTTAGTAATGCATGAAAACTGGATTGGTAGAGTTATCGAAAAATACAATGTAGTATTTAGGTCTTTTGCTTATTATCAATTCGCCTGTTTAGAAGACTCGAATAAATATATTTATTTCAATAAACGTTTCATATGGCCAACACTGGATGCCAAGAAAAACAAAATATGTAAGTGCTTATCGAATTGTTATAAGCCATTGGAGTTCCTCAATAAAAATTGGAATTTCCATTCCGAATAAAAAATAAAACAAAGTCTTCTATGATGTTTTTTTTTAAATTGACCTTCTTATTGGTGGGGCCCACGGGTTTCCTGATAGCTATCTACGGGTCGCCATTCCGTTTTAACTGTAGTGGGCCTTTCAGAATTTATTATACGTGATGGCCATAAAATAAATTTTAAATGACCTGAATTCCCGACGGGTAATCGAACCCACGCCGCTTTTGGTCAGAGCGATACGTTTACGCTAACTGATCGTTAAAATACTTAGCATTTTATGTATTTTTGTAATGAAAGAATTTAGAGTTAGGGGTCTTTTCTGTTTCCAGGCCTTCGGTTACTATTATGATATCGGTTACTCATTATGATAAAATTGTTCTTCAAAGCAACAGCTGGGCAAGGTATACCCATGCCGAAAGTAACTATAATAAGTATAAACTAATTTTCATGAAGGGTATTTTCAGACCCTCGAACCATGTTTGGGTCTTTACTCCTTTTGATTCCTTCATTTCGTTTGTAGCATCTCCACTGTGATGCTGCTCCTCTAGCTTACAATTTCATGTGGCCATTACGGATGGCTAATTCCCTCGGAATGGATCCGGGATCCTGCAGAAAAACAAGACCGTCCTCTTCTGTCTTGAATTTTGGACAAATTTGCTCGTAATTCATAATCACTGAACACATATGAACCGAATATTTTTATATAAAGTAACATGTGTTTTTATTTATCATTAATAACAACGGTTATCTGAATTGGGTAACCGATATCAAAATAGTAGCCGGAGACCTGGAAACAGAAAAGACCCAGAGTTAGTTTATAATATTTTTTTTTAGTTTTGCGCTGATTAATTTTCTTTCAAATAAATCGCTGAGTCCAATAAATATAATTCAATGGAGAAAATACCTATAGCCATCAATGTTTGAAAAATGAGGCTATCGTATAATTTTCAGAATAAAAAAAAAAATAATGATATTTCTAGAGTAACAAATGAGTTTGAAGATAAATGATCAACGTGCTGATTTGAGCAGGTTGTGAAATGGGGCCCAGCGGGAGGCGAAAGCCACTCCTCAACGCTCGAACCTGCTTTCGATTAGGCCACTTCAGAACTGGACCTTGTAAGGTAACGGAACTGACCAACTAGTTCTTCCATCTTCATGCATAATAAGAAACAAATTTTATGACAGTGTCCAACACTAAAGACAGATAACTCTCTTCATAGGCAAGATTATAACCAGTTCCACAAGCGATACCCAATGGTCTTTAAGTTAAGACGTTAATACGGAACCAAAACAACTAAAACATACTTTCATTCAAAATAATAATTCGATTTATATGATTAACCTAGCATTATAATCCAGGCTTCGGTCACAGATTAAAGAATGTTCTGCTAACAACTTTGTACGGACAAATAAAACATAATAAACCTGTGTTAAAATCTTTTATTTATATAATTTGCATCAATACAATCTTTAAATCAAATCGTGTATTAATAAATGCATTTCATCTGCTATGATATATCATTGCCGACGTGAAACCAAAAATCAGCACGTGAATTTGATTGCATTAGAATTAAGATTTTATATGATATGTACTGGTGAAAAGTGTGTTAAAAATTGTACGTACAACAGTGACAGCAGAAGTGGAGTTACATCGTAATTTTGTAGGTCTTCAGTTAAGACTTCTTAAAGGCTATGATAAGTTGGGAAAGGTTATTCTTTACATTCGGCAGAAAGGGTTTTGCACTTGGAACATGTTGCAGATCTTCTATGGGCTATTATATCGCAGAACATTTCGTTTTTTAATAAGACAACTCTCTTGCACATCATACATGTCTACGTGAAACAAAATGAAAATACAAACAAAATGAAAAGTGCTGAAAATGAGAGAATGTGAAACTCGATGCAAGGAATTTTTTGTCCAGAAATTGAGATAATGGTATAAACCAACCACGAATTCTGGCTGAAAAATGTGATGAAGAAGAAGAAAAAATAGAATATATATTTTGAGTAACACCTTCATATTTTTGTAACGATATTACATAATTATTATGTAATATATGTAATGTTATGTAAAAGATAAAAAATAAAATCCCACCTGGTCCCTCCTCTTGTCGGACCTGGGCACAACTACAACTACCAAGTCTATATCTTGATGATCAGCAAATTATCATACAGAGGGACCGACAATTAACGATGACAATTAATTCATCGGCATCTTCCACGAATTGATTGACGGCAATACTGCCGTGATAAGCTAAAAGGCCCTAACGCCCAATAATTTTTTTAAATACATTTTGTTTTGTACAAGAATTGCTCTAAAACCTACATCTTTTTATGAGTTAACTCTAAAATCAATGATTAGAATTTAACCATTGGATTTAGAGCTTTCTAATGTCATAAAAAGGTTTTAGAGTAATTCGGGTACAATACAAAAATGCATTTTAAAAAACAATCTGGAGTTAGAACCTTTCAGTTCATCACAGCAGTGTCTGGTCAATCAATCAAATTCAAAAGTGCAAAAATGTTATAAGAATACAAAATTGAGATCTGAACTAGAAATTGCAGGTAGTCACATGAAAAATATTCTCGGATAAAGTTTTTTTTATCCAAAGAAATAAAAATGATTTTATTTCGAAATAAAAGTTTCTTAATTTGACGCGGTTTAGGATAAATCTGCACCAGGATGCGTTTTACAGCCACTTCAAAGCTTCCTTGCTTTTATTGAATGTCTTTGCGTGATATTCGCAACTTGTGGTTCGTGCGCAACCAGTGAGCCTAATGCGATTGACTCCGTTGTCATGTGACATTGAATTCTTGAGCAATAATGTCAGTCTTTGATGGAGCCTTGATGGAGAATAGTCATGTTTACGTGAATTTTTATTCCATTCTGAGCATGTTCAACAGGAGTCGAAAGATAATTAAAATTGTATTTTTTTTTTTTTTTTTGTATAGGTTGAAATGTACCGCAGTGAAAGTTAAATTTTTTAATGTATTTTATTTAAAAATATGTGCACTATATTATATTTTTTCCTTTAAATCTTAAATGCACTTTTAATAAACAAAAGAAAACGGTATTATAATAAATATTCAGTTTGATGCAGTCTCATTAAACAGGTCTTTCTGGTATTTTATGTTAGTGAGAATAAAATAGGATTGCCATCAGATAATGGATAGCGTCCTGCCAAGCTCAGGAGTTTCCTTATCTTCCAGTTGACCTTAATCAGTAAAAGGTGCAGCTCACAGCTAATTAAATATATTTAAAGTTATTTGATATGTCTCCGTTATTAAGACAGCAGATTATACTTGTATTCTTTATATTCTTTATTATACTTACGAAAATATGACTTCTTTTTTTTTTAATTTATATCATTCTTCTTAGATGTTGTGCTGAACTTTTAATTGGACTTCATATTCTGAGCCAAATAGTTTTGTTTGAATAAAAGAGTATTCGGCATATCTTTGTGAGACAGTTCTAATTAACTTTATAACATAACAAATTAAAGGAGCGAAAAACGCTGAGACAAAATAAGATGCCTTAGAGCACACTCATTTTTGAACCCTCAATTAACTACTACCCGTTTTTAACCTTTCGATGATCCAAACAGTATTATCTGAAGCAAATTTTGATTGGGAGTCGACTTCCTATTGTGGTATGAGGGCTCTCATACTTCCGGGTCTATTGTGGTTCATGATCTTCCTTTTCATTCCTAGTTACACCACTCTTGGATGGAATCGAGATTAAGTCTTGGTCCTTCTATTTATACATAACCCCAAGTTCCAATGCATACTCTGTTCTTGGGATCCCAATAGCCTTTTCTATAACTTTAAATGCACCTCAGCAATAGTTGCAATTAACCATTGTGGCTTCTTGTTGCTCTATTGTTACAATAGAATTGTTGCTCTTCTATGATACTTTGTACCGTAAAATATACGTCACGGTTAAGTTAAAAACTCTGCCTTACTTATCACTGATGGTAAACAAGGACGTTTCAGGTGATACGCGACCAAGCAAACAAAGGTCATGGATAAAATCGTCTTTCACAAGTTCAATAAGGGATAACATTTTTTTTAAATATTATTATTGAATGTATAAATAATAAGATGAATAAACACGATCTACAATTAATTACAATAATTCGTACTGGCTGCCGTAGTAAAGGCGAAAGCACTCAGTGTTGAAGAGGATTAAAGAATCAAGTTGAGCTCCATCAAGCCTAAAATTGATGCTGTACTTGTTAACAAACAGCGTGCTTCCAACTGAAAATTATTGATGCTTTTCTTCACAATGTCCAAATTTCTTACCTTTTGTGGTTCACTTTTATAAGCATAATTTTGAATGCTGAATCTTACTGCTGTTTGTTAATGAGAAATTAATAAACTTTTGATTTCGGAATTTTGAGCTTTATTTTCAGTTTATTATATATTATTGTGATATTAATATTGTTTTATTTTTTATATAAAATTTCTTAAATAAGTTTGTATTATTTTATGAAGACAAACCTTTAATAAAAATATCACAAGATCAGATAGCCAGTTATCTGAAAAGTGTAAGTGGTACGCAGTGACATAAAGTTTGGGAACTTTTGGTGTAGACCCCGATCAGAGCTGTCGTGGGAAGATTACACTTTAGATAAGATTGAGATGTTTTGGCGAGTTAGGAACCATTTTTAGATCTGCTCTATGAATACCCTTCGTTTGATAATCATATTGTGTTATTACAAAAGGTTTATAATAATTTATATCTGATTTTCTATCTACCAATCTGAGATAGTGCTCCCTTGCAACTCAGCAGGGTACATGGTCGTAAGAAGAATTCATAGACACCTTTTTGTATTTTTTTAAGATAATTACGATCCATTTTTCAGTTTATATGGCAATTTCCCTCGGTATTAAGATAGTTGTCCGTGGGTAGCTGTTGCAAATCGGAATTTCTAGTTAGAAGCATTACAATGTGTTTTATTAATTCTAATATGTATATGTATATGTTTATGTGTTTGTACAATATTTAATTCACCGAAGGCTCCAAAAAAAGGCTCCAGTGATGCAGAACAAGCGAAAAGCATAAAATAAGCTGACTGTATGCCAACAGCACCTGTTAAATAGCATACCCATGCACAATAAAATGTCCATACCAACAAATTTCTAAGTTAAGGACATAATTGATGCTTTTCTTCACAATGTCCAAATTTCTTACCTTTTGTGGTTCACTTTTATAAGCATAATTTTGAATGCTGAATCTTACTGCTGTTTGTTAATGAGAAATTAATAAACTTTTGATTTCGGAATTTTGAGCTTTATTTTCAGTTTATTATATATTATTGTGATATTAATATTGTTTTATTTTTTATATAAAATTTCTTAAATAAGTTTGTATTATTTTATGAAGACAAACCTTTAATAAAAATATCACAAGATCAGATAGCCAGTTATCTGAAAAGTGTAAGTGGTACGCAGTGACATAAAGTTTGGGAACTTTTGGTGTAGACCCCGATCAGAGCTGTCGTGGGAAGATTACACTTTAGATAAGATTGAGATGTTTTGGCGAGTTAGGAACCATTTTTAGATCTGCTCTATGAATACCCTTCGTTTGATAATCATATTGTGTTATTACAAAAGGTTTATAATAATTTATATCTGATTTTCTATCTACCAATCTGAGATAGTGCTCCCTTGCAACTCAGCAGGGTACATGGTCGTAAGAAGAATTCATAGACACCTTTTTGTATTTTTTTAAGATAATTACGATCCATTTTTCAGTTTATATGGCAATTTCCCTCGGTATTAAGATAGTTGTCCGTGGGTAGCTGTTGCAAATCGGAATTTCTAGTTAGAAGCATTACAATGTGTTTTATTAATTCTAATATGTATATGTATATGTTTATGTGTTTGTACAATATTTAATTCACCGAAGGCTCCAAAAAAAGGCTCCAGTGATGCAGAACAAGCGAAAAGCATAAAATAAGCTGACTGTATGCCAACAGCACCTGTTAAATAGCATACCCATGCACAATAAAATGTCCATACCAACAAATTTCTAAGTTAAGGACATAAACATGCAAACGTTTACAATAATAATACTAAACACTCACGTGTTTTCGTTTGGAATTCTTCATCATCTGCATCCGTAAAGAACCATATCTGAAAACAAACAATACTATAAATACCAGCCTTTACTGCCATATTACTATAAATATTACAAATAAAAAAATACCACTTAGCAACATTTTTTTTTTTTTTTAAATAACCTATAATTTCTTACAGAAACGCCAACAAGAATAACAAAGTATGGAGAGTTCTCACACTATCAAAAAGGTACAAAGGAAGCTATTACACTTAATAGGTCCGATAAGAATTGTGGGAATCCTTTGTCAGAAGATTGAGAGTATGTTTTTATTATGCTTGAGACTATTGATTGAGACTATTCATTATACCGTCCACGCATAAGACTTTTTTGCATATGCATTAAAAACTCTCTGAAGATTTTAAATTAGTGAGAAAATAATATTATACCTCTTAAGCCTAGGTGAATTTTTGTTAGATTGATTAAACACTGAAATTAGTTATTTTAAAATATAGATAATTATTGAGAGTTATATAGATTCGTAGATATATTTAATAAAAATTAAAAAAATTATAGAGCTATTATCAGGTGAGTAAATAATACATATGCAGGCTGTTGACTAATGTGTCCTTGAGCATTATAAGCATATAGTTCAGTCAGATGGGGACCAAAAAGGGATCTCGGTGGGAAACTATTGGATAAGTTCAGAAAATTTGTTGAAAAAATTAATTTCGGCATTCTGTCTCATTAGTTCTACTCCATACCGCTTAAAAACAGAGCGGCCAAACAACAAGATCATAAGAATCGAAATTGTAGGTAATTTACTCACCTTTAATTTGGTATAAAATGAATATCAACATTTATTCGAATAGTAAATAGTTTTCATGTTACAAAAAGAAAAGAGAATGAGAAACGTGCTTGAACCATTAGGTAGGATGTTAATAAGTGAGAAAAATGTAAATAATCCGAGGGCAATGTCAATACACTACTTGGGTAAACAACTAGCCAAGACCTTTTCAACTCTTTCATACTACGGAGATAAATTAGTTCGTTCACTCTGTTAGGAATGAACAGAATAAGCAAGTTGTAGTTATTTATTTTTTTTACTATTTCACGATGGAATACAGTAATAAAGGTAATTAATAATACTGTTTTTCTCCAATCATAGGCTATTTTAGGCACTCGAAATCTAAGTTAATCAACAAATTTCACCAATACAAAAAACTCTTTCACGTTTCAGTCTGTAACTTTTTATGTACACCAATGTGCGACTTAAATTTTGATTCTTTGTGACAAGTAACATATAAAGTTAGCAAACATATGAAATTTAATTGCCCGTTTAAAAGAAGGAATAAGAATAATGCCACAGGAAAACTCGTGGTTTTGAAACTAGAATTAATTGAGATATTGAGGGCAGATGGCCATCGCTTTAAGAATTCTCTGAAAGAAAAATGTACTTTATTAAGCTTATAAAACAAGAATATAACAATCATCCAATATTTTGAGAGAAAATTTAGACTCTCCGTTACGTATTTTTTGATCACTGTTAAAAAGAAAGTTGGAAGCAAGTTGACTCAAAAACTTTTTAATAAGTGTGAAATTATTGTGTGAAAACGATATTTTGCAGATAAAATGTGAGGTTAAGGGGAAAATAAGTGTGATACTTACTCAAGTGAAACTTTATTGCTGTTTATAAAAGTGTATTGTTGTTTTGGTCCAGTCTCAAAAATGTCTGCTGTTTTTTTATGCTAAATGTTTTTTTTAGGTTTCTATGAATGATGATGGGGATATATAGTCTTTCCCATGTCTAACACTAAAACACTGTTAAACATTAATACTACACATAGATGGTATACCTGTGTCTTATTGCTTATCGGTTAAACGGAGAAGATATTTTTCAGTAGGACAAGCTAATAACGATATGTCATTATTTTTTTTGTTTTGTTTCGTGTCTTGGTTTTAAAATTATTAACGAAATAGAAAAAAATATACTGGTTTCAGAAAGAAAATGATTTAAAATAGTTTAATGACAATTTTCAACAATAACAATCTAGTCTGGAAGAAAGGAAAATATTTCATTAACAATACAATGACTACTATAATTTTGTCCCGCTAGATTACCAATCGGCCACACCGTGCCCCGTCCCACGGGGGGCGCCAAAATGATGTTTTATCAAAAAATTCTTTACAACTTATTGCATTTTTTAACCGGCTTCAAGAAAGGATTTTATGTTCTATATGTATGTCCACTCATCACTCCGCCATTCTTGAACTGATATCTTTTTTACTTTCCCTTACCTATATACGAAGTATATAGTAAGGGGAAGTATTGCGATCGTGAAAATTTTCGAATTCGAGTTTTCAACGGAAATACATGTTTTAAGGTCCCCTGAGTCCAAATGACCAAGTCTCGCAAAATGGTCTGTGTGTGTGTCTGTGTGTATGTGATCAGTCTAGCTCAAAAACGGAAAGCTGTACGATACTGAAATTCCATATTTAAGGTTAGCACATGCATGTGATGTTACAGCAACATTTTCGTCAAAATCGACTAACCGGAAGTGCCACTTTATATAATCGATTTTACACATTTTTACAATTTTCTCGAAAACGGCTATAACGATTTTGATTAAACTTGCCTAAATTATTCTTCATAAAAACCTTTAACTTTTCATGGTACATCACCAAGAAATTGCAGGGAAAAAGTTATGATGAAAAGAATATTTTATTTGCGCATAACTTCAAAAGCGTGCAATTTATGGTAAATCATCTATGCACTTGTATGAAAGATAATTAAATTATCTAAAAAACAATAAAAGAATCATCAAAATCGGACCAGTATTAGCAAAGATACAGCGCATCGGACTAACCGGAAATAGCTATTATATCATGGATTTTACACTTTTTTACAATTTTCTCGAAAACGGCTCTAACGATTTTGATGAAACTTGGCTAAATTATTCTTCATAAAGGCCTTTAACTTTTCATTTATGTAGTAAATCACCGAGGAATTGCAGAGAAAAAAGTTTTGATGAAAAGAATATTTTATTTGCCCATAGCTTAAAAAGTATGCATTTTACGGTAAATCATCTATGCACTTGTATGAAAGATAATTAAACTATCTAAAAAACAATAAAAGAATCATCAAAATCGGACCAGTATTAGCAAAGATACAGCGCATCAGACTAACCGGAAATATCTATTATATCATGGATTTTACAACTTTTTACATTTTTCTCGAAAACGACTCTAACGATTTTGATGAAACTTGCCTAAATTATTCTTCATAAAGGCCTTTAACTTTTCATTTATGTAGTAAATCACCGAAGAATTGCAGTGAAAAAATTTATGATGAAAAGAATACTTTATTTGCGTGTAGCTTAAAAAGTATGGATTCTAATGTAATTATGTGTAGAATTGTATGAAAGGTAATTAAATTATCTAAGAAATAATAAAAGAATCATCAAAATCCGACCAGTATTCGCAAAGATACAGTGCATTTTATGTGGAGCACAAGACCCTAGATGGATATCCAAGCGCATCCGAAAGGAGACGGATGCGACCGAACCTCCTCCCAACAATCGCCAATCTGTTGTAAACAATACGCTATGTAATAAAGTAATTTAAGAATACAAAAGCGGAAATTAACTTAATTATTTCTACTTTCGCATTATTTACGGCAAGAAAAAGTTTCCCAGGAAACTAAACCAGAAACTTTTAAAATATATTTGCAACTTGACAAAGTTAAAATATATAGGTAGTGTACAGGATTGTTGTACTAAAATTGTTTAAATTTTTTTTTTATTGTACTTATGTGAGAAAAGATGTGGATGCCGCTGAGTTTATTAGAAGCAGTGTTTATGTGAACTCTTTAAAATTGTATTCAAAAGATAATTATTATAGGATGGTAAGGGAAAGTTGTGTGATGCGCGCACCGCACCAGATTTTTTTTATTAAAAGGGTGCTCCCACAATGTGGTCTCATATAAATTTTATCAGGATCCGATGAAAATGTTTTTTAATGTAGGTTCACTCATAATTTCGCTATTCAAAAACAGATTTCTATTATTTTTTTTTTTTGTAATCAACTTGTGGGATTCCGTATAAATTTCTCCAGCATCCGGCGAAAGCCTTTAGAGAAGATTATTTTTTAATTTTTGAAGTATTTGCAATTTAATTTTTATCACATATGGTTATGAAATTACACGTGATATAGTATGAAACAGAATCGAGATACTTAAAACATTATAAAATATTTTTTCAATATTGTTTGAGATAGAGAGACGAACTTCTCAATGGAAAACAGCTAATCACCCGCGATAATTACAATAGTTTCGTTTACAGCTAAATTTTTAAATCTATTTGTTTCTTTTATTTTCAAATAAATAAAACAGTCATTTTCCCAACAGTAGGACAGGCAATGGTCAATTAATAAACATAGATACTTAAAAAAAAAAAGTGAATACAACAGTTTTAATTTTATGCTAAATAAATAAATAAGCTAATCTTTGCTGTCTCATAGAAGCAGCGTGTTTAGTAGGACTTACCCATGCCTTTCGTATTTTAAATTTACACACTGAGGAATCTGAAAGAAAAAATACATCGAAAAGGTACACAAGTACCAGTAAAAAGAACTAAATAAAAACTTTTTCGAAAAAAAAAAAACTACTACTTCAAAACTGTACAAAACAACCACTAAAAAGATAGAAATAATTTTTCTTACAAAAGTAAATTATTAAGTTGTATTATAACTAATCAAAATCAACCTGAACAGTATAATAAGTTAATATTTTTTTATGTCGGTGCCAAGCCGCTCTACAAATTTTGAGAAGAACGCAAAACAACTTACAATGAAACGAATGAGTTGTGCTCCGCTCTTGATGGCTTGGCATCGGTGTAAACAAATTATAAATTATTGTACTGTTCAGGCTGATTTGGAATAGTTACTAATGTTTTTTTTTTTTCAAACAAAAGTAAATTATTAAACTTTTGTAAGATAAATTATGTCGATCCCTTCAGAGGCTCTTCTGTACAGTTTTGAAGTAGTTTTTTTATAATTAAAGTATTGTATTTATAAACATATAAAATAAATTGAAAGGTTTAAAAAAAAAAGTTGTATGAGTGCCTAGCAGAAAGTTGGAATCCCTTTAACCGACACTGCTTTAAATATATCCCAAAGCTTTTAATTTTCTTCACATGAAAAATGATTTTTTTCAAAAAAAGGTTCAACTGCTGTTGGAATCTATGTAATTGTTGGTTGTATTGACATCATATGCATGCGAAGCAACCTTTATAAGAGGATACACGAAACATACCTTCCATACCCTCAGACGATTTTACACTTAATATTCGACTATTCAAACATAGGCGTGTGCTCTGATGAGGTTCGAACCCTCATTGAAAAGTTTAGTGAGCTTCGGTGAATAGATGTCAGAAAAATTTACTTGATGTGCCTTTTGTTTTGCCGAATTACACAGATCTGCGAGCCGAATAATCATTTGTATTCTACAAACTGCCGAACGCTCAAAAACAGATTTCGAAGAAAGCGACAAAATTTTATTTATATTTTAATTTTGGGTCCATTTAAGAACGTATTATAAAAATGAGAGTATTAATAAATAGTTTGTATTCTAATGTAAATCATAAATTTGTATTTTATATAGTTTTGTAATATGGATAGATTTTTATAATGGATAACATATTCTATTTTGGTTGTATTCTTGTTCTTAAATAGAATAAAATAATTATAAATATAATAGAACATTAACAATTAATTTAATTGAATGTGGTTCATCTTAATAATTTTTCACATTTTTTTTTAATTTCATTTTTAAAGAAATTACTTAATTTATTTGGATAAATGGATGTAATATGAGTTGTAATTGCCATATTTTCAGAAGCAAATACAACACTTTTTTTATATTGTTAAATAAAAAAATTATTGATACCTAAGATTAGGATTTACTTCAGTATCGTAGGTGAAACTGGATGGTGGCGGTTCGAGTAGTACGCCTCGACACAGTTTCTGACGTAGTCAGGATCTAAAGAGGTTTGCATACTACACGATGATGTTCGTATTGTTATTAAATTTATTTAAATGTGAAATTTCATGAAATAAAAGCTAGATTGATATGAAATAGGCAGGCTGTTTTCTAAATCCTTAAGCCGAGGTTAAATTTATTTTGGTAACTTAAAATTTAATTTGAAGAAGATTCTTTTAGGTTTTTTTTAATTGAAAAAATAAAACTCAATATTTACAAAATATTTAACTGCATTTTACAAATCCCTTTATATTACAATTGTATCGAAAAATCGCCTTAATAAATTGTCTGCACGTTATCAACTATATATACAACAACAAAATAAAACTAAACCAGTTATTTGTAAATGATTTATACCAATCCGTGGCTGTTTAATATCTGTAGGAATATGTTAATTTCTCAGTCTACGAGCTACATCATGATAAAGGCTGTGGTGAAAATAAAAGAAGGGCAGACTGACATGAAATGTGAAAAACCTGTAGGAGGAATCAGGTCGTTCCAATGTGAAAGCATACTAAACATTCGCTCAGCTCTTAACGAATGCCAAATAGATGAAATGTCTAATGGAATTTTGTATTTTTTTCAATTTTTAGCTTATTTTCTGGTGAATAAAAAACAAAACAACAAAACAAAATATTGGCACTCCAACTAAGTATAATTTATATAATATTATTACTAGTTATGAGAATCCTTAAATTGTTTCTGTATAAAAACATGCGACTGTACTCTTCACAGCCACTATTGGTTCCGATGTTCCAACAGTAGACAGAAACGTTTAAAACTTCGTTTTTTATAAGTGTACGTATATTATGATTAAACAAAATCATTATAATATAAATATACATTATTACAAACCAACGCCTGAGATTTTCTTTAATCTAGTCTAAGGTTAGCTGGATGTTAAGTAATAATGCAGTATATGTAATGAGTAATTGTTCAATAACTAACAATTTATTTTTAGGACTACTAATCAATAGATGTTTTTTCAACAGATATTGTGGGAGAAAATCCCTGCCAAAGCCTTATCATTAGAAAAAAAGGGGATGTTTTGAAAGGATGTAAAGGATTCGCAGAGAGCGGTGATGAAATACAAACATTGAAAGTCAATGGGTGCGGCTAACACCTTTCTACGCCTTGAACCGCTGCTCACGCTTCGCCAGAGCTGGCTAACTTATGCGGAATAACATTTTACGATTCATATGGACTCAGCAATTTATTTTCGTTCCGAAATTATTCAATCACCTTAACTAAATAAAATAATAAAAGCATATTAATCAATGAGACAAACAACTTTTTTAAAAATATATAAAAATTATTATTGTTATTATAGGAATATTCCAAAATAAAATGAGAGTCTCAAACAGCAGCAAATAATTCATCGTTTCACGTTTTGCTGATTCAGTATTTGTTCAAATTAAAAAACAAAAATAAGATGCAGGACAGTTATATAATTATATAAACAATTGTTTCTCAAAGTGAGATGATTAATACTCGTATTAGACTGAAAATTTTTCTTACGTTTATATAATGGTTCCCTCCATTCGTCTATATTATAGTGAATAAAAAAAAGAAAAAAAAAACACAAGATCACAAAAATACAGACCTATGATCTGCACACCTCATTTAAACAACTTAAACGAATTCTAACCAAATAGAGGTAGTCCATCATTACAATACAGTTCAACATCTGAAGAGTCACCCTCAATGCATATATTGAAACGCTTTAAACAAAACGACTATCCGTATTTCCGGCTGTTTCTTTTGACCATATTATATTACTGAACGTTAAAAATATGTTGATGTGTATAACCACTTTACGGAAAAAAATGTGACTTTCTTCCGTGGATTCTTCATATGTTGTTAAATGAGTATTTGTTTAACTATTGTGTTGAGTTGAGTTGTACTATGTATCTCTATTCGGTTTGTGGTTTTTTAAACAACTATTTTCTTTCAATAAAATACTTTTTTAAAAAAGAAGCAATTTAAATGTTTAATAGGGTCATGGTTAGAGTAAACTCTTGAATAGGTAAATGGCTACCGAAAGAGGATGTGAGCATTGTTCCTCTGACCTAGGGGAATGGACTATATAAAAGAACTAGCGGTCGTTGATGACCGGTTTTTCGCACAGACATGAGCTAAGTCCAAGGCCCACTTGCGCTACCCCCTTTCCCTATTAGCCGACTTCTACCCCCATAATCTATAACTAGCGCTACTAAAATAAAATGATTGCAATAATATAAACTAACAATACAACTAAAATTGGAGACGAATATTATGATTAAGTTAAACTAATAAGAATCCAAAAACAATATCTACAAACCAAAGTTTTTTTTACCTATCCGTCAAAATTTCACTAAATTTTCGTATTTTTAGAAATATCAATTTCCATGGCTAAATTTTAATACAGAAGATATGAGATGGTACTATAAATATCACGGTTTTAGGCTACATTGGTTATGCAATGTTAGCTATTACGAGGAAGGTAAAAACTGAAAAATTATTTGCTAAAAAATTAATTTCAGACCAAAATGTGATTAGTTGTGCAATCGGACACAATAATATATTTATATCCAAATACGACTTATATTTAGTAATTTATTTTCAGAGATAGCAACCATTAGGAAATTTGCATATAAATTTAATGAGCTATATATGAAGATATAATAGGTATGTGATATACACTAAATGCTACATGATTTGATGATATTGATACAGGACCATTCAAATACTAGTTCCCAACTTTCCTCCAACTTTGAGGCAAATCGGAGGAGCCGTTTTTGAAAAATAAGCATGCCAAGGAAGCAATAATTTTTTGGCCTATTTAAAAATGAATCCGATCTAGTTTTACTTTCTCTCACCTTTATATGAAATATATAGTAAGGAGACGTATTGCAATTGTGAAAAAAATCGAATTCCAATACAAGGAAATACTGCTACCACACTCCGTCCCCCGACGGGAGTGGGCAATATTGTGCCGATAACCCAGTCGCGACGCCAAGGGTCGAAAAAAAAATTAATCCACAACCCTTCTACTTTCACCAAACCATCAAAAGTGAAATACAAGTATATCTCCTGTCTAAAAAAAAATAATTGAAATTCGGACGCCACACTATTTTAAGGAAAATAGTGAAACCTTAAAATAATAAATGACATAAAACAACTTGTTTGAGAGAAAAAAAAAATATACATAAACTTTTATTAACCAAAAAAAATAAAAACATTTAAAACAAACAAAAGAAACTATTCCAGCCGGACTCAAACAAAAACAAAATTACTATCCTTAGTTTAAGGTATAAAATTATAATAATAACAAAAGAAATAAAATTACAAATCCGAAGAATTAGATGGGGCAGCCAGTCCTATTTTCTCGGTTCTTCTTGTTCTCCGGTGATGTCCTTTTTTCGTCTTCTTCTCGAGAAATTCGCTATAAACTTTCGTATGGCGCGAAGTTCTAACGCCTTGGATGCACACCACAACAAAAAAATCTCGTTAAACCGTACAGGATAGAGAAAACAAATCCCGCACCTCGTGCACTTCGATCAAAGTCCCGACTTCTCTCGTCACTGGTCTCTCCTCCCAGCTGGCCAGGTCTCTCTCATCACTGCCTCTCGCTCAGCTGTTTTGGGATCATAATTAAATTTATCACGTAACTTAAAACTATTTCTAATATTATGCCCTCACTAAGTCTCTCAAAAGTTGTATTAATATAAAAATTTAAAAAAAAATAAAAAAAATAATAAAATAATAAGTATCACGAAATTTTAACGTAACAATACAAGTTTCGCAAAATGGTTTTTGTGTATGTAAACAGCATATCGCAAAAACGAAAAGTTTTACGAAATTGAAATTACGTCTTTAAAGTAGGTAAAGGCCTGGGATGTTACAACATTTTCGTCAAAATCGATTAACCCGAAGTGCCACTTTATATAATCGATTTTACAATTTTTAATATTTTTTTTCGAAAACGACTCTAATGATTTTGATGAAAATTGCCTTAAATCTTCTCCTTAAAGTCCTTTAACTTTTTATATATGTAGTACATCAACGAAAAAATGCAGGAAAAAAGAAGTTATGACGAAAAGAAAATTTTGTTGGCGCGTAACTTAAAAAGTATGCATTTTATGGTAAATTAACCTCCTCCCATCATGCCCTCATCCTGTTCTCTACAATACGCTCTGAATAAGGTAAAGCAATATAAATGTAGAAATTATTAACTTAATAATTTCTACTTTTATATTTGTTTTTCTTTATTGATAATGGTTTCCTTGGTAAATTTAAAATATTAAAAGTTTAAAACGATTTAAATATATTATTAACATACCAAAAAATGTATGACATTATTTACGAGTGACAGATAAAAAGGTGTTTAAATGAGATATATATTTTATTTACATTTTATTCGAATAAAATTCGCTCATGTCTGGTTATTAGTGATAATGTCCAGACTGCTCAAAGTTATAATTGGCAGTCGTCATACTGTTGGTTAATGAGTCGGTTATCAGTAAAATATAATTTCTGGAGTATTGGCTCCTTCACTTTTTATATTCCAGGCAAGTCTATAATAAAAAAATGAAACAGAGGAAAGAGGAAGATCGGTATGCGGCTCGTGCCATAGAATACCTGCCTACGGTCTCCGCATACTACTGCTACCGACCGACACGAGCAAACCAATTTATCACGTCCTAAAACTACTGTTGAGATAACCACATATAATTTTAATCTCATATCTATTTTAATCTCTTAATATATTTCATCTGACAATTTTAAGTGAGTGTAATTTATATTTATAAACACACACATACATATGGTTGATGTGCCATTTTTTTCGGACTTGTTTTGTGAAATATAAAATATCTCAATATATTTTTCTAATTCCAAATTTGTTATATTCTTGAGGTTGAAGACAAGTATTAACTATAAAAAAAATTGAATTAAAAACTTCACTGGGCTAAATTATATTTCACAAAAAAGTAACTTTGCGGAAAACATAAAAAAAAGACATATCGACAAATGCCATAGCGCCACAGATTTATCAGATATTTCTCACTTATATTTATTAAAGATTTTTCGCAAGGACAATAACCCATAATGTTATCTTCAGTAGTCAGGTTATAACATAAATTATAATATTAATAATACATACTTTCGAAAATAACAATTCTTTCGTTTCTAAATATTGGTTTCGTATAATACTAGTGCCAAATGCCTTAAGTATGGCCGATTGTATTTCTTAAGAATCAAAAACATGCATCTAAAAAAAAAAAAAAAAAAAAATGAGATGGAATATTTCTTTAGAAAACTTCAATTGTTCATAAATTTCGATAAACAAGGTAGTTTTATAACCGATCAAGTTATATTTAATTTATTACTTTTATTTCTAAGGATTATTACGATAATTCGAAATTCGATAGAAAAATAAAACTACTGGACTAATATGTTTTAAACCATCATTCTGCATATAATGATCTACAAACGAAAATATTGGACCAAAAGAGAAGAAATTTTCATGTTGAAACGTTTATTATGTGTGTTACAATTAGGTGTTTATATCTTTTTTACAGCTCAGTGCATCATAGAACACTTCTTCTTCATCCTCACGTTGCCATAAAGCCTTCAAAACAGTGTCGTCAGGTTTCAGCAGGCTTCTCATAACGAAAATGGAGAAGAAAGCTACAACTTCGGCTAAAAGAAAGTACACCAATTCTTCTTCCAAACCCACGAAATAGGATAACATCTTCAATTTCTAAAATATAATATATCCGATCAAGAGTAAAATCTCAGTTATTTTTTTATTGATTATTGCATTTACCAGGAAAAATACTGTCTCTACAAGCTTGATCATATTTTTACTGAAAAAGGGAGTAAAAAAATTACGTCAGAATCATGTATCATGATCTTGTAACCAACATCTGCTTGGACGCGCGTTATGCTCTATAATTTTTTCCTCTCAGACCAACCATTTTTTCCCGTAAAATGGGTTTGAGCAGTGATAAAACGAACACGCTGTATACACGCCCCGGCAAGGGTGACTCAACGTGACTGGAGAAGTAGCTAAACGATCCAAAAATTGCGTGAGTCTTTTTCAATGCGCGACAAACAGTCCCCAAAGTATGTCATGGAGGCGACTAAGAAGAATAAAAATCATAATTTGAAAACATGAAAAATGGATTTTCAGAATTTCCATATTTTTTAAATACGCTTTCACAAAATGCTCTTTTTTACAAAACCTCGTTCAATTATTCAAATATCAAGCATAAATTATACAATGACACAATATAAATAGATACACTGACGTACTAAAGGTTGGGGAGGAGGGAAGAAGAATAAGATAAAAAACTATGTGAAAGAGAGAAAAGATAGAAAACTACCAGAAACCAATGAATTATTCTTACCTGAAATGGTGAAACTTATGTTGTAAACTGTTTTAAGTTAGTGTTGTGTTAGTTTTATACATAGTAATTAAGGTCATATGTTTTCGTTTCTTTTTTTCATATGTATGGCCGCATTGCTTGGTTTTTAGTTGATTATTGCATTAAACGCTCTAATGTACCCCATACAGGATAGAAAAGGTGGACTATACTACAAATCACCAATATATTTTAGCCTTAGTAAAAATGTCGTGTTTTATTACGTTGATCAGCTCAGTAGATAACAATCTAAGGCCGGTTTCAAACTGACGCTGCTTCTGAATCGTTTCGAGGTGCTGCCCATGTTCGGCCACCAGGGTCTCTTACAACATTGATTATCAGTCAAACCTAAACTACAATTGGTTTCAGCAAAGAATGAAAAGTTCAATAAACAAAATTTATCACTAACTTTGAAGTAACAAATTTGTACTGATCTCAAAAGTGAGGAACACAGTGCTCTTTATAGGTATCTCAAACCGAGACTGGGTCTTTTATAGGATAGGCAAACCAGTAACTACAGTGGTTGTTTCTTATGATAAAAAAAAATTAAATATATAGGTTATTGAAATATTTATTTTATTTACAAATTATACAGAAAGAAACATTTATAATAAATCATATTACTATGGTATACTAGTGTTACTATTGTGACCAAAATTACAACGTTTCCTTAAATATTCTTTCAAAAAGATCAACTTGAGACGAACTGGAATAAAAATGAATCCCGCCATTGATCTCTGGATCCCACATTACTTCTTAATTTGTCTTTTTGCTTAGGCTCACATTGACTCCACCATTTGAATGTATGCACTAGTCATAGGATCCTGTATTATTGACAGTCAGATGTTTGTAGTCCTTTCCTATCATATTTTCGATTCTTTGATAAAACGTCTACATATCAGAAATAATGATACTTCCAGACAGGATTGATGACTGGATGCACTATAGCAATTTTTCAGCTCTTCTATCAAGCACTGCATTAAGGAAACATTCTTTTGTTGCACGGGAAATGCCACTGAAAACTCGCTGTTTATTAATTTCTATTACACGAACTGTCAATTTCAATTTTGTATTGTTGAACCACTTTTTAATTTTTCATGTATCTCGAACAACTTCATTTTTCTAATTTATGGTTATATTAATGTATAAACATGTGATCACTGAATCTCATGTTACTAATGATCACTGTAGTTACTGAAAAGTAACTGGTGTACTTATTCTATAAAAGACCTCCAAAACATCTAATGAATGTCGATAAATTATTAATTAATATAATAATAAACTCTCACCTGTTCTGGTGCTAGTTGAAACCAGGTTTTAAGGATGATAGGAAGCCTCGCTTGATGATAATGCACTGTGGTCTTGATACTGATGAAAAGATCGCGGGCAGAAGCGGTGCTCGGGGACGGTGTAGCTGTCGACTTGAGGATTTCAACAGCATTGGATTCGTAATCGTTGGAAAGGGAGCGAGGCGCTCTTTCCTGCCAGCCGATTTCCTAAAAATAAAATAAAAGCTAAACTTATTTTCGCAACATTTAACAGATTTCTGGATAGTTATTCTTAAAGAAGGAATAAAATTCTAAATGAGAAATCAAAGAATCAAAAATAACTCTTGGAAAAGATGAGTGATTTAAAAAATAAGAATTCTGTTTATCATTTTTTATAAAGGGATTAAAAGAATTGAATACAGAAAATATATCGCACACAAAGAATGAAAGGTCAGAACTCAAAGAAAGGTTTTATCGCGTGTCTACTATAAGTTTAAAACAAACTTTTTGATTCTTACAAATTTTAAAAAATCTGCGCTTACAAGGCAAATCGAGATCTATGACACTGCGCAAAGCTCACGCAGAATTTTTTTCGGGTGGAAGGATTCAATAAGAAGAAGGCAAATAATCACCTAAATGTCTATAATTGCCGAATTCCCCGTAATTTTTAAGGATAAGCATGAAAATTATATCAAAAGCTATTGTTAAAATTAAAAAAAAAATTACTTAAAATAAAAATCTTATGTTGATGGGTAAGAAAATCATAATTTTTCGAACAATTCGGTGGGAAGAGGGAGAATATATCTTTCTGATCCCCTCTCATCCCTATGCCAGTGACACTGCGGAAGTCTTGTTATTAATAAAATAATAGGGGAAAAAATAAACTATATTTAAAAAAAAGACCTAAAATATACAGTTAACACATATTGTTAATAAATGTTCCTAACGGCCTGAATGAAAAAAAGAATATTGAAAGTTCAAGTAACCAACTATAGAATCAGGGCGAATATGAACCTTAGTAGTGGTTAAAGAGTTTTGATTGTTTATAAATAAATAAAACAAAAACATAGTATCATAATTAAGTCAAAAATATGATTTTTTTTCAGAAAACTGATAACACAATAAAAAAGAAGTATCTACAACAGGGTGTCCAGCGATATTGCATGAAAAAATACAAGCATAATTCAAGGATTTCAAGGCTGTGAACTGTAAAATTCAAGGAGCTTTACTTCAATTTCTTAAGTATAAAACAAAATTGGAACCATAAAATGTTGTATTTTGTCGGCTTATGATAAAATGTTCACTTAGGAATTGAGAATGAATTTCTTGAGAAAAGTTGTATTCCTGCTTGATTATGTAAAAGTGTCTTCACAACTGTATGTAAAAACTTCATAAACTGAGGGAAACGCATCGCCAAAAATAAAAACGGATAGAAAATACAGTACAAAAACAATTTCAAGTGTAAATAAATAAATGCAGGAGAAGCTTGGTTGGGGGTGCGGTCGATGTCATCGCACCCCCAACCAAGTCTCCACATATATTTTGGGTCGTATACAGAAAGTGGATGCATTCAATTTTTCTATATAGATGTTTTTGCAACTTCGCGTGTATGGAGCTGATACATTATTTTACCGTTCCATAGCATCCCTAGTTCACTTAGCGACAGGTAGACAGAATCTATATTCTCTCTATATCATCAGAAAAAAAATAAAATCTATAATCAGGCTCATTCTGTAATCCGTTGACATCCGCATGATGGTTTAGAAGGATCAATCTAATTAGGGATTGATAAATTATTTGCCACTTAGAAGTAGCAAATAATTTATCAATCCCTCATTCTATAATGATCACGTGCTTGAGAGAGAGAGAGAATGACGAACAAAGAGACTTGAGGAAAGAGGAATGAGGCTTTTTCTACCTTTCATGGAATCAAAGATGACAAAAGGAACAATATCAACCTTCTTCTCTATATTTTATGCATTGTTTCTTAGTACTGATGAAAAAATGGAATCATTAGACTGAAAACTAAAAATTCCCGACGACTGCCTGTTTTTCAAGCATAATTCTCGATTTTTTAAAAATCGCGCGAAAAATTAAAGCAGAATTCCTTATCTTCAAGAAATTCAAGACTGCTAAACACCCTTATTATATTGTACCTATTATTTATATTCAATGTTTTCTTAATGGATATTAGCAATAAAATTTCATCCTAATTGTCAAGCTTGCAAACGTACTGCATAACATCTTGTATAATGCTTGTTTATCTGGTTTAATTTCATTATCTACTTCATAATTCTTTTACTTCTATATATGCTCTACTTTATCTTAGCCAGTTTTATTTCTTATGGGATCTGCTACCAGTCATTGGCTTGAATTCTTTCCATGGATCTCTCCTCAATCCTGCTGACTTTTTCTGTCTCTAATAACTATTCTATATCTAATTACCTTCTTCAGTTTTCTCTAAACATTCTGTAGGTCATGGATTTTTTTTATCCAATTTTTTTCCTTCCTTTTTTTTTCAGACAACGCCAGCCCGTAAATTTTAACAATAAAATCGAATCGGTCCCCACGATCGGATTCGCTTGTCCCTCATTATATGAGACGGTCCCCCAGTGTTTAGCATAGAAACGGCTTTTTGTAATAAATTAGATCATCATTATAACACACCGATTAAGACTAGTAAATGCGAATTTTATACCAATGAAACTATTTTGATCAATTTCACAATTATGTAAAGATACAAGAATTATTTTCAAGAACAAGAATGGTCCGAATCAGACTGAACTTGATATTTACATGTCTCTAACTGTGGATATGAAATCTAATTAAAGGAAAAAAGCAAAGCCATTTGTTTTTGGTAAAGATCCGGACAACGGTCCTACAAAACATTGAAGTAGCTCAGCCCGCAACTTTACAATTTCAATAAACAAAAGAAACAATCAAAACAAGTATATACATTGAAATATTATGTTCCCCAACCCCTACGACGGCAACAGGTCCAAAATATCTGGCGGATATTCAAGACAAACTGCACAACATGATAGATAATCTTTCGCAGGAAAACGAAGTTAATATCATCAAAGTACTGATGACCTTTCGTTACCAGCTCTGAAATTTCATCTCAAAGTATTCTTCATAATCGAAAAAGCATTTGATAGTATATTTCATCAATCTTGGAAGAAGACCGGCACAACACAAAAATTCACCATTTTCCAATTTTTGTTTAATCATGATCAACGAGATGATTATTGTTTGGTGATATAGAGAGCCACAAAAAATATTCATCGTGTGACCACTGGAGAGCAGTTGTTTTTTAAACAAAACTGTCACAAGTCAAACAAATTTGGTCTAAAACTATGTTTGCAATAAAAAAATACGTTACACAACTAACCTCCGAGTATTTACTTGCAAATGGGTTCATAAAACTATTTAAACAATTGTAAGGAAACCTGTAATAATCAGTTGAAATTTGATGAAAACTTCAAGCACTGTTTTCTCAAAAGCACATCTTTTGGAGTCTTCTTGGAGCCGGTCTTCTTCCAAGGTAGCTTTATGGCACAATTGTCAACAGGAAAAAAACCTTCTACTTAATTTTTTTTTTCGTACTTCTAGAAATTTTTTTTGGTATGTTCCCACAGATTGGTGAGAGGCAGAGCTTAAGGAGGCACTAAGCCTTATAAATTGGTTTTACCGAAAATACTAATATTAATATTATAAATGTACTTTGATTGGAGTTAAATAGCTCTTATATTTAATATTGGTGTAACTTTAACTTTAACTTGGTGTAAGAGCAGTTAAAACAATTAATATTCAAGGAAGTAAGGAAGTCCTCTCCCAGCACACTTTAAGCCCTCTCACATATTATATCTAATACACCTTTAATACTAATTAATCTAATACTACTTAAATAATTATTGCGAAGTAGAAATCCATGCGGGACTAGAAAATAATTGTAATTTTCGTGTAAGCACAATCTGCTTTCAATCACTTACGCTTATACTTCTTACAAAAGATATTGACAAAGAGCTACCGCGGAATAACCGGACGTCAGGTTGTTAGGAACAGCCAACTGTGTATAGACTTTGATCGATTTTCGCTCAAGTAGTTTTTATTATACTAAAATATTACAGGTTTTTTTTTTTGTAGAACACAAAGTTTGCTCTAATTTACATACCATGTTTTAATTTTTTTTTAAATCCCGTACTAATTAAAATACAAAGTTCAATATCAACTTCATCAAAGTTGAACTGTTTTTCTTCCACTAACGCCTCATGTAAGCAATTTCCTTCATATCCTTTTTAATTCAATCCTATCGTCCTCTTTGTACATTCCAACACACCCGTTCCCGCCCTTCTGATACCTCTTCCCATAAACATTTTTTTGACAAATCCTTCATTAAATGTGCTGTATCCTTATAAAATTCTATATTATATATAATTATATATATATATATATATATATATATACTTAATTTTTATTTTGTTTATTTTCTCCATTCTGCAATGCCTTGGAGTGTTGTGGTTTTACAATACTTTTTCATAACTTTTGGGGAAAAAAATATTCTTATTTTTTTAAATCCGAATTTCAGTAAAAATGGGGCATAGAAAAAAAAAATATCATGGCTGTATATTGTCACCAATGTTGTATATTACAAAAAATAATCAATTAGTTTTAACTGGGGATCAAAATTATAGCAATTAAAAAAAGTAGATGACTCTGAGTGTGCAAATGCGCGAAAAAGAACAGCATTCAAATATTTTAAAATGAAATTTCACATCCTTCTGGTCTTTACTCTTTAAATTTAATATTATTACTGATAATTATAATATTGATAGCGGAAAAATAAATTTACAATTGTATAAAATTAAAGACACAACTATAGAATAAGAAACAAAATTTTCTTCAGCCCTTTAGGTATAGTTCTTAATTATAACGACTTAGATTATATTATCTGATTTGAATGTAAAAATAGATAGTTTCTTTCCAAGTCATTGTCATCCCATATTCATCAAATTATTTCTATATGGGTGGTTTAAATTCAGAAAATTATTATATATCTTTTTTTTAAAGCTTTACTTATTGAAATTTTCAAGATTTATAAAAAAGGCGCGATAGTAACTATTTTTTTCTTGATTTTACGATTTATAAACTTTAGGATGTAAATTGAAATATTAGAGGATACATGGCAATATATGTCATACAAAATAATAATAAACCATAAGGAATACTGTCAAACTTGAATTAATAGGCACAAAGAAATCGATGAAAAAAAATATAAATACAATAAAGAAATAAAAAACAATATGAAAATATGTCTACCTGTTGAAAAGCTTCAAGTTCAATAGATCGTTTTTCCTGGGTAAGAACGTAAATTGTAGCTATCACCGTAATTGCTATAAATACGTGAAGAACTCTTTTCAAACGTAACATTTTGTAAATCAGTGTTGAAAAATCATTTATAGCTACATGATTCAAACACGATATGCAAACGGAACGTACAGGAGCCGAGCACAACACACAAGCAGTTTACAATACGTACTGCAGCCCCTTCCGACATTTTCTCTCTGCCCGATTATTACCCCCTCTACCAAGGAAAGAACCCAGTAGCGCTATCTTTTGAGATTTAATAAGAACTAAAATCTACAATCAAAATTAATCTTTTATGCTAAGCTTATCTAAAAAATGTTAAATATTGAGTATATTTTTTTTATTTATAATAAAATAAACTATATCCATCATCTTTTCAATTTATTTGGACAATTTTCATAGACTTATTAACTGTTAGAAAGATGAGAAAAAATTGTCTTCATCGGTGACAACTAGTTATTTTAGATATTTAACATATTAATGAAAACATTAATGGAGAACTCAATTATTGAACGAATGAATAAAAAAAAAAATCTTTATTCGGATACATTCAGTCCCCTAAGAATAACATAAATGTACAATTTAGGCAGCATTTGGCTGGCTTCACTTAAATCAATCATATTACTAACTATAAGTCAAATAACAATTATTTATAAACAGAAAATATAAAAATAACAATATACTTATGGTCATATTTGCATAGTTATTTATTCTTTACATGCATGCCGAAGATTGATTCTACAGGAGATGGAGAAATAAGTAGTGTTTAAATGAGGTTAGCGAGGAAGCTTGACGAATGGAGATGGAAAAGGAATTCCAAAATAACGTAGCACGACTGAGAAAGGATTTTTCAAAGGAAGCTATGGGATAGGAAATACAAGTAGATTGAGGTCTTGTATTTAGGAGATGAATGGAAGAACTTAGAGTGAGCAGGTCAAGCATATAGGAAGGTTTTCTGGCTCCTAAGGACTGGAATAAGTAACCAAAAAGGTATTTTTGTCTGAAATTAGGATAAAACCACTCATATCAGAGTACCTGTGAGAGCGTTTGGAGAGATCGAAAATGAATCTAATCAAACAATTCATTAATCATTTTAGTCTCATCTCGTGCTCACCAGACAGTCCTCCATACTGAGGGAGGAAATAGAAGATGACGGGTCTTTGAGGAAAAGAATTACGGAATCTTAGAAGCTGTTTGAGGATTGATACGGTTTTTCTGGTAACCTGGGAAATATAGTTACTCCATGCTAGGGTTGAGTCAAAGGTGACTCCTTGGTTTTTTATAGAGCTTTGGAACTGAATAGGAATGTTGTTGAGGTGTAGTAATGGATAATAAGAAAGGATATTGAGGGAGAGTTTGGAACCAATTAAAATTGGTTAAGTTTTCACTGAGTTCAGGCTCAACTTATTTTCCAAACCACAGTGGTTGATACTATCAACATCATCTTGCAGCCTATGAGATGCTCCAACATATCAACATAGTTCCATGTGTAATTATGATTTACAGGTGTGATAGGGTGACAACTTTAAAAATTGGAATATATTTCTAGACTAATATTAAATGTAGTGTTAAATAAACTATGAAGCAGTATTTTTTCTGTATAATTGTTATTTTTTTTTTATATTTGTCAGTTTTGACTCTCGGTCACTTATACATAAATAACAGTTTTAAGTACGTTTTAGTTACCCACTTAATATAAGCAATGTTTCTGATTAGAGAAGTTCATATTACAACTCTGAGGCTGTTTGCATTATCTCTCTGAATCGTTAATACTCCTTTACGAATGATTTGCCCAGTAAAAGAGGTCCCGAATCCTTGGGACAACTGGTATCCAGATATTTATGTCTCCTCGGGAAAAAGGGAAGAAAATTAAGGCTCTACGAGGTCGGAAATGCGAAATATTAAGAATACAGAAAACAAGGTAGTGTCTGAAGAGGAGATGCTGAAGACCTGGAGGTGATTCTACGAACACCAGTTTTTGGGTACTTCTAATTCTGGAGATCCCTTTGAAAAAGCAACATGTTACAATGACATGGTTGAAGACATATTAGAGGAGGGTGAAGTGGAAGGAGCTATCTTCAGGATGAGAACATGAAAGGCCCCGGATAGGGATATCATTCCTGAATTAATAAAGTATGGCGGTATGGAACTAATAAAGACCCTAAAAGCCTTTTTCAAAAGGTATGGGATGAGAAAAAGATTCCAAAGGAGTGGGAATTCAACTTAATAATACCAATCTATAAGAAAGACTGCCAGAGCAAATGTTCCAACCATAAGCCTATTTGTCTATCTCAAGTATATAAATTATACACTTCTATCCCAGAAAATCATTTGAGATCTCTAGTAGAAAACCGCATTGGTGAAGAAAATTAATGCTGTTTTTTCTTCACCAATACAGACCTGGAAGACAAACTCAGAACCATATCTTCTTGCTGTGAAACATTCTTGAAACGAGCTGGGACTAGGATCGTAATATATTCTTAGTCTTTCTCGATTTAAAAGCGGGTTTCGATTCGGTACCAAGAGAGGAAATATGGAAAGCCTTAAGGAGAAAAAACATGCCAAAGAAACTAACAGAGGCCATCAAGTGAACTTACTACAAACCAAAAGGAATTATTAGACTGAATGGAAAGAAGCCAAAAATATTTAAAATGGGAAGGGAAAGGAATATTTAGAAGGGAGTCAAACAAGGAGACTGACTGGATCCATTAGTCTTTATATTACATATGTATGAAGTTGCCAAAATATATGTCCGGAGAACACATCTTGGGCAATGGAACCTAAGCCCTATGGCCATACAGACACTTCTTTATGTGGATGACAGTTCTACTAATTTCGGACACCCAACACAAATTTCAAGTGGACACAGTATGATATGAAGAGCGTGAGCGTGCAAGGAAAGGTATGAAGATTAATATAGCTCAAAGTAAAATCCTACAAGTGGGCAGGACCCAAGAGGAAATCCATTTTGCCTGTAACGGTGAAGAGATGGAAGTCGTGTAGGAATCTGTAGTGCAAACTGGGAAAGTGGGCATGTAACGGGGAAGTGGACAGCAAAATTTCAAACAGGATTGGAAAGGAAAATGCTGTTTACTAGCATATAGGTGGTAGGAAAGAGAGAGGTGAGACTGGATCTAAAATGGTTTACAAATAAAAGACAGTTTACCTCCTTGTTCTCCTGTATAGGGCAGAGAGCTGAATATTAACTGACCAACTCCAAAGTTGAATCATTAAGCGGAAATGAAGTACCTATGGCAGACAGCTAGGAAAACAAGAAGAGACTGCATAAAAGAAGAATGGATCAGAGGGAAACTTAAGATGTTCTCAATCTTGGAAACGATAGAAAGGAAAAAATTGAAATGGTTTGTACACGTCTGTAGAATGGACAGATATAGAGACCCTCCCAAGGCGATACAATATCGTCCATTTGGCAAGAGATCAAGAGGATGTCCAAGAACGGCTTTTCTCGAACAAATGGAACAACTGGGAAGAGCAAAAGGTGAGATGTTGATTGGTATGAGGATGCTTGTCGTTGGTCTATAGAATTGGCAAGCCTGGCTTAATGCACAACCACACTGAAAGGCAGTGATTATACGAGCATATTTGTCAATGTCATACATGATGGTTTCAGATTCTCAGTTATGATGCACATGTCCCCTAAGAATATTTTGAAACCAGGCATGAATTATTTTAGAATTTGATTAAACTTTAAACTAGAATACCTCAAATAATATACAAATCATTTTTAAATATTTGTAATTAATTTGTTGAGTTTGGATAAGTGAACACTTGTTTAATTTGTTTTTACTATAAGCTATTAGAACATTGAATTATATTCACAAATATATACATATATCAATTATAATAGTGGCCACCAACTGCTGTTTATCCTATGTATAAGCATACAAAACATATATTTGATTATAAGTTAATTGATTTCTACAATATACAATAAAATGCCTATTAATAAATAAATTAGGAAATTCTAAAATTCTCCAGTATGATCACATGATTATATTCTTCTAATACCAGTAGATTGTCTGAGGGACAATGAAAGCCATGATTAATTATTTTTTCTATAAATATAATAATTAGAAGTAACTCCACTCCACCATAGCTGCTCAAGCAAAATTGAAAAAGAAGCACTTCACTACAACCTGAATATGTGCATTCTGTAGAATGTGCACACCTCAGGCGAATGGTTAACATCTAACATCTAAGCAGTGGAGTAAAAGAAATTTGGTATAGTTACAGTTATAGCAGGTACAGTCTATCATAATAAAATGAAGGAGGAACATATGAATTATAAAAATACAACCATATTTTATTAGCGTGATAAAAAATACTTAATCAGTTTTTAAAATTAAAAATTTGAAAGAATTCTCTATATTGGTAAAGATTCTTAAACTACGCGATTAGTTTTAACCGTGATGTTCGTACGTGTTTTAGAATCAATGTTTTCTGCAAAAAACTTCAATTGTTTTTCTATGGCAATCACCTTTTTTTACAAAGACCTTCTAAGATAATGCAATAGTTTTTCATATTTATGAAAAGAATAAACTTCCCCCTTTTTAACGAGTCTAAGAAAGTCGATATCAGATAAACTGAAGAAGAGGTACAGAGCTTCAAACCCGAACGTAATTTTGTTGCATACAAATTTCGAGCACACTCGGAACTGAAAAAAAAAATGTTTTTATGTTCGATGATTTTTTTAACATCAAGGTATTTTGATGTGCTGAAATAGCTGCCATAATTTTTGTTATGAAAAAATCTATAAGGCTAGTTTACTTAATACTTTAAACACTTTTTTAAATTTGTTTAATCAAAAATCAATTATTTTTTTAATGTTTATATTTTTCCTTTAATATATTCTAAAAAACAAATGTTCAGCTGGAAACACCATGTCGATATAATTTTTTAAATACGAGATATAAAATGAAGCATTTTCATATTTTTATTATTTACTTTTTTTTGTCTCAAAACTTAATATTTAAGTTTAACCAAAAAAAAGAAAAAGAAAAGTGAGATAAAAGAGATTAAATACATAGGAGTAATAAGCATGTAAAATACGAGATATAAAATAAAGCATTTTCATATTTTTTATTATTTACTTACCTTTTCTTTTTTTTTTATTATCTCTAAATTGTCTCAAAACTTATTATTAAAGTTTAACCAAAAAAAAAAAAAAAAAAGAAAAAGAAAAGTGAGATAAAAGAGATTAAATTCATACGAGTAATAAGCATTTATGAATAACAAACCAATGTTTTTAAAAATAGTTTATTTAAGTTGACAATTGTATAGTTAATACTAAAAGTAAGCATGAACTTTTTGAAATTATTAAAGTGACATATTTGTGGATCTGCCATACTTATGTCATAGCAACTATATTCTTATTGGCTCAAATTCAAACTAAATTTTTATTTGTTGCTTTTAAATTTTCTAACCAATATACAAGGAATATATTGACAACGAAGTAATGACAAATAAATAAATATATTTATAGAATCATATATATACATATATGCTCCAAATTAACCTCAATTATAACAATTCTGAAGTTACCAATTATGGTATCATAACATAGAATAAAATTAACATCAATTATAACAATTCCGAAGTCATCAAAAATGGTATGTATCATGCATAAAATAAAATTAACAAAAACAAATTTTAGTTTATATAAAAATTATATTTTTAAATATCTGTAAAAACTAACTCATTTTAAGTCAACACTTTATTTTGCATTTTAACATTGAAAAATTATCAGTGTTTCATAATCACTTTAAAAAAATTTTATTAAAAAAAATAAAATAAATACAATAACAATTTTAGTCATGATGATGATGATCAGCAGTCATCGTCACCCTCCTTTCTGGTCATCATTTCCTTGTTTATATCCTGTCAACTACCACAAGGATAAAATATATCAATTTCAGCATCCATACAAATTTAAAACCCTAGAGTAAACGAAAAATTGACTAGAAAATTTCTATTAAATATTTCATCTTCTATTAATCATTACATCATGATACACTTTCTATTTTCTTCTTTTCATGATGCATAGGCATTGGTTGATGCTGTTTAAAATGACTTCCTTCAAGGTGTTTCATATAGGCAAGGAATGTGGTCCAAGCAAGGCTGCAAAGGCTAACAAAAGGCACCCTGTTCTTCTCAGGAATAAGTGTGTAGTTCAATGTTTGTACAATTGGCCAAACACATATGGCAACCTAGAAAAAATGGGAAAGTTTCACATATTATAACAACAACATGGTAAAAGTAATAAACATATTACTGGTTATACAAGTTTTCTAATGTTTCTAATCCCTACTAATGTTTTTGTATCGAATAAAAGTAAAAGAAAAAGAAATATGCTGACTTTAAAAAGTAGTTATTTTAATCTATCTTAAAAACGTCAATAATCAATAAAACAAAATTATCTGTCTTACTGCTATTTAAAAATCAGTGTTCATTTTAATGTAAAAAGTTTGGAATAGACCCGTATTTAAGAAAAAAAAGTATTGGTAACAGAATAGGGCGAACTATGTTATTATAGTAGTTGAAATAATTATATATTATGGGAAAAAAAATGCAATGAATTGAACAAGGATTCTAAAAGTTTTAAGGCGAAAGTGGACAACACATTGGTGTATTTCTAAGACAAGAAATGGTAGCATTTTCGGGTATTTTTGTTTATCCTCCCCCCACTGCTTAGGAAAAAAATAGTCTGATTTTTATTCCAAAAAAGCATTTTTTTCTTTATGATGAGGAGAATGGCAGAAAATCAATTTAAAAATTTCCAAGAAAATGTTTATTAAATTTGAAATATAAAATTTATAAAAACTTTTAATTGAGAAGTGTAGGAAAAAAATCTTGTTTCCAATGCAATTTTTGTTTTCAAATCCATTCAACGGTTCCATCGGAAACAGAAATTTTAGATATCAAAGGAATGTTGCTGTCCCACATAATAGGTTCAGGAAAGGGGTGGAAGGAATTTACACCATTCAATCCATGGTGTCATTTTGAAGACAAGAGTCCTCTAACATTCATTTTCTTTGTATTATTTAAATAAATTTATATTATTCATTTCGCATTTCTGAAATGATTATATTCCCCGTCCATAAAAGGAATCGAATTCTAAAATCAACAATTTTGATTTTTTAATTCACTGTCTTACTACACACACATTACCATTCATGAATATTTACTAACACATTTATGTTTAGAGTTAATTATAATAAAATATTTGATAATAAAAACTGTTAATGTTATTTTTATCCTACTTAAGAATGATAATCTGCTTAAGTCCACTACACATATAAAACCAATACATTCGACGAATCAAGTTCGGGGGTGCCCTAAATAATAAATAAATAAAGTCTTACTTATTAGTGTCTTTAAAAAAAGTTATTACATTATATAGATTACAATTGATGGAAAATTCTTCAAACAGGAAGAAGGCTTACCGATGGGCTCCCTTCTCTCGCCCTTTCTGGCATATTTATTTATGGACAAATAAGAACAAAAAATTCTTGACCCAAACAATTCTCAACTAGCTCAGCATATCATATACTGGTATCGGTATGTAGATGACATATGCTTATGGTCTGGTACGACAAGTAAATAAATAATAAATTTTTTAAAGGAAATAAACGAAATTCATCCCTCGATTAAATTCACAGTAAAACTGGAAAAAAAAAAAACCATAAACTTTTTAGATTTAGAAATCTCAGTAAAAAACAAACATCATGAATTTGGAATTTACCGGAAACCCATCCACATGGATGTCGTTATACACAAAGGTGCTAGGACACCGATAGTACATAAACTCTCAGCCTTTAATAGCATGATTTACTGTCTTTTGAACATTCCATTAAATAAAAAGAATTATAATAAAGAAATTTAAATAGTATATTCCATAGCAAAAAATAACGGGTATAACAAAACCACTATCAATCATATTTTTAAAAAACAATTACAAAAAAAGACAATTAACGATATCTATTCAACAACCCCCGAAGATAGGCCCATCCCGAAACATTATGTTTTGATTCCATATTACGACCCTATATCCACCAAAGTCGGAAATGAATTAAAAAAACTAGGATTAAACCCTGCATTTAAAATAAACCCTATCCTCATATTTCTCTTCTCCTAAAGACAAAATAGACCCTTTCCAAAAAAGCGGAGTATACAAACTAAATTGTAATGATTGTGCAGCCAAATACACGGGAAAAACTGGAAGATCGCTAAATCTGAGATTAAAGGAACATAACGTGCATATAATAATAGGACTGATAATTCCAGCTTTGCAATTCATTTAAATGAAAATAATCATAAATTCATCAAAGGCTCAGGAGTTAAATTAATACATCACGTTGAAAACAGCCTCAAATTAAATATATATGAAGCACTTGAAATAATAAAATCCTTCAAATCCAATCCAGATTTTTGCTTAAATGACCAAATAAATATCTCCAATAGTCCAATTTTAATGTTATTCCCATCTATAACAGAAAAAACAATTACTCACCGGCATTACTGGAAAAACCCTGACCCTTAAACCGTTTACCTTAAAACATCTTACCTACATTTGGTTCATTGTTAGTACAATGCGAGAAGAAACCAGTACAAACTTTTCTGTTTGATATAATCCATTTAAAACTTGGTGAGTACCAACATGTATTTGATTTCTTGTCTTAATTAAATTCATAATTCATAAATGTTTTATAATACTGATTTATATTAATCTAATTTAATATGTATAATAATACCAAACTATATTTTGAATTGCTTATTTTTTAATTTTTTGTGTGTTTTTAGAACTGAGGATGAATGTATAACATTCGAAACTAGTTTTCAATAAAACAAATTTATAGAAGTGGCAAATAATTTATCAATCCCTAATTAGATTGATCCTTCTATACCATCATGCGGATGTCAACTGATTATTCCATTTAAGTATTATCTTGCAGTACTTTTTATAACATCTAGTAAGAGTCTTGGTAAACAATATCACTGTTGCTGTGATGGACTTTACTGTAGAGGCTATGCATTCTTTGGTTTGATTTAAAATTTGATTCAAATGACAGACAGTATGTGTTATAATAAGTTTTGAAAAAACAATGTAAAAATTGTAGTATTTTTTTGTTTCTAAATTTTCTATATGTGCAACTTTTGGTATCCACATTTATCCAGCCTAATTTTTTGAAATTGTATAGCGAACAATTCTAAGCTGTAGAATGATATAAAATGGAATATTCCACCTATCTGTCTTTTTTAAAATTATTTTTTTCAGATGGTGTGTGTGCTATATTTAAAAAATAGAGTTGCTTGGAAAATGGCAGAAACAAAATAAAGGAGAACAAAATTATCGTCTAACGGATTTCATTACACAAAAAGTTAGCATTATGGATGTGAATCCTGTTCAAAAAGGAATGTACGCTTAAAAATTTGAAGTATTTATTCATAATTCTCCAAAAAGTAGGCTGCAGCCAACAGGATAATGGAACGTTTTTAAATAAAAATAGAAGTTGGTTAGAGGGTGCAGCTATAGAATTATGGTAAATTATTAAATTATGGTATGCATCAGTCCAATGCTTCATCATGGTCCAGAGAAAGTCGTCCTCAAGATCGGTCCAAAAAGATTCTTTAGCACTATGAAGTCTCGTACTTCAGTGAGTTATGTGGCTAAAATAGCAAATAAATAGTATGGAGATTATTACAAAATGCATTCTTCCAATTGCAAAGCTCTCGGAAGAATTTCAAAAGGCCCGAAATAAAGATTGCTGGGGAGCATCTGTGTTGTGTGAGCTTCATACAAGAAAAGTCAGTGCATGCAGCAAATGCAACGCAATGGGGCACAGAGCCATTGGGGGCGTACTGCAAAAGTTATACACTGGAAAACATTTCAAAGTAATAAAAAATTCAATATTTTTTTTTTACAGAATTACTCCTAATTATTTATCACTTCGCACATACTCACTCACCTGGATTAGGACAGACGGACAGTTTTTTAAAATTTGATATTTAGATTCTATGTATCTTGAATAAAACCTCAATTTTTGAGGGATGGTTAAATTTTTTTTTTTGTTCCATTGCAAAGGTTCATTATTGAAAATAATTAACTAAAAGCATATATATTAATTTTTTTTTTAATACCTTAGTATGCTGATTCCAAAATACTTTACATTTTCCCTCTATCAGCATAAATGGCTAAGAAGTTAGAGGGGTATAAAATAATTAATCAGCCGCCATTTTGAAAGACGGATGGTAATGTCGATTTCCGAGGATCATCCTGGGATGAATTCTGAGTTTGGAGCCAAATCTCAAAAAAATTGCCCCAGTAGTCTCGGAGTAAAGCACCAAACGATGTACGGTGGTCGGACTTTTTTTTTATTCGACATTTGGATTCTACATGTCTTGAAATGTAAAACCTCAAACTTTGAGCGAGATACATTTTTTTTTTTTATTGGTCAATTATAAAACTTCATTGTCTTGCTAGTATTTAAAAAAAAAAGGTTCCGAATTTCTTATTTCAGGCAAAATTAAACTAAATCAATCAATAATTCTTTAAAGTTTCTTAAATACACTTAGAATTTTACCTTATATGTGGGAAAAAACTTTTCAGATACTTCTTTTTTGGCTTGTTCAACAGTTTTTCCTTCAAGAAGGGACATCCAAAAAAAAAAACTAATACTGGCAAATGGCGTATAGGAAACTTGTTCTATAACGGCCTAAAAAATAAAAACAAAAATATTAGTTTATTTTTAATGTTATAATCAACAGGAACTCATAACACAAATTATTTAATAGTATAATCAATCTATGGTTAAGCTATTTGATTAAGTAAACATAACATGGTAGACTAAAAGATGATTATGATCATAAATAAATAACTTGTAAGCTTATTCATTTGAACATCAGCAAGATAAAAAAAAAAAAGAAAAAGAAAAATGAACCCAAAAACATAACTATAATAATATATTAAACCACTTGATCCTAAACCCAGATATCTAACAATTAGGAAGTGAAATATTTCCAGGAAAATTATAAATATAAGTTATACACATATATTTGTGTAATATATATATATATATATATATATATATATATATATATATATATATATATATATATATATATATATATATATATATATATATATACACCCAAGGGCCATATGTGCCTCAGGACAAGCCGCAGAGCTGTTCTGGAACATTTTTTCCATGTTCGAACATGCTGCGATAAATCAGTCTCACATTGCAGGTCCCCAATCGAAAATGAGACATTTTAGTAGGTAATGGCAAAAAGCTAATCAAAACCAAAATTCTAAGCCCTTACTTAGAAAAGGAAAATTAATACAGAAATAGGAAAATTAAACAAAATTTATGTTCACAAATATATCAATGTTTGCAATAACAAAGGCTGCCTACCTTGGTTACAGCAGCTGTCAATGTGCTTTGTGGCCACAAATATCTCGCTATAGTCATCCATAAATTCAAAGTCGGAGCCACATAAAATGAACCATACAGAAAATATCTTGCTGTCCTCCAGTAGTCATACTTCTCACACCCTTCTAGATGTTGCTGAATAAGACTAGCAACGGGCCAAGATACAGCATAAGTTGCCATTCCTCTTGTTACAGGATGTTTATTACTGAAATTAACTATTTTCCGGACTACGACTTTACCTGTTTGAAGCGTCATATTTGTCAAATTGTGTAAACACGATTTTCAATGTTTTGATCGTCTATGGTGGCTCTACTCTAAATTTACACTGATTTCTGATAGAGGAGGTCATTGTAAAACCTTGAAAGTAAAACGGAACAATTTTAGCAACATTTTGACAAGTCACATGACCTACACACGTGCCACAACAGACTGCTTGGAGATAAGTTAGTTTTTCTAACCTCGCCATTAGTCTACACT
Source organism: Rhaphigaster nebulosa (assembly GCA_948150685.1). Lineage (NCBI taxonomy): Eukaryota > Metazoa > Arthropoda > Insecta > Hemiptera > Pentatomidae > Rhaphigaster > Rhaphigaster nebulosa. Next base: position 98,032,733 of record OX411310.1, read on the forward strand.
TTTTACTGTCGGTCGGTGTATTCATAACAGTTGTACTAGTTAGTGTATTTATTAGGTTTGTATGTACTGGTACTAGAAACCGGAAGCGCGCCAAAAAGGTGTGCTCTGAAGCACAATGGTAAGATGACAAATTTAGGAGGGGGTAAAAATACATTAAAACAATATTTGTAAATTATTCTTTAATAATTTAAACTTTTAAAAAGAGCGGTCTCATAACTGGAGTAGTGCAATTTTTTATCATATTAATTAATAGTTTTTAATACATTACTATTAACTGCATTTTTACTTGTATTACCACCCCAAGACGTAAGAAAAGTCAAATTAAAAAGAAATAACAGGAAGGAATTATAATGGAGCCAAATTTTCGGTATCGGATTTTTAACAGATCTTTAGTTTCAGATTTTTGTTATTCTAATAAACGCATTTTCGAGCATTGGTCTGTATATGTGGGTGTGTGTGTGTCTATGCCACGATAATCTCTGGGATGAGCGGACTGATTATTTTTTTTGTTCTGTAAGCTTTCTAACTCCTTTACCTGTCTATAGAAACGTATGAAGAATATTTTTTTTCGGAAAGAGGAGAAAAGAGAAATTTAATAAGAAGGCAAATAATCACCTAAATGTCTATAGTCAACAAATTGGATGTATTTTTTAAGAGTAAGCATGAAAATTGGATCTGGTGCGCGCAACTTTCACTTATCATCCTATTATAATTACGTATCCATTTTCTAAAATAATTTCAAGGACTTAAACACTACTTGAAATATTTTCAGCAGCATGCATTTCAATATGTCTTTTCTCAAAAGTACAATAAAATATTTTTTTAAACAATTAATATTACAATTCTGTGCACTACATATTTTTGGTTTGTTAAGCTTAAAATAAATGTTAAATGTCATCATTTGAGATCTATTGAAATTCCATTTAGTTTCTAAGGAAACATTTATTTTCCTTTAAATATTATAATAGTAGAATTTATCTGCTACAACAAAGTTTTTTTCTTTTTCGTCTCTCCATTACCTTATTAATTTTTCTAAAATCTTTAGCTTTCCAACGGTATTTTATACATCTATATTACTATTATGTCCGGAAATTTGTTTTCAACCTGGGAAAATATTTTTCCCTTTTTTCTCCTTTAGTTAATCATCAAATTCTTCCATTCTTTAAGTTTATCCATTTTCTATTCCTACTAACAATAAGAGATGGTTAATTATTCCAAATAAACAAACTTGAAGGTACTTTAGAGGAAGCCATTTTGAAAATTCGACATTTAAGCCCTGTCAGACTATTTCAATGAGAATAAGACCTAGATGATATTAAAGATCATTTAATTGTACATTAGTATAACGAGTTTAATCAAAATCGTATGAGCCTTTTTCGAGAAAATTGTAAACAAGTGTAAAATTAATAGTATAAACTGGCACTTCCGGTGAGTCGATTTCATCAAAAAAGTTTTGGTAACATCCCAGGCATATTCCTATCTTAAATATCTAATTTCAGTTTCACACAACTTTTCGTTTTTGAGCTAGGCTGTTCACATGCACACACACAAACACTCACACGCACAGACCATTTTTTGAGACTTGGTTATTTGGACTCAAGGGACCTTAAAACTTGTATTTCCGTTGTAAACTCGAAATCGAAATTTTTCACGATCTCAATACTTTCCCTTAATATATATTTCATATATAGATAAATGAAATTATAACCAAAAATATTACTCATAATACAAATCTTATGTTGGTGGGTTTTTCCTACATTTAGGGGAGAGTAGGGAGATATATCCACCGATCCCTACTCCGATAGCAGCGCAATAGCCGGAAAACGTGTTTTTCTGTAAACCACGTGTGGCCAATCTTTTGCATACCATGCGCTAATTTTTTCACAGACGAGTTTAGGAGCACCATACAATGTAAGCGCTTTTCTTATCTTCTTAGGTTCATGATTCGACTGTTGGATCTGTTTCGACGCAGGGGAGGAAAAGGAATTACTTAACAAAAAATTAAATTAATTAATTTACAATAATCAGAAATGGTCTTTTGTACGAGAGGTTGGTCGCTTCCTGATGGTGCTACAGCTGCCAGAGAGTCTCGTTTGGTAAAGAAAACTACGGACCACAGTTTGTGGCACTGATACGAGATCAGCTTGGAACATGGATTTGTCTGTTCTCTCTCCTTGCTAGAAGGAGTCATGTCCGCTGCAAATGTTTAATAGTTCAATTACTATTCGTTGAACGTATAATTATAGACATAATTAACTTTTTTAAATGATTTAATTATTGTATGTAAATTTGTGTGAAAACACTCATTCATGTGACGTCAATTGGTTGCATCTTGCGTCCACAGACAAGAAATCCAAAGAGTATAGATTCAATTTTATCGAAAAATATCTGATGTGGACAACACATGACTTCCTTGTACGCCTATTAAACTATAAATCGGTGGCTCAAAAAGTGATCCTGAATTTGGTTACTAGTTTCCGAAGATCGCAGTATCTCAAAAACAAAACTCGGTGTCGCGACATCCATCTATTGACACACACACACAAATAGGGAGGAAACCCAGTATTTTACACTAAATTTTAACACTTAAAACAAGTAATAAAAATGTTTAATTGGATTGGAAACCAAATTGCGTTTGTAACCTTTATTATCGAAACATCTGATTTATATATTTAATTTAAATATAATTTTTGACGTAAGCTTATTATGACCTTTAAGTAAAGTACCGTTTTCGGCTCACCAATTTTAACCAAAATATAGTAAATACATTCACATCAATATAAAAGTCCTATTTACCAAATTTGAGATGTTTTACATTATATTTTAATATAATTTTTGATGAAAGTCTAATATGACCTACAAGTAAAGTACCCTTTTCGGCTCACCGATTTTAACCAAAATATATTAAATACATTCATATCGATATAAAAGTCCTATTTACCAAATTTGAGATGTTTTACATTATATTTTAATATAATTTTTGATGGAAATCAATTATGATCTTCAAGTAAAGTACCACTTCCGGTGATTAAGCAGTGACCAAAAAGGGAAGCTCATAACTAGATTTTACAGCAATCCTAAATACAAAATTTCAACTTTCTACGACTAACCGTTTTTGAGTTATGCGAAATACGAACGAACGTACGTACGTACAGACGCCACGACGAAACTAGGCAAAATGGATTCAGGGATGGTCAAAATGGATATTTCCGTTGAAATCTGAAAACCGAAAATTTTCGCAATTACAATACTTTCTTTACTTCGTACAAGGAAGTAAAAAACTGAAAAATTCTGTAAAATCACCCGTAATCAAATTCTGTACCAAGCAAAAAAGCAAAAAATCTTTGAATCGGACCAGCAATTGCAAAGATATGGCGTATTGGACTTTTTAACCCATATTTCGTTAAGTATTCTGCGGATGTTCCAACGAAAAACTGTTCAATTTTTTTTTAAGATTGACTTGAAAACTATACATCTCCTGAAACATTTCAGATGATCGTTTGAAACATAATTAAATTGTCTACAAGCTACACTTAAAAAAAAAAATCAACTTTATCGGACCAATATTAACGATGATACAGCAAACAAATGAGTGCAGGGTACTAATCAAATTATTAACACTCGTCTAAAACTTCGTGAGTGGCTACATCTTAACGTAACCTAGTTTTTTTTCTACGAAAATTCTCGGAAAGGACCGTTTCCAATCTGGAAATCGGAAAACACGTCAATTTAATGGTGGTGTGCCTATTTAAAAGGTCAGAACAATCCTTTGCTTTGAACTTGAATCGTAAGATAAGTTAATAAAAAAATCGATAAAATATCTTGAAATTTGAATGAAATTTCTCATCGTTGAGTAAAACTAATAGGACGGTTATTATAATATTTATAATTTTTACCTTTATCCAATTTTACTTGGTTACTCGTGATAACAAATAGGTATCGACCAAATATAACTTTCACCTCTACTTGCCTATTATGTAAAACAATAAAATATTTGGTGTGCCCGTTAACACGACTTTCCTTACCACATTGGGTGCTTAGTTCAATACAAAAATTGTTTGATGTATCTTAGCTAATAAAGGTAATTAAGATTTAAATTTTCTGTTTAGCTTGGTGGAAAATCTAATTATCTTTCAAGGGAGCATTTGGAATATTTCGGGAGACATGTATTTTTCAAATTGTTCGAAAAACTAATAAAAAATGAACGGGTTACCATAGGAATTTGTGCAAAATCCATATCTATAAAATCAAATTACCAACTATATAATCATCACTGTATCTCAAAAACGGCAATGCCTCTGAAACTGAAATTGTTAATAGTGTTTCCCCAGAACGTCATCAAAAAGGTCCTGAAGTAACCAATTTGATCACTGTAAATTTGAAATATGAGTGATTTTGTATAATAAGATTGATAATATCAAAACCCTTTATTCCAGATGTCAAAGTTGTTGATGACATGGAAACCTACACTACTTCAGGGTTTAATTTAATTTTTTGCAAACTCTTCATAAATAAAACTAATCGAGTTTCCTGTATCAATAAGATATCGTGCAGGTATAAGGTTAAACGTAGCAAGGACTATTGTTTTCTTAAGAACACCGAATGAAGGCCCATTCACGCTAGTTCATAGGACATCTGACGAAGTTTGGTGAAGCTTAGAACGACAGACTTTGCTAAAATGTCCATTTCTTCTACATTGCTGGCAAGCGCTTTCTTTAACAGGACAAGAGGAACGTGAATGTCGATTCCCTCCACAGAAAAAAACATTTCCCCTTTTTCTGAGCAGCGAAAACAATATTGCTCCTATCAAGGTCACTCTCAGAATTAGATTTTGCAGACGGGATCCTTAGTTCTGATAGATCGATCGCACAGACATAGCTAGATGTCTGATAACGTTTGGTATGTTCTTGTGCCATTACCAGAGCGTGGGTCTGTCTAATAGCATCGTTCGGAGTTAAAGTTTTGTTTTCAAGAAGACGCTGTCTAATATGAGTAGAAGTTAGACCATTGATAAATGAATCCCGGATGTATTTGTCCCTGTGGTCTGTAGCATTGGCGGCTTTCAAGTCACAGTCTCGACTAAGATATTTTAAAATCTGTACATATTGATCAATTGTTTCACCTGGTTGTTGTTTCCTCACAGCCAATACATATCGGGCAAACACTTTAATTTTCGTTTCAATGACTGTTGAATTTAACAATCCTTTGGCATCTTTATACAGTCGGAGAAAGGTAATTTATCAATACCTTTAGTTTGTCATCTTCAAAAGCGAATTCAAAAAGAGCAAGAAAATTTTCAAAAGTCGTCAGCTAATGGGTTCAATCTTCAGCTGCGCTTGGTGAGCCAGGCAACGTCTCGAACAAGAATAACAATTATGAATACAAACAAAGTTATAGCAAATAGTTACTTGATCACAAATATATTACAATTATTGATTTATTAACAACAATAAATCTAACTAACGACCAAAAGTTATAAAGATACGAATCATTAATAATTTCAATGTTAACTTTGAAGTAATAACAATTTTAAAATCCAATGTTTAGATAACAATGAGGAACCCGTTGTGCAAATAGTTTGTCACTGATGTGGATGGGAAGCAAATGTTCACCAATGGCAATGGCAAATCCTTTTGATGCATGAAAGAAAACCACTCGGGAACGACCAACCAAACATTGGCCTGTACTTTCTCCAATGCACAAATCTTCACAAATACTCCAATCCCCACCAGTGGCAAACGATTGGCCCCTGGAGAGGATCCGATTTTAGGTAGAGACTTTCTTCATGCTAAAAGGTATCACAAACAAGCTATTTAGCGTAATGCGATCCGAATACTATGCTGTGATTGGTTCCACTGGACTTGGTCTTGTTTAAAACTAAGAGCTTGTAGGGCTGGCCGTTTTTTGTATAGAAGTCATGTATTTGAATACATTTTTAATATGTTAGTGGTGGTTTTAGATACGAAATAGCTTTGGTATTGCATAAAGGCAATAAATGAAACCATCCGACCGAAAAATGTCTAATTCATTTTGTGATAAAAATGGACCAGGCACTGCTTGTAACTGGGCTACTCATGTGTGTTTAATATTTACTATATTTAAAAAAAATAAAACACTTAAAACGGTTTAAAGTCATAGAAATTATTGTCTGAATTAATTTGTTAAGATATAATATTTAAGAATAATATAATATTTATTAACAATGAAATATTGATTTGTGGTTTGTTAATACGAAATTATCATGCAAAATACAACAGAAATATTACCTCTAAGACAGTTAAGAAGTAGTTTTTGTTTCTCTCATTTTACCGCCATATTGTTTCGCACCCTTGTTGAATGTCGAAACACGTTGAAGGATGAGTTTTAACATTTTATAGATTGTTCGGCTAATACTGTAATATAATGTTCAGAAACAAATCAGACGTGGATAAACGCGTTTCTGCGCTCCTTTACAATGCAAAAAACGAACATGAGGTAATACAGATAATGTCCACCTTAAAATGGGTTGAAGTGTTTATTTTCTTATCGAATTTACGTTTTTTTCAACTACAATTCTATAGATTATTGCACTAACATAATAGGATGTTTGTTAATGAAATGTCATCTAAAAACTATAATTATTGGTTGTTTTAATTTTTGGTTTTCAATGATTATAGCATAGAGTACTCATCTGTCACATTCTATGAATTTCTTTACATGAAAGAGTAGCAGAAGTTTTTAGAGATATATTATTAGTTGCATCAGTTGTTAGTTACATAACGTAATTTTCTCCATAGTTTGTTGGAAAATCTGTGAATTAAGCTTTCAAGGATGTAATGCACCCAAATTCCAACCTTTTTGCATATTACATGTTGAATAATTTAATGCTTATTTTGTAGACAATTACTTTAGGTTTTCTAGCTGGATTAATTATATTAAGGGTGTTGAGTAAAACAAAATGATAATTTATAATTCGGGTCTGGGTCCTTAATTATTGATATTAGCCTGTTTAAGATGGAATATTATAGAAAACATGAATTAAAATGTTTTAGAAGAATCATCATCTATTTGTTATTTATCTTTCCCGTGTTTCCTTAAAAAAATGTGTTGATACCTTTAAGTAATATTGTCTTTATGACCAATAAGAGTGACAGTGCAGTCTTGTGTACTGGTGGTCTTATGTTAATTTACAAAATCTAATGTATCTTTGATAAGCTAACATAATGAGGGTGAACTTTCCACTATTCTATTTTATTTTGTCCTAAGATCCTTTTATAAATGAATTGATCTAAAACTTAAGTTATATTTTGCACCTGAAAAACATTATGTTTATTACTTTCAGTTCTTTTTAACTGGCTGTCAGCTAGCAATAGTGAACTGGACTTAACTATATAACGTGTTATCTAACATTAGTCTGCATTTTAGGTTAGAGTCTATCCATTGTCCATTGTGGACAATCTTAAAAAATTGTCTTGTTGTTTTTCTGTTACAATTTTGATTATAGATAGTTGCAGGGTTTGATGCTTTGTTTTTGGTTATGTTATTAAGTTTTATATGGGTAAAGTGTTTGGCATTTATTTCTTCTGTGCGAAGTGAAACCTTTGTCCCACATGATAACATCATAACTGACTTATTTATCATGATTTATTTTTTACCACTATTTGAATGAAAATCACCTACTGGAAAGCTCTGAAGCTTAGAAATTGGGTGAAATCAATTGTTAACTTATTTCGACGAGTTTTACCAATTTATTTTAATTTTAAACCTCAGAGCTTTCCAGATATGAGGTTTTCATTCAAATTGTGATAAAAATAAACTAAGATAAAAAAATTCAGTGACAGTTTATCATGTAAGGCCATTGATGTAATAGTGCATATATAATCAAAAAAATATATTGTATGGTTCTTGTGTGCCCATCCCTAGGAGATATGAAATCAAATAAAAATAACTAATTTTAGACTCTAATTTTAATTAATTTTGTTTCAGCGTAATTTGAGATGTTACAATATAGCACTACTTTACTATAAAGCTCATGATTTTGAATCTGCCCAACGGTATGCAACAATGTATCTGACTGTAAGAGATGATTCAGCTGCTGCTCATAAACTCCTTGGACAGGCATATGAAAAATTAGGCCAAAAAGACAAGGCCATTGCTTCATATTCAAAATCATTAAAATTAGAATCTGATCAGTCAGATCTAATCCTTAAAAGTACAAAAAAAAAAATAATGATATGCTAAACATTATTTGTCATGGATTTTATTTGTAACAAGTGATCATTTATTGTTTATTTTTCAGTTTGTGAACTGTTGATTGATAAAGATGTTGAATTTGATCCACAACTAGCTCGTTATTGGTCTGACCGAGCTGCATTAATATTTCCCCATTCAACCCCTGTGTTCATGCTAAAAGAAAAACTTATGATGTCTGATTCTTCTCTTGCCTCTGAAGATTTAGAAGAATTGCTTCATGGTAATTTTTTTAATTTAAAGCATTGTTTTTATTTCTTTTTTATTGGTATTTTTTTAACCAAGTTGCTAATGTTATTGTCTACAATTTTTGTTTATTGATTAGCCTTACAGTTGATCCTCGGTTAATCTCGTCCCGATTTACGTTTTTTCATTAATACATTGTTTGATCTTGATGGACCAATGCTCGTTTAGCATCGAGTTTATTTATTATTGCGTCGTCCGTGTGGACTGGCAACTTCTTTTTATTTGGTATAGTTCCCGGATGAGCCCTTTCTGTTTATTTCCTTCATTTTTTTAAATTATTTCATAGCATCTGCATATATGTTCAAATGTATATATGTACATATATATAATGAATATTAAGATAAGTCAGTTATGTATTTAAATATAAATAGATTTAAATAAATTTTTTCACTGCAATTCTTTCATATTATAAATTATTGGATTCACGAAAAATTGTATATTCAGATAATCCTCACTTAACGTTGTTTTGATTTAAATGCTCCCGCTTTCAAGTCGCTAATCACAATGTTAATCAAGGACTTGTGTACTTATTTTATTTAAATTTTTTATATGTCTGATTTTTATATGTCTTGCCCCTGGAGAATTGAAATAACTGCTTCATGGCATTTGTTTTCATTAAACCTAATAAATAACTATAAATTTAAATTCTGTATGAATACTATCTTTTAATCTATGTAAATGTATTTTTATCTGAGTTGTTCACTTAGAAAAACAATAATATTACTTATATTTTAGCTGAATTAAAAACAAAGCCAACTGATATGAATACTCGTATAAAACTATTGAAACTGTATGCAGAATCAGGAAGAGTTGAATTAGCTTTAAATCATGCTTTTGAAGTTGAAGCCAGGCATAGTCATAGCTCACTATTGTGGTATCGATGTATTAATGACATCTGTAAGGTAAAGTATCAAATTTTCTTGCTTTTCTATTCTATAAAGTATGCAATTTGTTAATTCCTTTTGTCTGTTAATTGGTAACTATGAATTTTGGAAATTGAAGTATATGAATTTGTTTGAAATGTTTTATGTCATTCAAATTATTAGGGTTAACATGGATTCCTCAATATCTTTTTTCCGTAAATTCGTATATTATATTTATAAAGCAAATATTTTGTTTTCTGTGAATCGTTGCTGTATGCTATTATTGATAATATTAGTTTTGTTGCTAAAATCACATTATTTTGCCTAACTTTGCAAAAGGCCATCTGATTTAAATTTTATATTGTAACGTTAATTAGAATATATGCATCCATAGTTTTTTCTTTTTAAATTCTTGTGGAGGATTGTTACTGACAAAGTTAAACGGTGTTTAACAGATTTCATGATCTTCCTCTGCTACCTTGTTGCTTTCTATAGTTAAATGAGTTCATGTAAATTCTTAATCCCAAGTGTTCCCTCTCAATTAAATTGTCATGCTAATTCTATGTTACATGATATGCTATGGTGATTATTTGATATCCACTTGTATTTACTGTAGCTACTTGGATGTCTCTTGAAATATTGAGAAACATCTGTCTTAAATCTCAAGCTAAATAAAGTAACTTTTTCTATAAATCTGTTATTACTCTGCAGATTTTGGTGGGTAGGGTTTTATCTATGGTTTTTAAAAATATTTTATGGGCCGTTCTACATTAATATTTATAGTGGGGGAGCAAACTGGACCTATTTATCTTCCTATTTATCTAAGGAAATGTGCAACTATTTGCAATCCCTTTATGACACGCCCATAAACCAGAAAGCCTTTGAACGATTCAAACCAAATTTGGGTCGTCGGTAAAGGTTCTCAATCTATACAATTTGCTTTAACTGTGGTGTTTCTACGTGTTTTAGAGCCAACGTTATCTGCAAAGAACCTCAATTTTGGTTTTAGTTTGTAATCACATTTTTTATACAGAACTTCAAGATAATGCAATAGCTATTTAAATTTTTGGAAAGAAGAAACTTCCCTCTTTCCGAGTCAAAGATAATCAATATCGGATAAACTGAAGACGAGATACAGAACTTCAAATAGAAACGTAATTCCGTTGTTTACAAATTTTGAACCCCCTCGAAACTGAAAAAAAAAATTATTTTTGGTTTTTGATGATCTTTTTAGCATAAAGATTTTTTGATGGCCAGAATCAAAATCTGCCCTAATTTTTGGTGTAAAAAGATCTGTAAGGCTAGTTTACCCAATAATCTGAACATTTATTTGACCAAAAACTAATAATTTTTTTATTTTGTATTTTTCTTTTAATATAAACTGAAAAACAAATTTTTCGTGGAAAAAGCATTTCAATATTATTTTCCAAACTCAAGATAAAAAAAAGAAAAGTAAAAACAGTTTCAGCATTTTTTTTTTTTCTGCTCTTAGGGCCCATTGGAACGAACCCCAACACACTTATCCAATATTTTTAGATCTAGAATCACCACGAAAAATTTGGTTGAAGTTGGTCAATCGGTGACCCCCAAAAGATTTAAAACAATTTTAAATGTAGTTATATTTCAGTAGATGCTGTTTAGTGTGGAAATAATTTGGCTTTTTCATTACATATGATAAATGTGATAAAACATATTTAGTGGTTTATTAACTCCGGATTATAATTAAAAATTTAAATCTTGTTTGAGCGGAATCGTGATTTTATCAAGTCTTAATGAAATCAAGCATATATTTCTGAGTTATGATAAAGCAAACACAGGCAGGCTTAGTAATTTTATTTGTTATACAGATGATTCTTTCCCTTGTTCCTGTTGGTTTATATATTCAAAATTTAGGCTCACCTTAAACCAGGAATATTATTTACACAATTTCGACTGATTGGAACAAATTTGGTTAAGCTGCAGTTATATATCAATTATATTCAAATTAATTCCATTTTGTTTTATTATTTTATTATTACGAGAAAATATCCAATGTGCGATCAAATATCATATGTGATTTTTATATTTTGGTTTTTATATTGTATCATTATATTAAGTATTTATGTCAGTGTTTTAATTTTCTGAGTAGTATGTTTTGGTTCATTCTCAATGAGTCCTTTTTCAAATTAATTTAGACACTAAAAAATATAAAAGCTAAAATTTAAAAATCACATTGGATATTTGTGATCGAGTAATAAAAAAAGAAAATAACCACTCCTTAAAATTTGAGGCTTTACGTTTTCCAAGATACGTAAAATCCAAGAATCTATTTTAAAAATTCTGTTTGTCCACTGTTTGCCATCCTTATAACATTATTGGAAAGTCATAATTGCTCATCCTTTTATATTGGAGTAAGTTTTATTGACCGTAGATATAATTAAGGAAAAAGTTGGTCGGGGAGAGGGGTGCGATCAAAGATTAACCCACTAATAAGTATGACTTATTTATTACTGTTGGCATCTGGCCCTGTATCTGGTCTAAAACTTGTACAGACAGTGGACCATGGCAATAGGGAAAAGTCTGAAATTCGTCACAGTGGCTTGGAGAGAACCTCCAAAACTATCTCGATGACTCATATTTCTACCTAGTAAATATTAATAGAATCAACTGAAATAACTTTAGAAAGTGGTCTTATCCTGATTTAGTCTCTAAATTATAATAAATTGTCCCTCACTCAGAGGAAGTGCCGATATCAACATTTCACTAGCTACCAAACTCTGTGAGGTTGAATATTGTCCCTTTGATCACCCTTCTGATACTAATAAAGGTGAGAATGATTATGAGGGGATGTCATCAATTCCTCAACTTTCCAACTAGGATGCATTAAATGACCTCATCAGATATCTCAACCTGTCAAGAGAAGCTTCTGAATTACTGGCTTCCAGGTTGAACAGCAAGAAATTACTGGAACAGGGAACAAAAATTACCTTTTACTATACAAGTGAAAAGGATCTGTCATTCCTTTTCTCTGAAGAAAAAAACATAGTATTTTGTCAGGATATTAGAAGACTCCTTGAGAAAAATGAGTCTTCCTAAATATTTTTCAGATGATTGATTGGCACCTATTTATTGACAGAGAGAAGTTTTAAATTTGTCCCTCTATACATTATGAACAAATATGGTTCAATATCAATTGGTTACACAACAAAAATGAAAGGAGAAAATGTCTCCACAGCTTTGATCTTGGAGAAGATAAAGTAATACTCTGGTTAGAATAGGTTGGTAACCTGTCCTGTTTGCCTTAATAGGATAGGAAAGGAGGTTAAACCCGGATAAAAAAAAAAGTATCATGAACATCAATGAGTGATTTTGTGGACTTAAAAATGATAAACTTTTTTTCTTGTATAGCAGAGTGGCTACATCAAATATTCTTGCTTCCTGCAGGGTGTCCAGCAGCCTTGAATTCCTTGAAGATCAGGAATTCTGCTTAAGTTTTTCACGTCGGGAAAAAATTGGGAACTATACTTGAGAAATAGCCAGTCAACAGAAAATTTTTGGTTTTTAGTCTAATAATTTCATTTTTCCATCAGTACTAAGCAAATTTGTATACAATATTGAGAAACAGGTTGATGGTAGTTGTTCTCCTTACCATCTCTTAATTCTATGAAAGCTAGAAAAAGCCTCCTTCCACTAACTTTCTTCTGTCTCAGGGTCGCTCTACCTGTCGCTAAGTGAACTAGTACCATGGAATGGTAATATTACACTAGTATTCGAACTAATTAGCTCCAAACAGCTCCGAGTTTCAATTTACACTGGGTTTCTCCTAATAAGTTGCCCTTGAAGACGAGGGTTGAGTGACAAGGGGTTGCCAGGGTTAATTTTATTCCTATATTATTTTGTTTTGTTACGTAAAATAAGTTTATGAATAAAATTGTGGTGAAAGTTATTCCAGTAGGTGAATTTAAAGTATTAACACTTGAAATTGTTTTTGTACTGTATTTATTAGTTGTTTTTATTTTTGGCGATGCGTTGAGCCCTCAGTCTTAAGAAGTTGAGTTACAATTTTTTCATTATCAAATAAGAATAGAACTTTTATAATTATTCAAATTCATTCTTAAGTCTTAATTGAACATTTTATCAGAATCCGACAAAATACAACATTTTATGTTTCCAATTTTGTTTTAAATTTTATCCAATAAACTGATGGAAAGCTCTTTGAATTTTACAGTTCTATACCTTGAAATCCTTAAATTATGCTTGAATTTTTTCATGTTATATACCCTGCTCATGTACCTCTGGGATAGCAGATACAAAATAAACCATTGAGTTAGAAATGGGTGGCCTAAGAGAGATAACACGGATGTTGGGAAAAAGAATATTATTAAAGACCCCTTAGTTGGATGAGAGAAAATCGCCTTCCCTCCACTGTATATCTATCAAGTTGGGCCAAATTAAGCTGTTTGTGCTCTTGATAAGAACGGGTCATGCTTTGCATGTATGGAGGGAAAATGCCTAAGTTGAGTACGAAAAAAATCAAAGCAGGAATATTTGATGGCTTACAAATAAGATAACTCATTAAGGATGCTGCCTTCATAAATTCCATGAATGAGGCTGAGCGAAAAAGCCTGGACTTCATTTGTTGCCGATGTCAGAAATTTTTTGGGTAAATGCAAATTTGAAAACTATTTTGAACTGGTAAATAAGATGCTAAACAGTTTCAGATCTCTAGGGTGTAACATGAGCATTAAGGTGCACTATTTAAAGAGTTTTATGGAAAATTGGGGGGACCCCGGTGAGGAACGAGATCCATACCATTGGAGATAGGATTCGCTTATGGCAGACCACTGCTTAGAAAAGGGATTGTTCTAAAATACAGTCAAGAATGTCACAGCAAAAAAATTTATGAAGTGTTCAGTGACTAGTTGATTTCATTGATGCATTTTTCCTCTTTCTTCTTTCTTTGTAATTAGATTAATATTACTGCAATGTTCTCTATTATTTTTATGTTCCCTTAACATTTTTTAAAATATAAAAAAAAATCCGTGTTTAGTTTTTTTATTTAATCTATGGATTTAACTTAAAATAGTTTATCGTATATATCACTAAAATGTAATATCTTAGAAATTTGAGCTTCTCATCCAATACTAATGCCATAGCTGAATTCAGGGTATCAAGTTCATATGTAGTATACTCCAAATACTCCAGCACAAAACTGTTAGTCTTTGTAATGATTCAAAAACACTTTTAATAATGTTATTAATAATAAATATTACTAATAAATAATAATAAACCAATGTGTAATAATTTGCAGCGGTTTTTGAAATTGTTGTCATTTCAAACAGTTCAACTTCAGCTAGGCCTCTATTTATTTTTTAATGCCTCAGTTATGTTATGTGGTTAGTGTTGGTAATTTTCCCATTGTTTTAATTTTCTCATAGTGATTTTTTTTTTTAATGTTTTAGGTTTACAATAGAGACAACCTTGTTAAGTGTAACTGGGAGTTTTATCTACAGTGGATTTCAGTTCTTGATCGCATGTGTTCTTTTTGTATTTCAGAAACATCTAACATATTTGACATATCTGAAGTCACAGAATGTATTTGCAAGTATGTAATCAATATTACTCAACTATTTTTTATATCACATCAGTTATTAGTTTTTGTAACATAAATTTCTGTTTAAAAAACATCTGCATTAAATGCTTACAACAATAATTATGAACTGGAAATGCTTTGTGAGGTGAGTTCTTTAGTTGAAAAAAATATTTGTGTGTTGTTAAACTTATGTGTCATACTGAATGACTTATTTCATACTTCAGTGATTAAAAGCTTTAAAAGCTGTTGAAAGTATCTACTGGAGCTATAGCCACTGCACTATGCTCGTATTGAAGGACTTATAGAATTTTTTTACTTATAATTGCGTTCCTCCATCGGGGGGGAGGGGAGGAGGGGTTAGGACAGAAAAATTTTCAGTACTTTTGTCGTATTTTTTTAAATATTCATAGTTCCGCTTATATAAATGCCAGAAAGTGAGATTGGATCCTTCTCAGGAACCTCATCTCCGATGCTGTCACTTTGCTTGCATGCCAATCCAGGAGGGTCCAACTTTCCGTACCATAGAGCAAAATTGGTAGGAATACAGTTTTGATTAGGTGGAGCTTTGTCTGACTGCTTATTTCCTTCCTTCCTATAATTGTGGAGCGTATCTGAGAGTATACTCCGTTTGCTTTTTTGACTCTATGTAGTACCTCATAATCTACTTTCTCATCTCTGGATATAATTGTTCCCAAGTACTCGTCATCCACAAATCGAACCCTGTTACAAGTTACTGTTCCCTCATTCTCATCCCTTCCAACCAGCATAGCTTTGCTTTTCTCAGCGTTTATAGTTATTTCCCTTAACTGAAGTTCTTCACTCCATTTTATTATTGCTACCTGTGGTTTCTGGAGGGTGTCTGCTACTAATACATCATCTTCATATATAAACACTTATACCAGAACTGGCATGAGGTTCCAATATCATACTGTGGCTCTCGGTGTTCTCCTTTTGCAGACCTTCCGTATCTCATCCATGAAAATAATAAACAGGAGTGGGCTAAGGCTGTCTTCCTGTTTAACATCTTTATAAAGCCTAAAAGGTTTTGATTTACGTCCGTTCAGCCTAACAATACCCTTTGGGTCCTGGTACACTGTCTTTATTGCAGTTATCTTGTTTCTAGGTTTTATTTTGTTCACCATAGCTTTCCAAATTTCTTCTCGGGGCCGAGTCAAAGGCACCTTTCAAATCCACGGAATCTAAATATACATTTTTCCCCCTGTCCCATGTTTTCTCTTATATTGTGCATAAAGTGAAAATGTGATCCTGGGTCTGCCTACCTGGTCGAAATGCTGCTTGCTCTTCCTCCAAGTTCTCCTCAACCAAATCCCTTAATCTTCTCTCAAAGATGTGGGTGTATATGTTATAAACCACTGAGGATAAATATATTGGCCTGTAATTGTCGCAAAGAGTTAGGTTTCCTTTCTTTTATACGGGCATGATAATATTATCCTCCCGCTCTTTGGGTATTCTTTTTTCCATCCAAATTCTTTGGAACCAGCTCTGTAACACTTAAACCATTTTCTCTCCCCCAGGTTTAATAAGCTCCGATGTTATTTTATCAATTCCAGCTGCTTCATCCCTGAAACAGCCAACTGTACCTTATCCTTCCAAATGGTGTCATCTGTTTCTTCTGGCTGAGTTTTTGGTGCTCTATTCCTTCTTAGACCCATAAATCCATCTCATCTCCTTTCTTCCATAGTGAACTTTTCCAAGTTTCAAGGATTTCTTACTCTTTTGCAGTAAGGTTTCCCTGTTTGTCCTTGATGCTGCGCACTTGTTTCCCTTTTTTAACTCTGAGCGACTTTACAGAGTTCCAGAACAATCTTATGTTTTCCTGGCGGCTTTCCTCCAGCTTCTTCCCTAGTTCTTCCCATGTTTGCTTTTTGGAAGATTGAAACAATCCTCTTGGCTTCATTCCGTTTTTGAATGTAGATCTGCCTTGAGTTCCATCCTTTTCTTTAATGGAATTCTTCCAAGCTTCCTTCTTTTCCTTAATTGGCTTCTGGACTTCCTTGTTCCACCTTCGGGTCTTTTTCGAGCCATTAATAACTCTTTTCTTTCCGCAAACCTCTTCTGCTATGTCCAGGATTACACCTTTAATCTGTTGCCATAATGGGTCAATTTCTTGGTCAAAATTTACTTTGACTAAAGCACGTGCTAGACGGGTCCCATATTGCTCCTGTTTTTCTTCATCCTTTAGCACACCAAGATCTATCCTTTCGTAAGCTTTCGGTTTTGAAGCTCGTGGTACTGGAACCTTTGTATCAGCTACCAGCTACCCTTTTCTTTCTCCTTACCACACTTAATCCCAGAATTTGTACCTCATACTTTGTATCTTCATCTAACATTTGGACGAACCCACACGACCTCAGCGGATCCTGAAATTATATTTGTATCTTCAGTCAGTTCGACTTTTGCCTATCAGTGATCTTATGTTCCATGTGCCAAATCTCAGGTCCTTTTCCGTGTCATTGCCGTATTTGAATCCTATTTCCGAGGCTAAATTGTATCAATAGTTGAATCCATTTTATACTCCATTCTGGTGATTGGCCCAGCAATCAACCCAGCAACCGTATCCTCAGAACAACTGGCCTTCCAAATATTTATGCCCTCTTGGAAGGAAGGGTGGCCGGGCTATATCCCTCGGAACTGGATACCCGTGTGTCCATAGGTTCTTATTCAATATATTTGGACTATCCCCCCTAGGAGGAGACCCTCAATCCGCAACCCAGAGGGATGCGCTACCTAGCGGACAGGCTCCGCCAAGTTCGTGTGCATTCATCTAAATGTTAGAATGATAGATTTATGTTCTTTGCAATTCTCATAAGTTATGCACTGAATCAACTAAACTCATTGACAGCAGCTTCGAGGTTGATATACCAATGATAATAATGGGAAATTTTAATGTAGATGTCAAGAGAAGCAAAAATGCATTTGAATTTCCTGAATATTTTAATGTGAACGTGATATGAAATAACTATCCTAGTGCATTAGGCATTACATTTATAGATCTTACTTTTATAAGAAAAATATCATGAGAATTACCATGATCAGTTTATTACTTCTCCTTGCATCAACCTATTGTACATAAGCTAACTTTCAATGAATAAAATTCATTTAAACAGTGACATGAATTTTTTTTCACCCAAAAATAAACACTTAAGTTTCTATTTAAAGGGAGAAGTTGATCGGGGGTGCGGTCAAAGAAATAGACTTAATAAGTGTGGTTTTATATAATTGTGCCTACGTTTCGGCTTAAATTTTAGGCCATCTTCAGGGCTAAAATGAAAACAAAATAACAACAATGAAAAAAGAGAAAAGAGGCAGTACCAGTAACAGTAAAAATGATAAATGATAAAAAACAGAAAATACAAGTAAGATAAAAAGTATAAAGAATAAAAAGAAAAGGATAACACTAAATTACATAATACAAAAGACAATTGAAAAAATAAAATAAATGAAACAACAATGTAAAAATTAAAAATTAAAAACAATGCGATATTTACACAGGGAATAGTGAAATATATGAAATCTATTAATTAAAAAGACACATAATATGAAGGTTTGGTAATGTGTAAAGCATACATGCATAGCAAAGCATAAAGCATAAATGCATACAGTATGTAAAAGCATACAGAGATAGTTGTAAGTTATGCAAAAGATGACTATGATGTTAAAGAAGTTGACATTGTTGTAATTGATTTTTGTAATTATGAGATGAAGGAGTGAAATATATAATAATGTAAGCCCCAAAAACAAAATCCTATGTGGTGAAGAAAGAAGAAGGATAGAAAAGAATGAGGAGGAGGAAATGTAAAGAAAACGTGATAATTACATACCAGCGAGGCGTGTGGTCTAGCGCCAACTGAATATACATAATGGATTACCGGGAATTAGGAAAACCGTTAAAACAATGTTACCAACTCACTGATTTGAAATAAAACTAACACTAAATTTAAATGCGGTGTGATCAAAAGACATAACAATTGATTTGAAAACTGCAAAAACGTATTGATATAAGTATATTTAGAAAACTATATATATAAAAAAAATTAATGTTAAAAAATTAAATTTGAAAAAATTAAGTTAAGTTAAATGTAAGTATAAGTTAAATAATATTATGGGTTAAATTTACTAAGGAAAAAAAAATAAATAAATAAAAAAATAAATAAATACTTTGTATAAGGAGTCGTTGCGGGTGACGAGTTAAAAAAATAATATAATAATAAAATTAAAGTTAAGTAAACAATAAGTATAAGTTAAATAATAACAATAGGGGTTTAATTTACTACGGAAAATTTTTAAATAAATACTTTGTATAAGGAGTTGTCACGGGGAGGGAAAAAAAAAAAAAAAAAAATGGGGGGTGGTAATGAAAAGTTATGTTTTTTTTAATAAATTGAATACTTGGGAGTAGGTTAGAGAAAGGTTTTGTATATCAGTTTTTTGATTGACGGGAAGGGATTCTAATTGGATGAAGATGCTTTCTGAGAGGAGTCGTTTGTCATGGTTAGGGACTGTGGCGAGGATTGAAGTACTGTCAAAATCAAAAGTATGGTTTAAGGATAAAGCGTGTTCTGAGAGTTTAGAGGCAGTCTGGTTACGGGAAGAGATGGAATATTTATGTTGAGTGATGCGATCTTTAAGGAGGTTTTTAGTTTCGCCGATATAGGTAGAGTTACAGTTGGGAGAGGAACAGGGGATGCGGTATACGACATGGGAACGGTGTTTAAGAGGAATGGGATCTTTTACACGTGTGTAGAGGTTGGAAAGTTTGTTGTGGGATTTGAAAGCAATTCGCAGATTGGGAATTGAGGAGCGTAAGGATTTCTGTATGTTTTCAGAAAGGGCGGGGATGTATGGAAGAGATCTATAGAAGGGAGTGGTAGTGGGTGGTGAAGAAGTAGTGGTAGAGGTGATGGGAAGGGGAGGGTTTTTGTAGTTGTGGATGAGTTTGTTGATGGTATTGAGGGGAAAGTTATTGGTTAAGAGGATTTGTTTGATACGATTAATGTTGGTATCATGAAGGTGGGAGTCGGAAAGAGAAAGACATCGATGTATGAGGTTTTTGGCGATGTTTATTTTTTGGTGGTAAGGATGTTGGGAATAGTAGTTTAGAAGTCTGCCAGAGTAAGTCGGTTTGGTATACCAGTCTGTGTATATAGAGTTGTCAGGGTTTCTTATAATGAGGAGATCAAGGAAAGGAAGGGAACTTTGTAATTCTCGTTCAACGGTAAAATGTAGGCGGGGATGGTAAGAGTTGAAGGCTAATAGGATATCAGGAATTTTATCAGGATTCTTTCGACGTTGAAGGAGGTAAGTATGTAGTGGTCAGGAATCGTAAAGGTAATAATTGTTCGCGTAGGTGAAAGGAATTTTGGACGTCATAAGGGTTGTTGTGGCTAAGGATTTGTAAGGAGGGGAGTAAGAATTTGCTGAGTTTGACCGAGGGAGAATTAATATTGGAAGTGATGGGGCGGAGGGGGAT
Organism: Rhaphigaster nebulosa; assembly: GCA_948150685.1. Taxonomy (NCBI): domain Eukaryota; kingdom Metazoa; phylum Arthropoda; class Insecta; order Hemiptera; family Pentatomidae; genus Rhaphigaster; species Rhaphigaster nebulosa. Next base: position 98,053,134 of record OX411310.1, read on the forward strand.
GCCAGGTTTGTGGATTTTGGGGAGTCCATAAAAACGTGGAGCTATGGAATTATAGGATATAAGGTTTCTGTAGGTAGGGTAAGTGATTAGTTTTAAATTTAAAAGATTTTTGAGATGCTGATTGAATTGGGTTTTTAGTGAAGGAGTAGGATCACGGGTTATGGGGATATATGTGGTTCGGTCTGATAGGAGTAAAGTCATTTTATCATAATATTCAGAACGGTCCATTATAACTGTTTTGTTGCCTTTGTCTGTTTTTGTAATGATAATGTTGTCATGGGATTTTAGGAAGGATCGGGTAAAAGAGAGGTCTTTGAAAAATTGGGGAGAAAAATTGGAAGAATTTGAGGGTGGGTGTAGGAGGTAATTAGAAAGAATATTGGTAATGGAAACTCGTGACAACTCCTTACTATCATTAGAGCGGTGGAACAGGGGGTCATTGTGGATATATTCTAGATCAGTAAGCATTTCTGGAATCATTTTTTTGAATGAGGAGTTGGGGGGGGGGGGGAATTTGGGCCTAAACTTAAAATGTTAATGACGTTGGAGGGAATGTTTTCCGATGAGATATTAAGTACCCATTTATCGTCTCCTTTAGGATAAATTTTATGAGAAAGGGATTGTTGGTAGAGGTTATTGAATTTGCTGGTAAGTTGTCGTTTCTTTTGGGATCGGGCTATATTAAAAATGGTGGAAATACATGTGGAAAGGTTTTTCATATGTTCATCACCTAATTCCCGTTAATCCATTATTTATATTCAGTTGGCGCTAGACCACACGCCTCGCTGGTATGTAATTATCACGTTTTCTTTACATTTCCTCCTCCTCATTCTTTTCTATCCTTCTTCTTTCTTCACCACATAGGATTTTTATCTATTTTTGTTTTTGGGGCTTACATTATTATATATTTCACTCCTTCATCTCATAATTACAAAAATCAATTACAACAATGTCAACTTCTTTAACATCATAGTCATCTTTTGCATAACTTACAACTATCTCTGTATGCTTTTACATACTGTATGCATTTATGCTTTATGCTTTGCTATGCATGTATGCTTTACACATTACCAAACCTTCATATTATGTGTCTTTTTAATTAATAGATTTCATATATTTCACTATTCCCTGTGTAAATATCGCATTGTTTTTAATTTTTAATTTTTACATTGTTGTTTCATTTATTTTATTTTTTCAATTGTCTTTTGTATTATGTAATTTAGTGTTATCCTTTTCTTTTTATTCTTTATACTTTTTATCTTACTTGTATTTTCTGTTTTTTATCATTTATCATTTTTACTGTTACTGGTACTGCCTCTTTTCTCTTTTTTCATTGTTGTTATTTTGTTTTCATTTTAGCCCTGAAGATGGCCTAAAATTTAAGCCGAAACGTAGGCACAATTATATAAAACCACACTTATTAAGTCTATTTCTTTGACCGCACCCCCGATCAACTTCTCCCTTTAAATATAAATATACGGTCAACAATAACTCCCTCCACTTAAGTTTCTACATCTCAAACACCGCGGGTGGAAAATTTCCTTCATTTAATAGATTACTTTTAACACTCCTCTAATCTGATTTTCTTAAATTTATAAAGCTTTCATTTTAAAACTATATTTCATGTGTTTCTCCTTGTTTGATTGTTTTTAATTCTATTTTATTTTTTTTAAATATTATAATTTTTTGTATTTTGTTATTAGCTTAGACCAGACTGTACATCAAGCGAAGCAATCTGTGAAAGGCCCTGAAATATTCAAAGAATTTTTGAAGTATATTTCTTCACAACTAGCATTTTACTTAAGCGTTCTCTTGCTAAAAAAAGCAAAAAAGGTAATATTTATACATAAGACAAATAGTTTGCTAAAAAAAGCAAATAAGGTAATATTTATATATAAGACAGATAGTTTCTAAACCAGCTGAATCCAATTTTTCATAGAATGTTTTTATTTTATTTTTCACACCTGGCAATGCCATATTGACCAAAAGCATCTCTATCCTGTACAAACATTGCTTCATACTCCTGGGCCAAGTAGGGCACAATCATATGTTTTTGTGTCTACTGTAAAATTTATGAAAATGGATTGAGCCAGATTAGAAACTAATCACCACTTGCTACTTCAAGTAACTGTTTTTCAATGATTCAGGAAACCTTCTGGAAAGAAACAAAAAAGCTTGTAAGCCCTCTGTTCTTCTTGGCTTTACTGCCTCCTCCTGTTTGTGATGGATCTTGGACTGTTTCAATCAAAGATAATTACAAAAAACTTATTAACAACTGGATTCATCAGTCCAATTGTAGAATTGCACAAGCAGGTGTGTTATTTTATTATTAATAATTATGCCTTAATCTTCTGTGTACTGACAACGCATTGACATATTCTCTTGCTCCCATTTAAGTTGGTTTGGGAGTTATACAATTGAGTTTAGGAGGATTTTGACTTTTAAAAAATACAATTTTAATGGCAAAGTACTCTTTGTGTAATGTTCAGATCGCAAAAGCAGTTGCAAATTGATAATTTTACTTGGTGTAAATTTGGTTATCTAGGTGTATAAATAATATTAATGTTTTTATAAATAATTTGTTTTCTTCAATTAGTCTGTTATTTATTCATTTATTAGCTAATTAGTAGATAAAATGAGCAAATAAACTATAATAAGTATAACTGAATAAAATATGAAAATATATTTATTTTTTATTCTGCAATACAATAGAGTTTCGGTAATCAGAGTTTCCAATAACCCGAGATATTTTTTTTTAAGATTTTTTTTTTTAAATTCTATAAAGATGTTTTTCAAATTATAAAAGCATTTTAATAACAAATAAAAAAAGACTGAATTCGACTGGCTAACCCGGAAGCTGAAGATATTTACATGAATGTAAAATATACAAACTATCAACTCAACGATTGCGATGGAACTGGATTGGATTTTTAAACGCTTCTGCACAAAAGCTTGGCATCTAATGAAGAATTTTTCGAAAAAGCAAGGCTAAAGCATGATGAACTTTAAAATGAAGATAAAACACCCAGAATCAGGCCACAGAAGGGTTTCATTGCCTGGAAAAAGCATTGGAATCATGGAACACGATGAAATCAGGCTGCTGACGTTCTTGTTTTCAAGAAATGAAGTATGCATGCAGCTACCAAAAGAGGGGCATTGCAGGAGCATAGGATAATAAAGGATTATTTATACATATAAGGTTTGAAATTGATCTATATACCTACATACTTTTTAAAATTATGCATATACAAACTGAAATACATATTAATATAATTTTATTCAATGATTTATTTTATTTCCTAATATTGTTCTGATAATTTGAGGTTCCATAACCCCAGTCCTATTATCCCAACTTAGATTATTGAAACTCCACTATATTTTAACATTAATTAACATGTTTAAAATAAACATAAAAAATAAAAAGTAGAATCATAGGAGCCTTTGAAAAATAGTTTTTTTTTTTCCAGTTTCACATTTTACCCTAAATTGGGATGAGTGCATTTCATAAGGTATTTAGTATATGGTACTTAAAATAAACAAAAGAATAATTTAAAAAAAAATATCGGGAAAATATATAATATTGAATTTTTAAAATAAAAGTAGTTTTTATAATATAAATGTGTATATTGAAGGAGGGAAAGTGTTGAGTCCTATCTATACATTTGCATGAGCGGTGAGTCGAACCATGAATCGAATGTATAGATGGTCCCCTCGTCATTCATCTGGCTCCTCGCCTCACCACTCCCAGCGCTCGTTCTGTAAGTGGTTTTCTGGGGACGAGTCAAAGTCCCATAGACAAGGGGAACTCAATGTTTACATAATCGTCGCACTGAGATTCACAACAAGCGTCTTTAACAACAGGTGTTTTTTTTTTTTCATGTTAAATCATTATGTAGTAATATGCAAGACAATGTAATTAGTATAGCTTGTTTTGGTTGAAGTTCCAGAGTTTTTTTTAAAGATCCTTAATACTGATGATAATACACCGAACACGTTTTTCACAATAGTGCATGAACTTGATAGTCGACTAATAAAAGATCGTTTCAATGAACCTCTGTTGTGATTCTCTGGATAGGGCTTCATTATACGATTACTTAAAGCAAATGCATCATATCCCTTATTTTTCCAGGAAGTGGGCAGTCGGGACTGCCCAGACATGATATATGGGATGCTAAGAACGTCCCAAAGAACTTAGTGGAGACTATCAAATCCATTTTTAATATCATGTTGATGACATCCTCATTGTTAGCGATCCTGTTGAAATTTCAGGAATGCTGTAATACGATAATCCCAATACTTTTTTTTACTAGATTCCTGGTTTTATTCTGTGAGCATGGCAATAGGTCAAATAGCAGCTGAAATAATGTTACCAAGCAGAAGAATCTTTTGGATGCTATTAGGTATGCTATACCATCTATGCCGCTGTACATCTAGTTCAGCAGTATCATAACAATGAAATTGGGAGACATAATGTAGAAATTTATTTTCTAAGCTATCAAATGATTACAAAATGTATGAAACTAATTAATTTTAGCATATTAATGAAGCAACTGAATTAGAGACGTATAGAATGAAATACAATTTTTATAATTGTGAAAGAGTAAGTTGTTTATGCTTTTTCATTGTTTATTAATTAGGCCCTAACTTTGGTGTCTCCATATTTACACCACACCACAAATCTGATGAACTATAGAATTCATCAATATTTAACTTGCCTTCTCTATTCTATGAGGAGGTGAGGGAGTGAGGATCACCAAACGCACAGCAGATTTTTTAACTTGAACATCTCATTGTCACAGCATCTTAATGGAGATTTCTCTTTCAAACACCCAAAGGGAGTTGTTCGGCTGGGAGGTAACAAGGAGGTCAAACAAGGAGATAGTTTAAGCCCATTGCTATTTCTAATTTATATAGATGTAATGGCGTTCATCTGTAAAAGAATAACAGAGAGAACATTCCTGGGGAGAAGAAACCTTTATCCAGTGGTGATGCAGCTTCTCCTCTAAGCCGATGACGTTCTTATCGTTGATTCGGTTGTAAAGTTACAGCAGGCAGTGACTGAATGGTATGACGAAGTGATGGAGATCAATATCAGCAAAAGCAAGGTATTGCAAGTAGGAAGGCAGATTGAAATTGTTCATATACACTGTAATGGAGAGGAATTGAAAATGGTCACAGACTTTACGTATTAAGGAACAGTCATAGAAAGATCTGGAAAAGTGGACTTAAAAATATGTAACAGAATAAGCAAGGCAAATGCAGTCTACTACCAGATTTGCAATACAGGAAAGCGACATATGGCTAAGGATATTAAGCTCCATACATTCAAATCTATGTACCTATAAATACTTCTGTACGGTGCTGAAAGCTGTATACTGAGACAGGCAGGAGAGCAGAGTCACTGCTGCTGAGATGAAATTTCTGCGAAGAACAGTCGGTAGGACTAGGAGGGATTGTGCTCACAACGAGAGGATACAACAGGAACTGGTGGTCGCCCCATTGAAGGAGGTTCTGCATACCTGCCAATTGAATTGGTGTGGACTGAATGTGGTTAGGACTGAAAGACTCAGCAGTTAAATTAATACATCTCATTGAAAATAGTCTCAAATTAAGTATATATGAAACACTTGAAATAATAAAATCCTTCAAATCCAATCCAGATTTTTGCTTAAATGACCAAATAAATATCTCCAATAGTCCAATCTTAAATTTATTCCCATCTATAACAGAAAAACCAATTACTCACCGGCATTATTGGAAAAACCTCCACTCTTCAATCGTTTACCTATAAACATCCCACTTTTCTGTCATTGTTAGTTCAGTGCGAGAAGAAACCAGTACAAACTTCTGTTTGATATAATCCATTTAAACCTTGCTGAGTACCAATATGTATTTGATTTCTTGTCTTAATTAAATTCATAAATGTTATATAATACTGATTTATATTACATCTAATTTAATATGTATAATAATACCAAACTATATTTTGAATTGCTTATTTTTTAATTTTTTGTGTTTTTAGAACTGTAGATGAATGTATAACATTCGAAACTAGTTTTCAATAAAACATAATTATAGAAATGGCAAATAATTTATCAATCCCTAATTAGATTGATACTTCTATACCATCATGCAGATGTCAACTGATAATTAACTTTAACATTCCAGATATTATCACTTGAGCTTGATGAAGAACAGTTCAGAATGAAATAGAAAATCCTATGATGGCAAATAATTAAACTCAAGAGTCAATAGAAACTGAAGAAATGCAACTCAATAGAAGTGGAAGGTCTAATGAAAATGTGGTGCCTGTTGCTCAGTGAGAAAAGTGACGCTGGATAGCACCTGAGATTGACGACGCAAGGACACATAAAACAAACTTATACAACACTGTACAGTTTACTAACCAAAAAATTTGAAGAAAAAAATAAGTAGATGATTGCGATCTGTATGGACAACTACTGGCAAAGAAGCTTAGAAACTATCCTCTCCACCAAAGACATCTTCTAATGCACGATATTGATGGACTTCTTTTGCAAACCCCACCCACCTCCCAGTGCTATAATATCCCCAATCAGCTGATATTCTTCTTCTGCACCCTCTTCTTTTATCAACCTACATCCTCCAGTTTCTACTACTGTCAATGAACCATCTTACACCACGTTGTCAGCACAACAATCATCTCCATTGTTTGTTCTAACCTTATCACATAACGGAACAGGAAACGTGGAGATGTCACTCCCTCAAGGTACACCACATTCTTATGAAAACATTCTATAGAGAGCTTGGAGAAGCACTGAACTTCAATACGATGGGCAACAACAATAATTTTCTAATGAAAAAATTCAAATAAAAAATTCAGATTTTGAAAAACATTTGAATATTTTATATTTATACTGGATCTAATAATGCCAAAAGTATCCTAAATAAAATTTCCATCTCAAATAACCATTCAACACGGTGTTAATTGCTTGACACATCTCAGTGATAATATTAGATATAATTGAACTTAAAATCTTGAACAAAAAATGAAGCTTCTGTAGCTATTATTACCAGTAGTTAAAAATCTCAATCTGATATCTGCATTCTTCATTTAGTTTTTCTTTTATCGAATAGTGGTTCAATTTTGCGTAGTATGTAGTCAAAATCAATTGGTGACATTCTGCAAAAGTTTGCAAATTCTCCGGAGTCCTCATTGAGCATTTCTATAATCATGTTTTTCATACTTTGTCTGAAAAAAGAAACAGACATAATAATTACCGATTTATACCATAATTTATTAATTGTTTTTCAGCTGAATGGTTTATACTTCCATGGTTCTGTTGCGATGATATGCTATCATCCACCATCGTCTTCAGCGATGTATTTTTTTTTTTACTTTTTCTCCAATTAGTTGTAAATAGCTATCAACATTTAACAAATGCACGGTGGCTGCCTTCCAAAGTTCCACGTCGTCCATTTGCCTCGCCTTCGTAAACTGAACAGTCGGCAAGTGTGTTAACGTCCACTCGTGATGTTGTGGAGAATGAACTTGCTAATACCTCTCACGAGGCGAGCCATGAGCGCGAATGTGTAAATGGGACTTTAAAACTGTGGAATTATGGCTGTTCTTATCACAGGCGAAATATTACATGATTCAAAGGTGTTCGCAACTTATTATTTATTCAAATTATTCAGAAAAATAATATTTCACAATATTTTCAATAACAAAAATTGTTCACATTTTTTTAATTTATCTTAAGGTTACCCATATGAATCAATCACTGAAAATATTGAAATACTTGAAAATTAACTTTTTGGTAAATATTCACCTTTACTTAATTTCTAATGTCCACTTTGTTTTAGGTTATGTCTTATTGAACCTTTCTAAAGAAAATCATTCTGAAAAAATGTTTGTTGACAAAGTAAGTCATTTTATATGTGGAGATTGGCGATCCCAAATTTTTGAGGTATGTTTATAATGTTCAGTCTAGAATTAGTTATTAAGTAATGTATAAGTTAATTTTTTTTTTAATTGCTAGTAATATTATTAAATTCTATCATGCCTAGCTTTTTACTTTCTTAACGCTACTAAGTAAGGAAAGTATAGTAATCGGGTCAAAACTTCGATGTGCAGTTTCAACAGATCTGTGCATTTCAGAGTCTGCTGAGTTCAGAAAAAGCATTTTCGGCCATTGTTCTATCTGTTACACCAAAAAAATTTTTTTTTTGTCCGATTTCGCCCCCCCATTGCCTGTGTACCAACAGACATTCTGTGTGCAATATCCGTAAAACCTGTTTTACTGTAGCGCAAAAATAAAAAAATCTAAATCGGACCATTATTAGCTAAGATACGAAGCCGTAGACATTATAACCATGTTTTTACTTTCCTACCGCTACTCGGTTTTCTCATGTCTATTAGAAATTAATTAAATTCCCTACAAAACAAAAAAAGAACCATCTAAATTGGATTAATATTAGCAAAGATAAAGTGTATACTTTATACTCATGATTAATGAAGTATTCTATGCATGATTTAGAAACCGGTTCATCTTTGTTTAGTTTTTTAAAACTTGATAACTATACATTTCCCGGAGCTATCTAGATGCTCATTTGAAAGATAATTCAAATATCTATAAAGCTAAACTTAAAAAATCAAAATCATAATCGGATTAAACTTAGCAAAGATACAGCAAACAGTTTTTATTTTGGACTATCACCCAAAGTGGTAAGGAAAGTCGTCGGAGTGGACATATACTATGGATATTACATTTTGGTGTCAATTTTGTAAGTTGAATTTACTTATTTATTCATTGTTTATAACTTTGAGGCCTTTTAACTCCTTAAGTATAGTAAGAAATAGGGTGCTTACACGAAAGCAGAAACTGTATAATTTTTAATCCTTTGTTGTATGGATGGACCCGAGTGAAATCCCATATGAAACCCTGTCAAAGCAATTTTAAGGCAAAAGAGCATTAAAGTATCCTGGACTTTGTTTGAATAACTGTGTTGTTTCTGATGCAAGATATTTACTTGTCACAAATTGAACGGTCTGTAAATATAGAAATGCAATCTACATGAGGCAGGTTTAGACTCAACTTGTGGGTCACAATGTCAGACAATAATCCTTTGTTCGCTAACTAGCTTTTCGGGGACTAGCCAGATTTACTTCCATAGGTAAAGCCTGTTGGTGGGTTTCTTAGTTGTCCGGCTCTTTGATCAACTTATACTACTTTTCAGATGTGAGGACTACACTCCCTTTAAGGTGGTTTCTATAATTTAGGAATGAATAGCTGATTGAACCATAAAAAGTTCAAATTCTCTTATAGAAAGTTGTACGAGGTGTGTTCAAAATGTAACAAGATTTTTTTTATTTCATGGGTTGTACTAGTCCAAGTGGTGCAATTTTTATTGTTGTACTGGTAAATATGTTTGAAAAGTATCTGTACATTGTTAGCCATATCGGATGTTTAGTTTGTTGTCAGCTGTAATAAAGGTTGCATGTGTTTTGGCACGATCGGCGATTGCTTAATTGTTTAAAAAATTGGTCTGAGAATTTGTATTAAATTTTGGTATAAGAATGGAATATAGTGCAGCAAAGTTTTAGAAACGCTAAATATTGTTTTGATAAGGAGTACTACCTACAAGTTCAGCACCATTTTCATGAAGCAATAAAAAAAAAAATTGCCTGGATTTGTGTTTTGGCCAAATTCATGGCTTTTGCAATATGAATGTGTTAGCATCTGTTCACATTTCATTGTTTGTTTGTGAGTGTTTGGCCCAAAACAGTACTGAAATGATGCCCCAGACCCCATATTCGCCAGAAATAGCCCTTATAAAGAGAATCTTAAAGAGCCGTCATAGATAAGATTAAAAGTGCATCGCCGAGAGACCTAAACACTATCCCAAAGGTCAAGTTCTAGAAGTGTTTTGAAGATTGGAAGAAGCGCTGGCATAAGTGTATAATATCTAATGGGGAATATTTTGAAGGAGATTACGTTGATGTAGATGAATAAATAAAATGCTTTAAAAAAAACGAAAATTCCTGTTTTTTTTAAACACACCTCGTTTTAGTTGGAGAAAAAGTAGTAGAAAGCCTTAAAATTTCTAATTTAGCAATCATTGGAATGAACATAGTGAAGGATCTACTTCATCCTAATTTTCCGTTGAATGAAAAGTCTAGCCTTGGCTCTCAAAGAATTAGGCCCTTCACTCTGCTCATTCTGCCTTTACCAAGATAAATGTTCGTTGGTTTGGATCAAACCAAAACAATGGGTTGAACCTACTGTACATCAGATATAAAACTTAATATACAGGTTTTGGTATATTTTTCCTTGGAGTTATGTAGGGTTTCTAATGTAGGGTATCAATAATTAAACTTTCTTAGCAGTTTTATTGATAACAATGTTACCATTTTGGGAATCCATCCTATTTGTTATACTGATTCTTGTGATATATTTTATGAGAGGTCTTATCTATAGCTGTTATCAAGATACTGTTTTTATTACAAATAATTTTAACAATAATTCAAAGTTTTGAGAAAACTTTGGCTGATTTTTACATATTTTGTAGATGGTCAAGGGCTATTTAAATTATGATTTAGAATAAAAAACCAAGGGACATAATGCACCCATCCTGGAACAGTCTGACAACTCAAAAAATTAGAATTGTGAGAAAACTCATTTGAAATTTTACATTTCAGCCTTTTCACTACCTCTATCTGAATTGTCAAAGCCCCTAGATATAAATCATTGGTTTGGTATAAAAGCGATTAACTGCATTTTTGTGAAAATGAAAAGTTGTTGCTATTTACCTAGGCCTGAACTAAATTTACACTTTTTATTGACAAAATTGAGAAATTATCAATATTCATTGTAAAATTATTAATAATTAACTAATAATTATTGAAAATTTCACAATTTTGTCAATAATAAATGAAAAAATAATCTTTATTCTGGAACATTCAGTTCCCTAAGAATAACTTAAATGTACAACTTATGCAACATTTGGCTGGCTTCACTAAGGTAAATCAATTATATTACTAACTAAAAGTCAAATAACAATTATTTATAAAAAGAAAATATAAAAATAACAATAAATATACTTATGTACATATTTGCTCAGATTTGCATAGTTATTAAATTTACGTGCACATGGAAGATTGATCATTCAGGAGATGGAGAAATAAATGGTGTTTAAATGAGGTTAGGGAGGAACCTTGACGAATGATAAAGGATTTTTCAAAGGAAGCTATGGGATAGAATATACAAATCAGTAGGTTGAGGTATTATATTTAGGAGATAAATGGAAGAACTTAAGAGTGAGCAGGTCAAGAATATAGGAAGGTTTTCTAGCTCTTAAGGATTGTAATAAGAAGGTACCGAGAAGGTATTTTGTTGGAAATTAGGATAAAATCACCCTTGCTCAGAATACCAGTGGGGGCATCTGGGTAGACTGAAAATGAATCTTATCAAACAATTCATTAATCATTTTAGTCTCATTTCGTACTCACCGGACAGTCCTCCATACATGTAAGCATCCGTAGTCCGAAGTGGGGAAGAATCAGGGAGGACACTAGAAGAAAAGAATTACAGAATCTTAGGAGCTGTTTGAGAGGATTGATATGGATATTCTGGTAATCTGGGAAATATGGTTACTTCGTGCTAGGTTTGAGTCAAAGGTGACTCCAAGGTTTTTTATAGAGTTTTGGAACTGAATAGGGTTGTTGTTGAGGTGTAGTAATGGATAGTAAGGAAGGGCATTGAGGGAGGGTTTGGAATCCATTAAAATTACCTTGGTTTTCGCTGGATTCAGGCACAAATTATTTTCCGAAGCCCAGCGGTTGATACTATCAATATCGTCTTGGAGCTTACGAGACGCCTCGAGCATGTCGGAATGGTGAAAGGATATGTATATTTGTAGTTCATATGCATACAAATGATATTGGGAATAGCGGATAGATTTAGGAAGGTCATGTGTATAGATGGAAAATAAGGTCTATGAGAGGGAAGATCCCTGAGGAACCTCGAGAGAGAAGTAGCGGTGATGAGGCAGGTTTGTTGAGAATAATGACTGTTTGGGAGCGGAGAGACAGGAATGAGTGGAACCAGCTTAAAGCACTATTGGATAGAGAAATGCCATGTAGTTTGGAGAGGAGAATAGTATGATAAACAGAGTCAAAGGCTTTTGAGAAAATCAAAGAGGACAAGGATTGTGATTTTCTGTTGGTCTATGGAGGAATAGAGATCTTGAGTAATTTTTACCAAAGCCGATTGTGTGAAATAACCAGAACGGAAATATGATTGGAAGGGATTAAGGAGAGAATTTCGCTTGAGGAAGGAGGTGAATTGAGAATAAACTAGTCTTTTCAGAGGTTTTGATAAATTTGATAGGATGGAGATGAGTCTAAAATCTGAACCTGTGAAAGGAGAGGGGATCTTATTCAGCGAGCGGACAGTGACTAATTTCCAGGCTGAGGGAAAAATTGAGTTTTGTAGGAAAAAGTTATAGATATGATAGAAATGTTATTGGATTTTGGGAAAAGGAGAATACATTTTGACAGAAATCAACAATAATGAGGTCAATTAATGTGTTGGAAAATTGAGTATGATGGGGGGAAGGGAGGGATTGAAGGGAACAATGAATAGATCAAGGAAATATACTACATCTAATATACTACAAATTTTTTTAGTAGAGTCAGAAAGGAGATTTGTATTAAAGTCGCCTGCAATTATTAAGTTATTGTATAAAGGAACAAAGGTAAAAAAGGATGATTCAATGTTGGATCGAATTTTACTTGCCTAGAGTGGTATTCAACAATATAGAGGAGAGAAAATGCGGTAGAGGATATTTCGATAAATATGTACTCTAGATGTGGCGTGTCGGAAGAAGAAGAATTAAATAGGATTTTAACTCATGAAGTGTAAAAATGATAATGAAGCGTAAATTTGGTTCTGGCACATGTAAATATCAACACTTTTATTTTTACCAGAATGCAGTTGATCACTTTTACCTCCAAACCAGCCAAATATTATTTTTTATTAATTGGGATATTTTTTTTGTTATCTATTAAAAAATATTTTTTGTTTTCAAGTTTTAATGCATTTTTTTTAGAGTGGGATTTTGAGTTGTCACTTCATTTGTTGATACACCCATATTGAGTGAGCGAATGTTGTTGCTATTTTCTCTGAATAAACTTTACTAAATTTTCAATCCAACTATGATCTTAACTTATTTTTTCTGATTTTTGACTTGTCACATTACTCCAGAATGGATAGTGATTACGCCTAGAATGCTGCTTGTTGCATATTACATGATCTTAATCACAAACAAACTCACTTATCCTTGTGTCATACAATTATATTAATATTTATGATGGAATGAGATGGTCCAGGAGGCGGTCAAAAAAATGGATCACAAATAGTAAAAACTATTTATTAGAAACCGACATTTCGACTCATTTTGCAGGTCTTCATCAGGGCTGAATAAACAAGATTAAAAAAAAATAATAATATATTCTCCCCTCTTCTTTCTTCCTCTATCCATTTACTATAGTTTTATTTTACTTTTTTTACTTGGTTCTACCATGTTATTTTCCTCCCATCTCTTCTTTTTCATTTAGTTTTATTTTGTCTCTACATACCTTACTTTCTTACAGTTTTTTTTTTTTTTTTTTTCAAATTGATTACAATGGAAAAATTTCTTATTAAATATTTTAACAATTCTAATAATTAATAATTTGGGCAAACCTGCTATTAAATTGTAATAAGATTGCAAAAGGTAAACTTTTTATTTAATAATATAATAACATTTATGTAATACATAAATCATTACATTTATGTAATAACATTTAAATTACTTAATTTATTCTTTTCTTTGTTTTTATCTCTCATTTTCACCTATGCAATTACATTTTAATCTGGTACCAAAAATATTTTCTACTCTGTACATTTTAACTATCTTCTTTACAATTTGATTTTGTCACTTTTTTTTTATTATTATCACATACTTGTATCCTTATTTATTTATTTTTAATTTTAAAAGGATATTGTTAAAGTTTTCCTGCTTTTTATTATACCCATAATTACATCTTTAAGATAGTCAGTTTTATAAGGGCATTGTAGAAAACTTTCTAATCTATAACTTATCTATTCCTTTGTATACACATACATTTTGTTCATTAAACTCCTACAGATGGCACTTTACCTCAATATCTTTGTTCATGAATTCTAGTCAAATTTTATTTTCTCCTCTGCCCATCTTATATATTTACTTTTATTTTAATTTATTATTTACATATTTACAATTTATTTTGTACATTACATTATTATTCTTATATTTTCAATAATTTATATATTTTTATAATTAATCCACATTATATTGACTATTCCTACCAACTGCCTTCTCTATATAACTATTATGACTTTCTTAATTACTATCCCTAAACCGCCTCCTTATTACTTTGCTAATTTTAAAAGCATTTTTTAAAGTATTCATCCTTGAAATCATACCTATAATTTTCACTCTTAAGTTAGTCAGTTATGTAAGGGCATTAAAGAAAACTTTCTTTCAGTATTACTTATCCATTCCTTTGTATATACATGGTTTTTGTTCATTACATCTCCTATAGATGGCACTTTACCTCATATTTTTGCAACTATATATATATATATATATATATATATATATATATATATATATATATATATATTTTTTTTTTTGTTTTCTCTGACCATTTTATTATTTACAAATGTTCCTTTTTTTTTTCTTCTATTTCCAATTCTTCTTTTATATATTTTTATGATCAACCCACATATATAATGATGACCCCTCCCCACTGCCTTTTCTATATAACTATTAATGACATTCTTAATTAGTTCTTCTACTACACAGTCTCCTTAATTACTTTGCTATTTTGCTTAGTCACTACTCCACCTCTCTTTGAGCTTCAAGGTACTAAATTTTGTCTGTTTACCAGATGTGTAAATATGAAACCGGAATTTTTCATTTAAAAATATTCATTTATTAATTGAAAATTATGAAAAATATTTTATTCGAAGTATTGCCCATCACTAGCTATACATTTTTCCCATCTGTCCGGTAATTTGTGGATTCCATTCCAAAAAAATTGTTGCTCTTTTGAGGAAAACCAGTCATCGAGCCATTCTCGTACATTTTCATATGAATCGAAGCGCTGCTCAGCAAGTGCATGACCCATCGATGCAAATAGGTGATAATCGGAAGGAGCTAAGTCTGGTGAATAAGCCGCATGAGAAAGTATTTCCCAACCAAACGTTCCAATTGTTTCCTTGACCACTTTTGCTGTGTGTGATGGTGCATTATCATGCAGCAAAATCGCCTTGTGTTGCCTGATTTGGTACTCTGATCGTTTTTCACGCAAAGCTTGATTTAAATTAACCATTTGTTGTTGGTACCGCTTAGTATCAACGGTTTCGCCAGGTTTCAACAGCTCATAATAGATCACACCCTTCTGATCCCACCAGATACAAAGCATTGTCTTTCTTCCATAGCGATTTGGTCTTGCAATCGATGTCGATGGTTCGCCTGAAGTTACCCATGATTTTTTACGTTTTGGATTTTCAAAATATATCCATTTTTCATCGCCAGTCACAATTCGATGAAGAAATGACTTTTTTTTGAATCTGGCGAGCAACATTTCGCAAATGGTTTTGCGATTTTCCTGCTGCCTTTCGTTCAACTTATCTGGAACCCATTTGCCAATCTTTTGAACCTTTCCCATGGCTTTCAATCGAATGGAAATGGTCTCTCGTGTCACACTCAACTGATCTGCGAGTTGTTGGGTTTGAGTGTCATCCTCATCCAACAATGCTTGCAATTCACTGTCTTCAAATTTTTTCGGTGGTCTTCCACGTGTCTCGTTTTTGATGTAAAAATGACCACTTTTAAATTTTTTGAACCACTCAAAACACTAATTTCCCAAGAGCATACTCACCGTAAGCTTCAACAAGCATTCTATGGGATTCTGCTGCTGTTTTCTTTAAATGGTAACAAAAAATCAATGCTATCCATCCGCAAATCGTAGTTTGCAGGCACAATTTCGACATGTTTACTGTCGAAAAAAATAGCAAAATACACTGTTGTATGACAACTGAATTGTGAGTTGAAACACCTTCACAGATGATAACAAAACAAAATGGTGCCCCCAGCGGGACTTCACGGTAGCTAAATTTACAGCTAGCGCTTTCTATTGGCAAATTCCGGTTTCATATTTACATACCTGGTATTTATTTTTATTCTCCTTTTGACTTATTTAATAATTATTAATTTTTTAGTTATTGTTATTTCTCTTTTAGTTTATCTATTATTATTATTATTATTATATAGCCAGTTTTATTAATAATCAGCTTAATATATTAATATCACTTTATCAGTTTCATCTTATAACATTTTATAAATTCATCATTGCTTTCATTTTTCTCACTGTCTTTAATTATTATTTGTAATTCATTCACTGTATACATCATTGTTTTATTTTTATTTTTGTATATTGTTTATTCAGCCCTGATGAAGACCTGCAAAGTGAGTCGAAACGTCGATTCCTAATAAATAGTTTTTACTATTTGTGATCCATTTTTTTGACTGCTTCCCGGAATCATCTTATTCCTTCATGAAGTTTTGCGGTCAACTATTGATTATTCAATGTATTAATATTTATTCTAAGCCATTTTAGATATTTTATTTTTCAGAAATGCTTTCATGATGTTAAACAAAGTAATGCTTCTAATTCGCATTTCATGATTGGAGCTGAGTTTTCTAAGGTGCCATTGAAGATGCCTTCCAGTAATAGCTTTAAATCTTCTTTATATGGTAAATCTACAGAATTTTATATTACTAAATTATCAGCTTATTAGTTAATCCAGTAAGGATGTATATATTTGAAATATTTAATAAAGTTCAAATCTGTTATTTCTTTTTCAAAAAATCCTAATCAGTGATTTCTTTTTCAAAAAGGTTCGCTCAAGTTTAAAACAGAGAAATTCCCTTTCCTTAGTTTTGTTTGACTTATTGCTGAAATATATCATTTGAAAAGTAATTTGTACCAAAAAAGGTTTTACTGTGGGTGGTATATTACCTGTGCTTGAGCATGCTGATGATTATTTGGGACTATTAAGCAAAGATGCGAAATTTAAAACTTAAATAGAACAATGTTAATGAAAGCCGATAAAGAATCAAGTCTTACATTAAATACTAATACAACAAAATATCGATGCCATTTTTTGAAAAAGGCGTAATCGCCATTTTGACAAGTTTCGTTTTGATGTCTGTACGTACTTTCATTCGTATCTTGCATAACTAAAAAATGGTTAGCCGTAGAAAGTTAAAATTTTGTATATAGGATTGTTGTAAAATCTAGTTGTGAACCTCCCTTTTTGGTCACTGCATAATTACTTGAAGGCCATTATTGATTTTCATAAAAAATTATATTAAAATATTATGCAAAACTTCTCAAATTTGGTATATAAGACTTACATATGAATATAAACAACATAATAAATTTTGGTTAGAATTGGCAAACCAGAAGTGGTACTTTACTTGAAGGTCATATTATACTTTCATCAAAAATATATTAAAATATAATGCAAAACATCTCAAATTTGGTATCAATGTAATAAAATAATAGAGTTTGGTTGAAATTGAAGAGCCGGAAGAAGGAGTACTTTACTTGAAGGCCATAATAAATTCACATCAAAAGGTTTATTGACATTTAATACAGAGATTTGGTGATACATATGGTTTGGTGATAAAAGTTATAAAAGCGATTTTTTTTTTCCCACAATTAAACAATTTTATTATTTGTTTTAAGTGTTAAAATTTACTGTAAAGCACTTTTTTTTTCTCCACATTTGTGAGCTGAACATATCAGCAGGAGAATAAGATATAAGCTAAGCAGATTATTCCGCTTAAAATGTTGAAACCGTCGATTTCCAATACTTTATCTAGCAACATAGACAGTTATGATGTTGTCAAGGTACATGAAGAAATCTCAGGAACTTTTACCAACTGAAAGAAAATGACATATAATAACGGAATTAGACCTCCAGAAACAAGAGCTTATGTGTGTGTGCCTGTATGTGCCAATAGATGGACGTCGCGACACAGTAATTTTTGAGATACAGATGTCTTTGGAAACTAATAACCAAGTTCAGGGTCACTTTTTGATCCACTGATTTATAGTTTAATTGGCGTACAAGGTAGTCAGGGGGTGTCCACATCAGATATTTTGTAAACAGTAGGAGCTTATTAATCTGGCAAAACCTTTATAATTACAATATGTGATTCTAGCACTGGTTAAGACCTTAGTGACTACTGAGAGTTGTTGGCATTTGATGCTTACCTCATCAATATTCGATTTTTGACCATTTCCAATTTTTTTGTTTCGATATATTAAGCGGGAATCGATAGAGGTGGTGTTTATGTCGCATAATCAATTGAAATCTAAATTTCAAATTTTTGACGCTTTAGCCTTTTTCAAAAACGTTGATATACAGTTAGTAGCAGAAAAGCAATGGCCATGATATAGATATTACAAGATTATGTCTAAATGGTTATAGTTTAAATTTCTTGGCTCAATACATCTAAATGAAATAAAAGCAAGCTTAAAGTTAAGAAAAACTTGTTATTTCTTCATCATGCAAATTACTCATCTCTCTTCTACTGTCAAGAAATATAAAAGTAAAAATTTATTGAACTATTATACTTCTTACTTTTTTTTTTGGGTTGCAAAATGTGGTCACCTACTTTTAGAGATTGTATTATGGTGAATGAAATGTGTGTTGCAAGGATGAGTTACAAACGGTTCATTAAAACGATAATCAACACTAAACCAACGGGCCTCTGAGTCGGTCGAAACGTAAATAAGAGGATGGTGTTAAGTCCGAACTTGAGGGATATGGTTTTTGCCAGGGTTCAGTGGAGGGAGGTATGCATGTAACAATCGTTGGTGTTATCCGCATCGAACCTCTGGATTCGCTAAGCCTTTTATTATTATTATTAAATTGTATGCTACATTAATTTATCATAAATGAATAATTATATTTGAATTGTTTTGGGAATGACTAGATTATTTTTTAAGCTGGTTGTTACTATTTCAATACTTAAGAAATCAAGTTATTTTTAACTTAATATTATTACTAATGAATACTTATTTTCATTTTTTTTATATCATTAGATTTTCTGTCGCTGCGTGACATGCTTATTGGACATGCTTGTGCTAATTGAAATTGTTAATTTTTTTTTCAGTATCAAGCTTTGAAAATAATTATTTTGGATCTCTCCATCATTTGGTATGGTTAGGTCTGCAGCAGCTAAAGAAAACATCCATCTCGGAAATCAAGTTGCCTTCGTTTCGTACAACTTGTTTTAAATCTTTACAGTTTACTATAAGTAATTTGAACAATATTGGAATAGAAACCATCAATCAGTTGGACATAGACTCTTTTCTTTACGCTACTGGTAAGGATTATACTCATTGAGCTATATTAAACTTATTTTATGTTAAATGATGATCAGATCCTTGCAATTTTTAATAGATTGCTAGTCTCATTTGTTATGTTAATTAAAGAACCTTATGACTCATTGTAATGATGAGGATTTTTATCCATTTAGAAAGTTTTCTTGGATGTTTTTTGTGAAGATTTGACCATTTTCAATCATTTCATACCTTCAATCATTTGTTCCTATTTTTAAAGTATTTCCTTTTTTATTGTATTTTCAGTTTTTTGTGCTGCTGCAGTTTTAGAAAATCATAAAACTAATGGTTATCTTATGGAAGAAAGAATGCAGGTGTTACCTGCTGTTATTTCACCTCAGATGTGCACTTCGGAGCAATCTAAATGGTAAAGTTTTGTTTTTGTTGAATGTTTTTATTGCTACAAATGTTAATTTTATTTATCACTTTTCTGTAAATGAAGTTTAATTTCTTTAACTTCAATTACTAATTTGATAAAATAAATTTTTTTATGTAATTTAAGATTACAGAGTATTCTCAATATCGTTGAATTTTCTGGGATAATAGATTAAGATAAATAAATAATAGTATCGGGAATTATGCTTGAAAAACAAGCCATCTGGAAATTTTAGTTTTTAATTTTCTTAGTCACAGAATTCCATTTTTTCATTAGTGCTAAGCAACAAGTGTATAAAATATTGAGAATAAGATTGATATAGTGTTTCTCTTCACCAGCTCCAATTCCATGGAAGCTATAAAAGAAAAAAAAAACCTCTTCCCATTAACTTATAATTTGTTCATCAGTACCTCTCTCTCAAACACGTACTCATTCTATGTTCTGTCTCACCTTAACGGGTCACTAAGTGAATTTGGAATGTTAATGGAATGGTAAAATACTTTATGAGCTCCAAACAGCTCCGAGTTTCAATTGCAACTGATTTTCACTCGTCTTCTCATAATATGTTTGCCAGTTCTTCACCCTAAGAGGTTTCCAGGATTCATTTTGTTCCTATTATTTTGTTTTGTTGTGTAAAATAAGTTTGTGAATAAAATTGTGGCGAAATTTATTCCAATAAGCTAATTTTATTTATTTACATTTGAAAGTGTTTTTGCAGTCTATTTTCTAGTTATTTTTATTTTTGGCGATGCGTTGAGCCAACAGTATAAGCAATGGACTAACAATTTTTCATTAACAAACAGGAATACAACTTTTATAATTATTCAAATTCATTCTCAAGTCTGAATTGTATATTTTATCATAAACCGACGAATTAAAACATTTTATGGTTCCAATTTTGTTTTAAATTTAATCCAATAAAATGACGAAAAGTGCTTTGAATTTCACAGTTCAAAGCCTTGAAATTCTTGAATTATGCTTGAATTTTTTCATTTTTTCATATAATGCTGGACTCCCTGAGATTATCTAACTTGAATATGTAATTTTCTGCAAAAATATATTTATTTTTATAATATGTTTTTTATTTTTTATTAGGTGGCTACATGTTTGCAGTTTAGTGAGGGGAGGTTTATTGTCAGAAATGAATTCTAGTGAAAACATTTCTGATCTTCGCTTCACTTTGCAGAGAGGTCTGGAAGTTATACGAGGAGAAGGCTTACCTCCTTTATTAATTGTTGCAATTGCCAGGACGTTTGCTTCTAGAGTCAGTAGATATCACTGATATTTAATTAGACAATATTTAATTAATGAATTTAGATGTAATGGATTATTATACATGTTTAAATTAAAATTTTATGAGAGAATGACAGTAATGATTTTAATTCTAAAGAATATGTAGAAACACATTTAATATGACGAATGAATCTTAAAAGTTAGTATAGTATAAATTGATAACTTTTTAATTTTTACAATCCAACACCAAAATTACTTTACTGTAGGTAGTCAAATTATTAAAACAAAAAGAACTTGGTTATTAGTAGGACGAATTTGTTTGATGTAGGAGGAGGTTTTGGGAAAAGATGATATTTAAAGATAATAGGTTTGAAATATGAGAAAATTTAAAGAAAAAGTATTGTCTCTATATATAATATGGTAGCATCGATCCCTTTTCCGGCTCTCAGGAGCGATGGATTTTGATAAATGAGGTATCAAAAGAAAGGGAATTTCACAGAGAAGTGACAAATCTCAATTTGAATTCTCAAATTCTTATTAGGGCTTAAATAAAAGTGATGGAAAAACGGGGAGGTTTCAAAGTTCCGATGATGCAGAGTTGGCGGATCGAGACAAGAAGAGTTGGGTTTGAAGTTCGACGCGGTCATCAAGATCATAGAAGTTCCTATGGAACGTATTGGTCCAGCATTTTAAAGCCCTAAAACCTACCATTTTCAAAGATAACACGATATAGGATGATATAAGAGCTCTATGACAACTCGTGTTCATGCCATTGTCATGACGACTTCATATCTGTGGAAGCAATTTATGTCTGCATACAAGAACTTGTTAATAAATATGAAAAGGTTTTTAGGTTTTTATGAATGATAGAAAAGGTTATATATTCTTTCCTAGGTCTAATCCTATAGCACTGTTAAATCCTAATACTACACATAGAAAATGGTATGGCTGAATCTTATTGCTTAAATGTTAAACTAAGGGGATTTTTTTCCAGTAGGGCAAGCTAATTGCTTACTAAGTAAACTGTTACTTCAAAGTAGTCATAAACTATTTAGCTTCACCAAATGTGTGTGGTTGATAAATTTTGTAGGTAATATTAGGTACATTGTTTATAGGAATAAATATATTTCCTAATATCGTTTATACTTCTAATGTATTAGAAATTTGTAGAAAAACAGATATCAAATGTGAGAGTTTTCGCTCAGGTGTACTAGTCAACATATGTTCATTATAACCCTGCACAGGAAGAAGAATTATTAATTTATTTAGTGCTCAGTAGAAAGTAGAAGTATTGCTACTGTTATTTGGCGAAAGCTTTGGAATTGTTAATATTTTATCTACTCTTCCTATCAGTTGACATCCGCATGATAATATAGAAGGATCAATCCCTAATTACTCTTCTGTATTTATGAAAATTCTTGGAAAAAAAATGGAGAATAAAGGCTCAGGCACACAGAACGTGATGTATTGTGACGATATATGATATCTCTAGATTGCTCTAGCTGCACAGAAATGCATCGCTGCCGGGCTTGATCAAGACTGACTCGCGTGACATGTATAGTGCAGTAAGTTGTAATACATTAGATTTAAGTAATACATTAGATAGCCAGCTCGCTGCACGCTGAGATCGCAGACGCGCTCTGTGTGCCTGAGCCTTAAAGCTGCATTTGTACCAAGTAATCAAATTTATTTTCTTTTAATCTTTTTGTTGTTTTATTAATATTGTTTACCACATCCTATGTTCTAATCCTTGAGGTGGCCCTATATGATCAGTTTTGCTGGTGTCCCAAGAGGACCTGTCAAGGAGAGAAGAAATAAAAACCTTGTGTTGGAATGATGTTGCCAAAACTACCCATGTAAGCTGCATCGTTCTGATACGTCAGTTTTTCTCTGCTGTTCTGTGTTATAACATTTTATCAAAATTGAATCAATATTGTTCTCACCAAACCAAATCCATAATGTACCAATTAATACATCTCAGATTCACGCTTAAAATGAATTTATTTATATTTTTATTATTATTATTTACTTTCTTCAACATATGAACATTGGTCAAGTTGGTAATTTAAATGAGTAATAATTAGATTTTGATTTGTTCTCAATTATTTTATATAAATTTATATGAAAATCTATTAAAAACAAGGTCAATCAAATACATAATTATAATAAATTAAAAAGAGTGAATGGAAGGTTCGGATGGATGAAAAAACCGATGGCGCAGGGGAGTATCATTATTCTTCATGCCAAACTAACAGTTTTTCCCCACCATTTGTTTAAACCAATGGTTCGGATGAAAAAACCGCTTGTGTAGGGCCACCTTAATCGTGATCCCTCTAATACTAATGAGACCTTAAGTCACTTTAAAATCTTAGAAATAACTTTCTAATACTAATGAGATCTTAAGTCACCTTAAAATCTTAGAAATAACTTTCTAATACTTATTCTCTATCTTCCTGTTATCCTACCACCTCAAAACATTTTGAACCTGTTTTTTCTTTAAATCACTCCTTCCTTTCAGATAACACCTCCATCCTAGCCGCAATACCCAACCATGTGAAAATATTTTTCTGAACCCATTTACATTCATCTTGAATCTAATCTCTTCAGTCACAAATCACCTTATATATTCCTATTATGTTGAATTTATTTGAATAAACAATTTTTTCTCCCTTTGCAGTTTTCTTAACATTTTAAATCTATCTGGCTTTATTTTCTACCATTAACCCTCCCCCTCCTTTAGCTCCTGCTCTTCATTCATAAACTAGTTAGATAATAATAATAATAAACTCTTTATTTATTTTGGGAAAAGTCGCTTTAGAATAACAATTACAGGCAATGATAGGTGGACTTCAGAGCCCTTAGAGTAAATGATATAGAGACATATACGTTAACAGATAATTAAAAAAGAAAAAAGAAAAGTCAATAAATAAATACAAATGAAAATTATAACAAGTCATAATGCAATCACTTCTAGCATATGAAATAGGTATTAATAGTCTAATTAATTATGTCTTAAAACAAAAACCACACGAACTTCGACAAAATTATAAGTGAAGGAACATATTTACAAATGTTGATTGAAATAAGAGAAAATCTATTTACAATGTTTTTTGGAACTGGATGGAAAATAAGTGATTGAATAAGTGGGATTTGAAGGTGACAAGAGTATTGGAGCGACGAATGGAAGGAGGAATAGAATTCCATAAGGACGAGGATCGGACAAGAAAAGATTTGTCGAAAGCTGTGGATCAGTGGGCCACTGTATATAAATCTGAAGGCTGAGAACGGGCATGACGAGAATGAACAGAGGATTTGAATTGAAGGAGGTCAAAAATATAGGATGGACGGCGGGATTGGATAACTTGGTAGAGGAAGGATGCCAGGATATACTTACAACGGTACGAAGGGTATAGCCACTTCAACTCTTCGTAATATCGGGAGACAGAGGTGTCCCTCGGGATCCCGAAAATGATTCGTACAAAGCAATTTATCAAACTTTTTGTTTTTGGCTCGAGGTCCCCAGAGACGTCCCCGTACACCACACAACACTAATCAAAGTAAGATAATGACTTGCCACTTTTTTTCCTCCTTTTTCTTACATCTCCAGGGCACTGATGCCTCTGTCTCCCACATTGCTTTGATATGAACTTACTTCACTGTGTTCTTTTGGTAAGCTCCTCTATTATATCTCATTTTAATTCTTTTAATATTTGTATTTCACATCTGTTGTATATCTCTTCTTTGTTACCATTTATTCCTTTTGAATGTAGTTGTTTTCATGTTGGGTTATGCTGATTTTCTGCTCTCATTAATATAGAATATTTTGCAGAATATTCCTATGGATTAGTCTTCGTCGATTAGTCAAGTTTTTATGTTGTAAATATTTTTAAATGTATTTATTAATTTACAGGCTTTGATTTCGGAAGTACATGACGAATCTGAGGGGTGTCAAGCTCGAGCCTTGCATTTGTGGAAGCTTGTTTATCCTATTCTTGAGAGTTTTGCATTGAACAGATCCTTAATCTCACCTGCTAAAGCAAATAGTTTCTTCGATTTTCCTGTGTAAGCGATTGTGTTCCATTTTTGAAATGTATTTATTCTTTCTGTTATAAGTTGTTATAAGTAATAAATCAATGCTCATTTGTTTTTAATATAGCAGAGATTTAAATTCACAAGATGCAAAGAAATTATTAGAAGAAGCAAAATTTTTTATTGGATGTCACTACATGAATACGAATCAATTTGAAAAAGCAATCGAAGAATTTAAAACTCTTAAATCACCTCAGGCTATATTTAATTTAGCTATGGTAAGACAATATTTATTTACTATAAAATTAAGTAATGCATTACTATCTATTGTAGTTGTTTCATTTTAATTCATAATATATTATTAATAATTTTATAGCAAGATCATTTCTTTCCAATGAAATGAATATAAGTCAATGGACTAGTTTTAATTTTTGAGTATTAGACTAAAACTTAGAAATTTGACTAAAGGAAATCAATCAATCTTTTATTATTAACATAAATTCTTTATGCTTATTGGTAAATATGAGGATTTGTTTGATCTAAATATGTACATGGAATAACATATTTCATCAAGGAGAAGTTGGTTGGGGGATACAGTCAAAGAAGAAAACACAAATAAGTGTAAACTTATTGTTAATGTGTATGGACATTTCAGCATAAGTTGTAGGCTTTCATCAGGACGAGTCCAGAATTCTAGATCAATTATTGTTGATCTGGAATTCTGGACTCGAAATTTCAGGCTTTCTCCCTGATGAAAGCCTACAACTTATGTCGAAATGTTGGCATAGATTAACAATAACTTTGCACTTATTTGAGTGTTTTCTCTCTCTAACCAACTTCTCCTTGAATTACATCTACCGTCAATGATGTTTTCACCATTATAAATATTTTATATTTTATTTTATTTTTAATAATTTCCACAAATTGTATTGGATTGTCTTAGATGTCTGTTCTGGAGGCTATTGCTTATTGTTAATTTCTTTGTTTGAGGAAGGTTACAAGATTTCAAGATTTTCTTTCCTAATGAATTTTTTTTTTTTTAATTTTAGGTATATCATAAGTGGGCCGAAGTACAAGTAGAAGGTTTGAGAGGTGAAGAAATTACTTCTGAAATTCGTTGTAGACATGTGGTTTTAGCTTCTAAAGCAAGAGAATACTTGGTGAAAGTCAAGACGTTAATAAGGAACGATTCCAAGCATCCCCTTTATTCAAGCATTGAGACCAAACTTTTAGATATAGATGAAATGCTTGCTAGAATTGAACCTGAAAATAGTATGTTTAATATTTATATTAATTTCATAGTTGGTAATACAATTTTTCTAAAGATATTCTGCCTTATAACTATTACGGATTTAATAGATATCAATAAAATAAAAATCTGTTACTAACATAAAAAGTTTTAGGTTTTCAACAATTATGATAAAACAATTTATGGTTCAAGATTTATTAAATTAAAAAAATGTTTAATTTTATTTAGCAAAACTGTGACTAATCTCATTACTGTTATGAAATTTTAAATAAGTTTTTTCTTAAGTCAGGATTGCGTTGGCTTATTGAATCATTTGTTCCTTGCAGCCCAATTTAAATTATACATTCTAGCGTATATGCTGTCATTGTCTTCAAAATGTGTTTTGTGTCTTCAAGTGATGGGTATGAGTTGAGGTGTTTTCCACTCATCTCTCCATTGTTGCAGGGGAGAGAGGGGAACAGTCTGTAGAATCTGCAATCCCAATTCAATACAACTGTTTCTGTGATTCGGAAGCAGACAACTGCTTGTTCTCTAGGAAAGTTTGGATGGATAAGCCCTTCTTCCTCTAATAACATACCTCATCTCTTCCCTTCAACCATTTCACAGTACTCCTGCATTAAGTGGTCATTTAATTTTCCTTGCATAATCCTTTTGGCTGATTCGAAACTGAGAGCTCAGCGAGATTGGATTATCTGTGACCCCTCCTTTGAAAGCTTATCGGCCTCTTCATTCCTATAAACTCCACTGTGCCCCAGAACCCACTGGAGTGCTAATTCTGCTCCATTTAATGTAGTGGGCAAGGTATCTGCAGATCTGTATTTCACTGTCCTCACTATCTGCAGCAATAGAAACCAACTGAATATCCCCCTGGGAATCAACCAAAAGCTCTACTTTTTTATAATTTACCTTAATCTCTCAAGGTAAATCTAAATATTTCAAGTGCCAGTCAGATTGTTTCGACTTTTCCCTTAAATTTTGTGGCTTAGCCACCAGGTGGAGCTGCAAGTCGGAATTTTAAATAAGTAACATGGTATCATGCACTGATAACGGTTCTCTTTTTATTTACAGTTACTTGTAAATTTTAATGATTAATTGCTAAGAATCATTGTATGGAAGTGTTGGCTAGAGCAACATAGGAAGTGACTTTTTTCACAATTAAATTTTTGGTGTAATGATGTTTGCTGTGACTCACCACAGGAAAGCTAAGTGTCAATTTCTGAAACTAACTGCCAGATAGTGTTAATTGATTAGTTTAAGAACTTAATCCTGAACTTTTCCCATACAGTGAATCAAAGCAAACATTATTCCACCATAATAAGTAATTCTGAAAAAGTCACATCCAACATTGCTCCAGCCAACAATTCATATAAGACAGAAGAAAAATGGATTAGTAAAACAGGATAATTGAGAAAAAAAAGTGATTTGGGATTCAGTTGGTGATTCTATTTGTAGGAATGATACTATAGTCTTATGGCAACTAGAATGTAATTATATGTTTTTGATTGTATATCTTGCAGATAGTAGGGAGAAATACAGATTCTTGGGTTGGTTTAGTTCAGTTAGTTTTCTCTATCAAACATTTTTCAGGAAAAGTTGACGAATTTTGATATTTTGCCACAACCAAACACGTCCTGTTAGCCATCTGATTCGTTGGTTTTTGGCAACAGAGATATCATTTCTATTGTTCAAAATCGTCAAACCTGCTGCTTATCACTTAACTAATTCTCAGGTAGATCCTGGTCTACTTGAAACAAGGGAGAGCTAGTTTATATTGAACACATTAAATTCTCAAAACATTTCATTACAATGATTCAACTGATTCAATATGCTAATATTATTCTTAAATCAAATATTTTAATTCCCACCTCCTCAAGTTATAAAAATAAGCAATTTAATTAGTCAAATTTTCCCAAACCATATCTGAATTACCAGCATGTTTGTACTGTATTCTGGTAAACAAAATATTGAAAGTATATCATAAAACAATTTTCATCATCAGTGTGCATATTTTTATGAATATAGATGGTTTCTTGTTGATTGTAGCATGTTCTAAGAGTTTAATTGTTAAAAAAAGTTTTTTTGAGCTTATTATGTCTTAGTCAAATTTATTATGCTCTGTTATTTCCCCTCTATTTTTTACTACTTCTTTCTTAGGTACATCTGAAAGAGATGGGAATGGTACACTTGATGGCAGTTTATCAGGCGGTAGTGGTGGTACTCCTGCTTTTGCTGACTTAAATATGATTATGTCTTCCACACATCGTAATAGACTGCATCATACTAGCACTCCCCGGAGAATGCAGGTATTTGTTTTTTTATTAGGATTGTAAATATTTGGATTTAGTTTCTATATGTAGGGATTGTATTGTCTTGTCAATAGTACTAATATGAATTTTTTTTTCTGTTTCTACAGGAGCAAAAAACAAACAATTTTAACATGTCTGAATTAATAGATCTCCTCAGTGTTCAGCATACTACTAACCAGTTAAAAATGCAGCAAGTATTAGAGCAAGTTAGATTAATTGTAGATAAAGTAGAGAATTCAACTTCTGAACAACGGAATCTTATAGATGGATTAACTTGCAGAATTAATAATTTTGAAGCAGAAATAAAAAATAATATGGCTGAAATAAGAAAAGACATTAAAAGACCTGACCTTTGTAACATGTTTGAGGAAGATGATTATACAGATGAAATGCTACAGTATCAGAATTATTCTCAATACTACCAACATCCACAAAGAGCTGTTCAGAATTCTGCTGCTGCAATACCATATGGAAACCAGTATTTTTCACCTCGCCTTGATCCACTTTATCAAGGAAACATAAGTTTTTATAACCAAGGTGCTTTACAGTTCAGTGAAGGACAACAACTACCCGATTTCCTCCGCGCCATTCCTCCTGGTAGTCAGAAGTTGCCACAGCCTTTATTACATCAGGGTGGGGTTCAAGCTCCATTTAGTCATATCGCAGGTGTACCTGGCGCTAGTAAAACTCCTGTTCATACTAATGTTATTCCAAATAACTTAGTACTACCTACTGAACCTTTACCATCTGCATCTCATCAAGCACATCCACCTTTGAGTGTAAGTATACCACCTCTAAGTAATAAATCTAGCACCATACCTGGTGTACCGCATAACTTCCAAATTCCTCTTCCACCTCAGCCTAAACCAGTTCTTAACATAGAGGAAAGAGTTGAAGAAGAGACACCACCACCAGCATATGATCCATTGCCAGATTTTAAGCCATTGGTACCGCTTCCAAAGGAAGTAGAAGTTAGTACTGGAGAAGAGGGAGAAGAAATTCTTTTTGAGAGGAAAGCAAAGTTATTTAGATTTATTGATTCAGAGTGGAAAGAAAGAGGAGTGGGTATTTTGAAAATTCTTAAGCATAAAGTTACTGGTAAATATAGAATTGTAATGAGAAGAGAACAAGTTCATAAGATTTGCGCAAATCATTTTCTTACGCCTGATTTAAATCTGGAACCCAAAGCAAATGCTGATAAAGCTTGGATTTGGGTAGCGAATGATTTTGCCGATGAAGAAATGAGGGTTGAAAAGTTCTGCGCAAGATTCAAAACTCCAGAAGACAGTGCAGAATTTAAAAAAGTGTTTGATGATGCTAAAGCGGAATTACAAAATCTCAAAGGTTTACCGTCAGTTGAAACCAATCCTGAAATTGAATCAAATAAATCAATTGTGCCCAACAGTTCACCGCATATTTCAGGTTTTGGTTCTTCAAGAGAAACGAGCAATGTCTTGACTAATACACTATTTAAATTACCTTCTGCTACACAGAATATAAACACTTCTAGCAATACACCATTCATGCTTTCTGGAAATAATGATAGCAAGACTCAAGCTGCTGGTCCACAGAGCAAAACTAACTTAGGAGGATTCAGTTTTTCACTATCGCAACCAAAGCTGAAACTTCCTGATGAACCCAAAGAAATGAAAGTGGAAACCAGTAAGGAAAGTAATCCTTTTTCAAAATTATCTTTTGGTACATCTGCTACGATGCAAGATAATGCTAATACTTTTGGTTCTATTTTTGGAGAAAAAACAAGTGGTGTGTTTGGAATTGACAAGTCCAAATCGGTGAGTATTTTCTTTTTATGTAATTTTCAATAAACTTATATCCTCATGAATTTCAGAAACATTTTAGTGTTTTCTAATTAAAATGAGATTTTGATGGACATATCTTTTGAGAGGCATATTTTGATTTTATTTTATAATGATAATTCATTTTTATTTTCAATTAATCTAATCAAAACTTTTATGTTCACAATTATCAAAGTATTATTGCTTACAAGTTGGATTATATTAGCTAATTTCCCATTCCAAAAATGTTTGTTGAGATATTAGTAGTGCGAAATCAGGTTTAAATTCGATATATTATTAAAGTATTTTTTGACTCAATATTTATTGATGCTGGTATAAAAGTTTTTTATTTTTTATTTTATAGTTATATTCAGAAAGGTTAGTTACTGTATTATCATTTTGTAGGTTTTGGAATTGAAAAAATCCTTTGGCGTTACTAAGACTGATGTTAAGGAAAATGTATTTAGCTTAAATTTTCAAAAGACTGACGACGAAAGAAGTAAGAAGTTAGAAAGCCTCCAAGGAGAAGAGGAAGCCAGTAAAAATGTTGATTCCAAAACTCATATACCATTGTCCAGTGTTATCAAGTCTGCACCTGGTTCATGGGAATGTAAATCTTGTTATATTCGCAACAAATCTGACCGATATCAATGTGAGGCATGCGGTGATAAAAAATCTGGTGGTTTTGTAGATCCTAAACCTGAGAATAATAAATTCATAGCATCAAGTGAGGTTAATAAAGCATCTCCTCTCACAGGCCTCAATATTGAGAAACCTAGCCTTTCTAGTTTCTTAAAGCCTTCTCCTGGTTCTTGGGAATGTAAATCTTGCTATGTCCGAAATTCAGCTGACTTACAGATATGTGGAGCTTGCAACAACAAAAAGCCTGGAGGTTCTTTGGACCCTAAACCTGAGATTAATAAATTTTTATCTCCAAATGAAGAAAATAAAACATCTTCAAATGAGCAAAATTTAGCCACAAATCTGAAAAGTGAACAACCTAGTCTCTCTAATTTATTAAAGCCTTCTCCTGGCTCTTGGGAATGTAAATCTTGCTATGTCCGTAATAAATCTGACCTACATACATGTGAAGCATGTGGTGATAAAAGACCTGGTAGTATTGTCGATATTTCTATAAAAAATGATGCTGCACCAGGTTTTGTTTTTGGAGGATCATCTCAACCAACTACTGACACCCCCAAATTTACTTTTGGATCTAGTAGCACATTCAGCTTTCCATCCAGTAGCACTTTTAGTTTTAATGCTTCCACTGCCAAATCAAATAAAGAAGCCACTAGTGCTGTTTCCTCTCAGAAACCTGAATTCGGTTTTACATTTCCTCCATCATCTGAAACAGGTCAGTTGAACAAAATAATTTTTATGTTTATAATATCGATTGGATTTATTACTTTGTTTTGTATTACACAGGTTCTCAATTTACATTTGGAAAATTAGTATTCCAATTCACTATGCCAGAAGTTAAACAAACTAGTCCATCAGTTAATAAATCTCTTGATGAATCTCATGATAGTGAACCTGAAGAAGAAGAAGATCATTTACAATTTCAAGTATGCTTCGTTTATTTTTAATGTCAATAAAGTAAAAATTAAAACATATTCCAATGCCATTATAATTGTTTACTGCATCGAATCTATTAATGCAATTTTCAGTGCTTCAATTAGTATATACATGAATTCAAACCTTGATAAATATAAATTAATGTACAAATAAGATTAATAAATGAAAAAGTAATTAGTAAAAAATAAATGAATGTAAAAATAATGAAATTATGAGAAGAGGTCTTAAATAGTTACACTTTTTTGGTCAGCCAGTCAGTCGAAGTGATTCCTCTTGTTAAAAGCCAGCAAGCCTGTTTTGAATTTAGTCAAAATTAGAATTAAATGAAGGCCAAGAATATTTCACCACTAATACTTTTATTTGTATGCTATGTTTCGTCTTTTAAGCCATCCTCAGGCATCTTTGAAAAGATCTTCCAACAAATAAGTGTAAATTCATAACAATGCAATATATTAAGTCCAATCAGGACCAAGTCAGTTTATTCATAGTAGTGAAAACTTAAAAAAATTAGAGAGCCACCACTGTCATCATAATAGTACAAGTAAAACTAGAAAAACAAAGTTTATAAGTATACAAAAATAGAAAATTGAATTTTAATAACAATATTGTCACATTTATTGATTTTTGAACTTTTTGTCTTTTGGGATTGATGCTTTGAGCGTTTTCCCATCAGAATTCTTAAACTTTTAAACAGCATAATATCAGGTATTCTTAATACAGTAATTAGGTTATAATGCTCAAAGGATAATCACTAGGTAACTACTATAATTGAAATCATTGCTTTGCTTTATATTAATAAAAGACTTAGCTAAACAGAAGGTTCGATGCTGATAACATCAAAAATAGCACCTCCGTCCACCTTCCAAATCTAAATTTCCAAGATCAGCCTTACGTAATCCTCCCACCTATGGTTTGTAATTTCGTAAATGAATATCTCCTAAATTCTCCAATGGTCTCGTCCTTTCTTAGACCACATATTCTATCCAATACCTTTATCATCTAAGACCTTTATATGTTCTTCCCCTAAAGTTAGCTGCCACGTTTGGCATCCGTAAAAATCAGTAGGAAGGATGATAATTTTATAAATTCTAACTTTTAATGTTTCTGAAAAGAAGGCACAAGCTATGTGATGTGATTTTGTAACTGAAAAAAAAAATAGCATTTCCTGCCTTGAGCCTCATCTTAATTTTCTCTTATTTTTTTTTTTAGTTATCGTTGACTCCAAATGCTTAATGTTTTCTATATGTTCCCTCCTGTATCAGTGAAATCTTCATCATTTATTTTTCTAATTGCATATTTCTTCTTATCAGTTTTCATTTCAATCCCTAATTTTTTTTATAAATCCTAACTCACTAATAAAACATCAAATTGGAAATTTTCTTAGCCTATAGTTCTCACCTTATTTGTTAAAAAAAAGTTAATCTTCATTTTTCGATCCTTTAAAGACGAATGGTGAGTTAGATTGTGGCAGCTTTTAATAAAAAAATAAAAAATGAAATAAATTGTTATTACATTAAATATTGAAACATTTAACTCACATTTTTTTAAAAAGAAATATACATAATTAGAAGTTCTCCAAGAAATAAAATATCGGATGTGGACACCACATGACTTTCTTGTACACCTGCTAAACTATAAATCGTTGGCTCAAAAAGTGATCCTGAATTTGGTTACTAGTTTCCTACGATAGCAGTTTCTCAAAAATGACCCTCAGCGTCGCGATGGATATTAGTGTTGGTTACTTTTGACTTTTGGTGCCCGCAGCTGTAATTCTGGATGTAGTTGACTCAGATTGTATTTTCTAAAACATTTATATGATGCTTTTATTTCTAAAATTGATAGAGAACCATTTAAAAAATCTGATGTGACCAGCACATATGACTCCACTAATTCAATGTTAAAAAGCAGTCTGAAATTTCAAGTAAAGTACCACTTCTGGTTACTGAATATTATTCCCAGTGGTATAAAAGTCTATCAATACTAAATTTAAAAAGAATTTGATTAAATGTAGACATTCTTTCTCTTTAAATTCTATTTGAAGCGAAAAGTAAAGTACAACTTTTGGTTAATATTTGGCAGCCAAAATTTAATTCAGTCAATTCTAGGCTTACTACTTCGACTTACGGCCATTCGGATTTATGATAAAAGTTTATTATGACCTTTAAGTAAAGTACCGTTTCCGGGTTTCCAATTTCAACAAAAATCTAATATATTATTTATATTGATATAAAAGTCTTATATACCAAATTTGAGAATTTTTGCTTTAATATAGTTTTTGATGAAAGTCTATTATGACCTTAAAGTAAGGAACCACTTCCGGTTTGCCATTTTTAACCAAAATCTATATGTTATTTAAATTAATATATAAGTTTTATATATCAAATTCGAGAAGTTACCATGCTTGTTGATCATGTTCTGACCAAAAAAGGAGGTACACAATCAGATGTTACAACAATCCCAAATACAAAATTTCAACTTTCTACGGCTAACGCTTTTTGAGTTATGAGATACGAATGTACGTACAGAAATCGCGACGAAACTAGTCAAAATGTATTCAGGGATGTTCAAAATGGATATTTCCGTTTAAGTCTGAAAACCGAAAATTTTCACGATTATAATCCTTCCTTTACTGCGTATAAGGAAGTAAAAACAAACTCGTTAAGTATACAGTTTTCGGTTTTCAGATTTAAATGAAAATATCCATTTTGAATATTCCTGATTCCATTTTGATTAGATCCTAATCATTGGTTTTAGGGCTTTCCAATGCCATAAAATGGTTTAGTTTTATGAGCAATTTGGGTAAAACACAAAAAAATGATATTTGGAGTTAGGGCCTTTTAGCTTATGAGGTCAGTGGTAGTGGACTAGTTGTATAATTATTTTATCTATTTATTAATCAATGGAAAATGAAAAAAAAAAATTAATAAATGATTAATTTCAGCCTGTTATTCCATTGCCTGATAAAATTACTGTTGTGACTGGAGAAGAAAATGAGACTGTTTTATATTGTAAGCGAGCAAAATTATTTCGATATGACTCATCTTCTAAGGAATGGAAAGAAAGAGGTGTTGGAGATGTTAAAATTTTAAAGCATAACATCTCTGGCAAGATAAGGTAACTATCTATCTCATGGTAAATAATTACACACACACACACACGCAGTGTCTTTTAATTTTGTTCACATTTTTTCAAGTAGTTTTCATTATAAAATTTTGAACTTTTATCATTCATTATTAATTTTCCTGATGTGGAACCTCTTCTAAAATTAAGTTGTAAATCTGAAGAAGCATTTTCGAGCATTTAGTCACTGCCTTCCTTGATCTTGAGAAACCTTATGACGCTATGATTAGAGTACGTAGTTTAGACATTTTGAATTATTGGGAGATTTTGGATAAACATGGAAATACTTAGATTAATTGTTTTTAAACTCACTGAAAATTCTGCATCTTTATATAATCTTTCTTCTTCTTGAATCTATCAACTCAACTTCCCGAGTTGGTCGTAATAGTTAGGCTTATACAGAAATGATAGTAGCAAAGGGCTTGGTCAACTGTAATCTGTGTCACTCTGGTCGGGAACAGATCGAACAACTACACTGTTAAAGATTCAGCCGGCTGTAGATCTCAAACAAAGTGACTTTGGTTCCCACATATACAGTATAGCCTAACAAAAAATTTCTATTTTTAGTTCGTAACATTGTGCATAGTTTAGTTTTGGGCATACCTAACATCTTCTTTAGAGAGTCTGTATGTTGAGTCAGGAGAGCATTTCTGTTTCTACAATAAATTTAGTAATTAAGCTTATTAAGTTTATCTTCTTTATGATTAAATTTTTCCTGGTCAATGGAAGGTCTTGAATGCTAAAAACTCAGCTGCACACTGAATTTATCTTTATTGATTTTTTTTTTAAATTAGACAGTGGAAATTTAAACATTGGTACTACTAGGTTAAGAAATAAATCCACTAAAACTTTTTAGGTTCCTAAGATTAGTGTGGTTGTTAATAAATTAATAAAAGAATTTAAAACCATATCCTATGAGGTGTCCTCTGTTAAAGTGTAAATGGTCCTTATTTTCATTATGGCTCAAAATTCTAATAACTTTTCAAGTATATATTTTGCCATGTGTGCTTTTTTGTTTATAATATTTCATTTTTTCATAATTTGATTTCTTATTAATCAGGCTTAACAATAAAAATTTTAGGTTCCTTATGAGAAGAGATCAGGTTATGAAAATCTGTCTAAATCATTTTATTACTGGTGAAATCACCTTGAGACCAAAGGATGACAAGACATGGCTGTGGTATGCTGTTGATTATTCAGAAGGAGTTGAGACAAAAGAAAATTTTGCTATTCGTTTTAAATCATCAGAAATCGCCGAAGAATTCAAACAAGCATTTGATACTGCAGTGGCAAATGTAAATATGCTTCTTCTATTAGCACTTGAAATTATTTATATCTAAATAAATTATTTTTTTCATTTTTAAGTGATGACCCATTAGGCTTTTCTAATGTTTACAATATTAAATTTGTTTAGGATAAATAAATAGCTGTATGTATAGGACAAATAGCTTGCAGATCTATATCCTAAGATAACACCTATTTGCGGAAAATTAGGATTTCATCTAATGAATAATAGATAACGAATTATTTAGTTACTTTTTATTTGAATAATTTTTTTATTTGTTATTCTAATAAAATAACGAATAAAATGAAATTATCTGTTATTTTTTTATTCGTTATTCCACTTGTTCAACTAAAAAATTGAATTTTAATTATTTGTGCCAACTTTTCAGTTGCTTTTCCTCTTATATCTCGACGGGTTTTCTGCCTATTAAGAGGTAAATTAAATGGAAAACGAATGTGAAAATTTTCCGAGTTTTCATTCGCTTTTCCTCGTATTCCTCGTTCACACTCATTTTACTTTTATCTTACCACTAAACAATCGGAAAATTCTTTGAACAGAGAAATTCCACTCTCCCATCCATGAGATAAAAGAGGTAAGTGTGTGTGCGCATGTGTGTATGAGTGTGTGTGTCTAAATCTTCTTTTACATTATTCATCCATCTAGACTTTCTCCTTCCACTAGACCTAGCTCATTCTGGTTTCCTATAGTAAAGCCTTCTTGCAGTTCTCACTTCATCGATTCTCAGGACATGTCCCAACCATTTCATACGTTGAACTCGAGTGAACTGGGAGATAGGTCTGTCAATAATATTGAGTAGATTTCCTTGTTTGTTCTTAGGCGGGGAGCTCCTCCTCAAGTTTAGGGCCTACTATTCGTCTAAGAATTTTCCTTTCGAAATGATCTATTCGTTCTGCAGATGCCTTTGTGAGCGTCCATATCTCGCATGCATATGTAGCAACTGGCTGAATAAAAGTCTTGTATAGGCTAAACTTGGTTGCAGAACAATATAATTTTCAGGAGGCTCGCTCGGGAATAGTAAGCTCTATTGACCTAAGGTATTTATTGACCTAAGGTAGGTAAAGCTCGAGACTGCTTGGAATCGTTCTGCAGATGCCTTTGTGAGCGTCCATATCTCGCATGCATATGTAGCAACTGGCTGAATAAAAGTCTTGTATAGGCTAAACTTGGTTGCAGAACAATATAATTTTCAGGAGGCTCGCTCGGGAATAGTAAGCTCTATTGACCTAAGGTATTTATTGACCTAAGGTAGGTAAAGCTCGAGACTGCTTGGAATGATTTCCTAAGGCATAGTGCTGAGGTGGATGGACGAGCTTCTTCTTCCTTAACACCAGGATTTTAGTTTTGCCTTCATTGACACAGAGTCCCATTTTCTGAGCTTCATTTTCCAACCTACAGAATGCTTCCTTCACTGTTTGAAGTGATCATACTGTAATGACCGCAATGTCTGCGTATGCAAGTAATTGAGTCATGTGAAATATTGTTACTCCATTATTTAACACTGCCCTTCTCAAGATGGTCTCGAGGACAATTAAACAGGAATGGGACTAAGAAGTCTCCAATGCTTCCTTTCACCTTAACTCTATTGACAGTGGCCTCCATTGTAGCCATTGTCAAACGTATTAACTTAGCTGGTATGCCCAGTTCTTGCATGGCATTATAAAGCTCTTTCCTATACGCCACCTTAATATCAATGAAGAGAATCCACATCGAGTTATTATACTCTCATTTTTTCC
Source organism: Rhaphigaster nebulosa (assembly GCA_948150685.1). Classification (NCBI taxonomy): domain Eukaryota; kingdom Metazoa; phylum Arthropoda; class Insecta; order Hemiptera; family Pentatomidae; genus Rhaphigaster; species Rhaphigaster nebulosa. Next base: position 98,091,349 of record OX411310.1, read on the forward strand.
ACGGCTGTTTGAGGGCTAATATTTGATCAATTGCTGATTGATTTGTCCTAAAACCACTTTGGTAGTCTCTGAGCTGTCTCTCCATGTTTGGAACGATGCGATTATACAAAGCAATAGAAAAAACCTTATACGCAGAATTAAGTAAGCTGATGCCTCATTAATTTCTGCTATCACTTGCATCTCCTTTCCTCTGAAAGACTGGGACAATGAGCGACTCTTTCCATTCTTCTGGTAGCTTTTCTGTTTCCCCAATGTTTGATATTAATTTACATGATTCATCTGAGAGGTGACTCCCGCCTTGTTTGAGAAACTCTCCAGGAATTCTATCTGAACCTGGAGACTTATTATTCCTTACTTTTTCCGCAATATATTCGAAGTTGTCAGAATCAGGTGGCATGACTTCATCAACATCATCTTCTGTTGTTTGCATACTTCTGTTGGTTTCCTTTTCTCCCTCAGCAGGAATGAGTAGCTCATGAATCGTTACTAATGATATAATCACTACTAAATATTATTACGGTAGTATAGATCTCTTTTCCGGCTCTCAGCAGTGATGGATTTTGATGAGTGAGGTATCAAAAGAAAAGGAATTTCACGTAGAAGTGACGAATCCTAATTTCAATTCTTAAATTCTTACTAGGGCTTAAATAAAAGTGATGAAAAAACTGGGAGGTTTCAAAGATTCGACGTCTGAGAGTCGGCGGATCGAGACGGGATAAGTTGGGTTTTAATGATTTTGACGCGAGCATCAAGATCATATATGATCCATTGGATCATATTGGTCCAGCGTGGGCCTCATGCCATCTTGCGTACATGCCGTTGTCATGGCAACTTTATATCAATTTGAGTCAGTTTACAAAAACTTTTAATGAGTGGGAAATTATATATTGTTTCATCTGTCCAACCCTAAAGGGCACTGTTAAATATGAATATTTCACATAGAAAATGGTATATCTGAATCTAATTGCCTAACTGCTAAATTGAAGACATGTTTTCCAGTTGTGTAAGTTAATTACTTATAAAGTATGAACTGGAACTCCAACATATTCATTACAAACTATGTAGCTTCACCAAATGTGTGTGTTAAATAAGCTTTCTTGATAATATTATATTGTTTATACCAATAAATATGTTTCCCTAATATTGCTTATACTTGGAATTAGGGATTAGAAGATATGTAATGCGAGAGTTCTTGCTTGGGTATACTAGTAACCTATATGTTGTCAGTCTCATGTGTTGCAGACATTTTCAAGGAACAGGGTCAAAATGATAATAATTTTTTATAATCGGCAATAAGGTTTCACTTTAATATGTTTCAGGTTTTCACACTTTTTTCCCCCCATTTTATTCACAAAATAATGTTTTTACGCAATAATTTCACACATATTAAAAAGTTTGTGTAGTCAAATAGCTTCTTCGGGAATGAAGTTGTCATAGCAACGGAGTTGACTACTCCGTTCCTGTGGTTTGTGGCGTGATGTTATAAAGCCTAATTTCTTCTTCAAGGCACGATCTAACGCAAACATTTTATTTTTAAATCGGACTGGTTGTTCCTAAAATAAGCGCGTTCAAACATAGAAACTCTTCAGCTTTATTTGTTAGTTTAGATAATGATGTAATTATGCCTACCCTTGAGCCTGGAAGGTGAAACAGATACAGAAGAATATATTATTCATTCTGGTTCGGTTTGGATTGAGGATAATAATTCATGCTTAGACTGCTACTATCGTAAATTATACAACTTGCTTTTTATATTTTGTCTTGATATATGTTTACATTTAATAGCAGGAGTAGTTTTTAAACCATCATTCATTTAGAAGCCACTTCTTTGTTTTATTTATCATTTAATGATTTTTACTTTCCCTAACCTATATACGAAGTATATAGTAAGGGGAAGTATTGCGATCGTGAAAATTTTCGAATTCGAGTTTTCGTCGGAAATACACGTTTTAAGGTCTCCTGAGTCCAAATGACTAAGTCTCACAAAATGGTCCATGTGTGTGTCTGTGTGTATGTGATCAGTCTAGCTCAAAAACGGAAAGCTGTACGATACTGAAATTACGTATTTAACGTTGGCACATTCATGTGATGTTACAGCAACATTTTCGTCAAAAGCGACTAACCGGAAGTGCCACTTTATATAATCGATTTTACACATTTTTACGATTTTCTCGAAAACGGCTCCAACGATTTTGATGAAACTTGCCTAAATTATTCTTCATAAAGACCTTTAACTTTTCATTTATGTAGTAAATCACCGAGGAATTGCAGAGAAAAAAGTTATGATGAAAAGAATATTTTATTTGGGCATAGCTTAAAAAGTATGCATTTTACGGTAAATTATCTATAAACTTTAATAAAAGGTAATTAAATCATCTAAAAAACAAAAAAATAATCATCAAAATCGGACCAGTATTAGCAATGATACAACGCATCGGACTGACCGGAATTAGCTATTGTATCATGGATTTTACAATTGTTTACAATTTTCTCGTAAACGGTTCCAACGATTTTGGTGAAACTTGCTTAATGTCTTCAACTTAAAGACGTTTAACTTTTCATTTATGTAGTATATCAACGAAAAAGTGCAGAGAAAAAAGTTATGACGAAAAGAATATTTTATTTGCGCTTAACTTAAAAAGCATGCAATTAATTGTAAATTATGTACAGAATTATATGAAAGGTTATTAAAGTATCTAAAAAAAAAAAAAAAAAAAAAAAAAAAAAAATCAAAATCATCGGACCAGTATTAGCAAAGATACAGTATATATTATGAGGAACATAAAATAGATGGATAACCGAGCGCATCCGAAAGAAGATGGATGCGACCGAACCTCCTCCCACCAATTCGCCAATCTGTTGTAAACAATACGCTCTGTAACAAAGTAATTTAAGAATACAAAAGCGGAAATTAACTTAATAATTTATACTTTCACATTATTTAATGGAAAGAAAATGTTTCCATGGAAACTAAACCAGAAACTTTTAAAATATATTTGCAACTTGACAAAGTTAAAATATACGTATAGGTAGTGTAGTACGGAATTGTACTAAAATTGTTTCAAAAACTCTTTTATTCTGCTTAAGTGGGAGAAGAAGTGAATGCTGCTGAGTTTATTTCTAGTATTGTTTATGTGAACTCTTTAAATTTATATTAAAAAGATAATTATTATTGGACGGCAAGGGAAAGTTGTGCGATGCGCGCACCGCACCAGATTTTGAATGCCTCTGGTCCAACTGCCGCTTTCAGTTCTGTTTTATTTCTCCTCCTGGCATCTGCCTGTCCATATTTTTGCCAACCTGATACGCTTTGCATTACTTTAACCCCATCCCCTCAAATCGTGAAAGAATATTGCTTTTATGGTATCTTAGATTGGATACTTCAAGACCTAGTGCTATTAGTGCTAATTTTTGAAGAGATTACCAAGATGTAATTTAAATAACTTTTTTTTATTTTATTTTGTCTTTTAAATTTTGTATATCCTTTTCTTATCCTTGCTCACTCTCCTTTTTCCCTTTCCGTCACCTCCCATACAAAATATTAGCAGAGAAGTGCTAATCATCAGTACGTCAAACAGTTATTACATTTATTTTAATTCTACTTCCTTATAGCACATGTTCAGTCGTTCAGTTTTATTCAATTCATATCTTTTCGATCCATACAACATATGGGTCTCTTTATTTATTCCACCATATTAATGAACGTCCTTTTACTCAAACATTTTATTCAAGGGAGATTATTTTTTCATAATTACCCAGGACCAATGTCTGGACTATTTCAAGAATATTAGGGATTCATTTTTACCTACTTGTTTGTATTCGACTTTTTTCATGTTAAATGATTATTTATCTTACTTAATATTTTTCTATCCTAGATTATAAATTAAATAAAAGATTTAATGAGGAAAAAAAGTATGCAAAACATGAAATTTAATGCAACACAAATCAAAATTGTGCAATTTAAATCAAAAAGAGCAAAACTTTGAAGTTTCTTACAATATTAAATTCTAATATATTATCCCATTGTTCATGAATCAGACAGATAATCGGATTTAATGCTTCTACACGCAAGCGAATAAAACGTGTAATAATATGGAAATCCGGTCTCTAATTACAATCTATAATCATTGCAGTGCTTTCCTCATCTCCGCAAGCAGTCTGCACCAAGCTCTTTGCTAATTACGAATTGCATTGATGAAGCTACTGATTGCGATGTATTGTACGTTTCGCTGCCCTTGGGGGCTTTCAATTTGTTCCCGTTCAGTAATTAGGAGGGAAAAATCAATAGTTAATTATTCAATTAACGTAATTTTCCGTGTCTCGTTTAATTTAATGAGTAAGCCAATAATTGGAAACTAGACATGATGGAATTTGATCTCTTAAATATTAATTCTTTATTTGGTTTTAATTCATTATTCTGTTCCTTAGAACCTACCTATTCCTCCAATACCATTAATGAGTTTGTGGAATATCCTTCTTCTAATCTCCTTATTTTACTCCATAAAATTTAGTTCTTTCTTCTTCCATGGCTACTGACTGTAGATTTATCTCCTTCCTCTTCAGTCTATCCAAAGCACTATAAGGATTAGTCTATCAGCCTAAAACTTTCCTTGATCAAAGCACTTTCCTTAATCCTTTCCAAACAGGTTTCTGATCTCAATAATCCACACAACCTGCCTTGGTAAAAATTACCCAAGACCTTTAATTTTACATAACTATAGCTAATTTTTATCCTTGTTCTCTCTGATTTTTCAATGATCATTAATTCATTTGATCATAAGAAACCTTTTTTCCCACCTCCATAACCTCTCTTTATCCAAAAGTGTTTTATATTGGCCCTCCTTCCTTTTTTCTCCTTATGTGTGGTGCTCCTTAGGGCTCTTCACTCTCATCAAGCTTTTTATCTATCTATGCTAATGATCTATGTGATTCTATCCACCTCTCGCAATACTATTTATTCGCAGATGACCTTTAAATTTACTGACATACTTGAGGCTACCCACAAGCTGCTGGAGGATGCCATTAATAGCATTATTTCATTGGTAGTAGGCAATAAGTTTTGGTTGAATAGAGAAAGCCATAGTCATCCTCGTTAGTTCTTTACACCTTAATTCTTGTCCTTATTATCCCTTACTCTATCTGAACAATCTACTTGTTCTCTTTCACATCTCTATTAAAAACCTTAAAGTTTTCTTTCTCTTTCACATCTCTATTAAAAACCTTAAAGTCTTCTTTGATCTTTTTTGGAATAACCATTTTTTCCAAATGACCCAAAAAGCCAAAACTTTCATCATCTAGTATTTTTATGTTCTATTCGAGTGAGCTGAAAGAGCTATGGTCTTAAGTAATAGCATCTTTATATATTTTCTGTTATATTGTTATTACTCCTGAATATTGATTAGTAATTGGTTGGTGTTCCTGTTTCTTAAATTAATAGAAACAATGATAGAATTAATAACAAGTAAATAATAATGATTTAAAATTTCCTTTTAGCGAAATGTTTAAAATGATGGCTGAAAATATATAGTTTATTATTCAGATTAGCTGCAACTCTTGGGTTCACCTAAACATTCTTGAGTTTATTAGAAATTATAGAACTTTCATGTGAATGCATATCTTTTGTTAACTAAAGAATTTAACAAACTAATTTATTATTTTTTTTTTTTTAAGGTGAAAGATTTATCATTAAGTACGTCCGTAGAAGGAACCCCTATTCATAAACAGGGTATGGATGTTGGTTATTACAAACAACCATTTGTAACATTTTATTTTTTAATAACCACTTATTTTTTCAGTAGTAAATTTAGTTTAACCTCTAACAATTCTTCCTTAACAATGATTGAGAATCTATTAGTTTCTGAATATAATAGATATGTACATATATTTGATGCTTTGTCTGTTGAATTAACACCTGGTTACTTCAGTATGGCATTCTATCCATTTTGTTTGTGTATTTGGCATCATTGGCATTTTACAAAGTGTTTTTGTACACCTTTCATTAATAACACTCTTTACATTAAAACACTGAATGTTTATGATCTGGTATCCAGAATGAAAACTTTATTTTCACTTTTACCTAATTCACAGTTAAAGAAAATGTTGGTTTATTATGTTTGTTATCAAAAGTCAAAACATTTTAACCATAAGTTAAAATAAACTAATTCTCAATGCAAAGGCATATCTAAAGTTTTATGTAAGATAGTACTATATATTTTAACTATTTTCCTTGGTATATGTGTTATGAAAAGTCAAAGATGGTAGCTTATAGCCTTATTTTATGAAGGAATTTTTGCAGCCAAATCTATTTTTCCTATTAATTTGATGCATGAATATTCAATGCACGGTAGCAGTTATTTATGTGGTGATTCCACTCTTAGCGTTAAAAATATTTCATAAACTATTGTGTGATTTTATTATTTTTGTGATATTTCTAATATTTTATTTCTTTTTGATTCACCTTTCATTAATAGTCTTAAATTTAACTGTAAAAATAATTTTATTGAGCAAACTCTTATTATGTCATATATTGAACAATATCTTATATCATATGGTAGAACTGTAAATTTAATGTGAAATATCATAATGACTTTAATAATTTTGGTTATTATATTTTGAAGCTTAATATATTCCAACGAAACAATACATAAAAAGATATAATTTTTTTACTGTATTCTCTTTTCTCCTTAAAAAATACTGATGAAAAAAAGTTTAGATACTTATTAGGAGAAAAAAAATGTTAATTGTAATTGAAGACAGGAGTGGATAAAGGTGTTATTTGTGTTTTTGAATTTTTTTTTATTAAAGATATGATCTTCCAATCCACTGAGAAATCATGCGATTAACCAAGAATTTTGTGTTTTTAATGTTGCAAGGCAGATATGTGGCTGAGAGTGTTGAGGCATCACCTTAGCAACCTCGAGGCTAAAGCAGTCCCAGTTCGAATCTGGCCTGTTTAGGTCGAAATTTATTTCATGGTGAACCCACAGAATGAACCTCGACCTTTCCACCCTGATTAGAATAGGCTAGTAACCTTTAGGATATCCCGTCCCTTCTGCCTTAGGAATGCTTGCACCTTCATTTATAAGAAAAAATCAATTATCTAAAATTTGTTACATAGCACCTTCATTCACTCTTCTTCAATTGTTTATATAGTTTTGAAGTAAGATCGTTTTAGAATTGATAGAACAATATAATACATTAAGCATAATATACTGTATGGCATCATGTTTTCTTAATTCAAATTTATTATTCTCTAAAGGATACTGGTTTTAATATGATCAAGCGAGTTCAAAAGAATTGATTCAATTAAGATTAAGATTAAATTAATTCAGAGTTATAATAGACAAAAAATAAATAAATATACTTCCGAATTATAGAATCAAATCATAATTGATATGTTAAGGGAGAAATTGGTCGGGAGGTGTGATCAAAAATAACACTTTAATAAGTAAATTTATATATTTTGTGCCAACGTTTCGGCCTTAGTTTTAGGCCATCTTCAGGGCATAGAGGCGTATGGTCAAGCACTAACTGAATCGTAATAATAGATTACCCTAATGATGTGGTTATTTTTTTTATTTTTTAACTAAGAGTGGTATCAAACTATGATATTTGGCTGCTGTGATCTGAAAAAACTTATTATATGTTATATTTACTTTGGTATCAATATATACCTGGTTTTAATTTTTGATGTTATATTGTATATCCTCTTGTTAATCCTGATATAGTGTTTAGCATCCTTTTATTATTGTGCCAATGAAGTGAATTAATTAAAGAAATATATAGTTTTAGACTGATAATAATTGAGATATCGTTTATAATTAAAAAATGTAGAATTGCTGCTATGAAAAATGAATTTAAGAGTAGCCTTTGTTAATGAATTTGAATTTTCCGGAATTCAAAATTGCCTAATTTTAACTGGAATCTTTTGTGTGTGTTTTTGGGTGGTATCAATCGTTAATTTACATTCATAAGATTTTTTCTTAAGAATAGATCTTTGAAGTTGAATACCATATTAATAACTAGCATTTTTAGCAATATACCTAATAGCTGTACTAACTTGCTTCAGTTTTATCTTTTTAATATCAATTATGAAGAGGATGTGTCAATCTGTGTCAAGAATTCTTCGGTTTTCATTAAATTGGACAGTGAATATCTAATTGATCATTTAATGGCAGTTTTTGTGATTTTGAAATATAAAAATAAACAAATTACTATAAATAAATTCAAAGGTTTTATTGTTTGCTTCAATCTAGTTTTATTGTTTGGTAATAGCTTAATAGGTTCACCTTTTTTATGCTTCTATCTACCATCCTGTAGTATTAGGGTGAGTAAAAATGACCGTTTCAAGGGTTAAAATGAAGTTTATTTTTTTCTTATATACAATTTCTTTTAACTTTCGAAATAAAGTCCATTATTTTCTATGGTTAGTTGCCATCTAGAAGCCTGCTGTTTGATTCCCTGCCGGTACTACTCTTTGGGTTTCGACTGGAAAGTCTTCTACTCCATTGTTTTTACCTCCTCCAATGTTTGAAATGTTTTCCCCTTAAGAAAGTGAGCCATTGTTTGGAAAAGATAAAAGTCTGAAGGCGCAAGATATCAGGGCTATAGAGTGAGTGCGGTAGAAGTTAACTGGCATCCATTTCAGCAAGTTTTTGGGGGCATATTTCCAGACGAAGTTCGGCTGGCTGCAAGGTGAACTCATGTGGAACTTCTCTGCATGCTCTCTTCTCTTTATCTAATTGGTGTAAGTGACAATTCACACTTGCCTGTGGCAAACCAAGTTCGGAGGATAGCTGCCGAGTACTTTTTGTGGAATCATCTTCAATAGCTTATCAAGAGCCTTGCTGTCCACAGCAGATGGTCGCCCTGAGCCTGGCTGCCTTTCCAAGCTTATATCGCCACTTTCAAAATTTGCAAACCACCTTTGTACAGTCCGCTCATTAAGGTTAGGTTCCTCTTCAACTTCCGCGTGGTTTCGGCGGTTGAAAATTTCCTTTTCCTCTAATGTCGCAGAATTACTTGAATTTCATAACTCCATGTCCCTTTGATGGAAAGAATGCCAAACAAATACTGAGCCTCACAGTGAGACATTATGTTTACTAAATGATTCAATGTAGTATTAGGATTAAAAAGATACCAATAACAACAGCGTTAGAATTAACAGATGTAAAAAAACAGATAAACTTCATTTTAACCTGTGAAACTGTCATTTTTTTTACTTACCCTAATATTTATCGTTGTTATTAAAAATTGTATAAGTATAATTTAAAAAAAAAAAAATCATAAGTTTTGATATTACTAACATTTATTATTTTATATTATATTATTTATATGATTAGATTGGATATCCATAGTTCTATTTAAAGCTACATGCCCACTTGAGAGTTTTGGACGATCGAGAGCTTAACCCGCTAGACTACTGCTCTGAGTTTAGCCAGAAACAAGTGACTCCTTCTTAGAGAGTTACTGTCGAGATTTCTTGTACTCTCAAATGGACATGTAGCTTAAAGTTTGGTAGTTCCTCCCAGAAATATAAGTATTTTAAATCGTGGTATCGAAGAAGGAAGATAGTTTCGATGTAAATGAGTCAGTGTCCTAGTGTGCAATTAGACTTGGCATATTATTTAGCATATAATGCTATTTAAGTATTAAAAGATTAGTTTATTGTTATTTTTATTATTTTATTTGTTAAACAATCATTCTCAGCAGTGAAATACTATATAATTTATTCCCATACTGTTTTAATGTACACCTATTGAATAGTTGCAAGAAAAACATTTAAGTTATGTAATTGTTATTGTCTAAAGTTTTTTTTAGCAAGTTGAGGTTTGACTGTATAAATGGTATAAAGTCTATGTTATTTTATTGAAAAAATAAATGAAGGACACAGGAGAAAAACAGTATTATTCTTTTCTTCAAAATTTTTCACTGGAAAAAAATTCTATTATTTTTCCTCTGTTTTGCTATTCTCTTCCGTTTAAATAGAGAAACATATAGACCGTTTTCTCCCGAACAGTACACACTATTCGGTTTGTCTTTCTTAGAGCTACAATATTGCACCAAAACTATAAAAATGGAGTTACAGTTTTTCCCCTATACCCTTCAAACATTAGAAGTAGGGTTTTCTATTTTGTAATGGCAAGTTACATATTTAATACACAATTGAGTATTGATTATCTAAACTTAGTTAGCCCAAAAGTTAAGCTCTGAAAAAGAATATTTCAGATGATTAATCTTTATAAAATTATTATTTAAAAAATTAAAGAAGATACTATAATTATTTTTTCTTTAATTAAAGTGACTAGATTTCACTTTTTAGAGCCATCTTGAGATTGTTTTATGATTTGAATTTAAACAAAGATTTTTATTTAGTAAAATTATATTTCTACATATTATTAGGCTAAAAACCGGCTTACATTCTGCCAAGGATCCATGTTTTATAAGCCAACGACATTGTTAGTTAATTTATTGTTTGATAAAAGCACATTTTGCTTTTTGTTGTGTAATAATTGCTCTAACTTGAGTGTATGAGTGTGTGTTAACCCACATTTTTTATTGATTCTAAAGCTCTTGTCCATTCCTTTTTTTAGCTCAGTAATCTTAATTTTTTCATTAATTAGCTGATTGTTTTTGCATATTGTTGCCATATTTTGAGTTTTTAAAATAACTTTATAATAAATAATCCATTATTAAACTAAACAGAAAGAATTCAATTGGAATAAATCAAAAAAATTATCATTAGAGAAGGAGCCGAATAGTAATTTTTTTTTTAAAGACAGTTAATAGTAAATCATGGATTAAGCTCACAAAATTGCACGGCCCATCTAGATTTTTCTGTTTTAAAACTCAATCATGGGGATAATCAGTGTCCTAAAGTAAAAATTTGTTGTTATCACATGAAAAGAATATATACACCTTCAATTACACCCAACAGTCCTCTAAAGGGTTAGTGATAAGGAGCTGTTAAGACTTCAAGTTAGCTGAACTGTGATAATTCATGAGAACCATTTTTTTTTTTTTCCATTTTTCTTGTTTTTTCAAAAATATTTGCACATTTTTTTTTTGTTCTTTTTTTATGGTTTAACATTTTCCAACATCAGATCAATGCCATTAATTCGGAAATAGTGACAAGAATTTTGGCTGTTGTCAAAGATGGTAGAAGCGAGCGTTAAACAGTAGTGTGTTGGGTATTCTCAGAACAATTGTATGAATGGCCATCCAAAAGTACAGGGCGACTGGACTGTACCAATTTCTGGGTGTCCTAGAACAACAAACCCTGCTGACGACCGTGGTGATTCAAGCCCTCAGTAACCACCATCAATGAGCTGTATTGACAACTCAAGCCCTGGGAACTGCCCTCCAGGCGAATGTTTGTGTGGAAATTGCTTGCAGAAGGTGGGCTACATTCGAGAACTACTACCACTGGAGTGCTCCTAAAACCAACGCACTGGAGAGAGAGTCTTCTTAAATTTCGCTCAGGCACACCGAATGTTGGCCGATGCCAAGTGGGCTAATGTAATGGTCTCAGATGAGTGCAGAATTAACCTGTTCAACTTGTGACAATTGGGCTTAGATAATTCTGAGTTGAACAGGTTAATTCTGCACTCAACTAAGAACATTACATTAGCGTATGGATTCTGCATCAATCCACTTTCGGTGTGCCGGAGCGAAATTCAAGAGGGGTCTGCAGTGCGTTGGTTTTAGCAGCGTTCCAGTGGCAGTCGTCCTCGAATGTAGCCCACCTTCTCCAAGCCAAAATTCTTGCCTCTATTTCCGAATTAATGACAATAATTTGATGTTAGAAAATGTTAAACCATAAAAAAATGAGCAAACACAAAACAATAAAAGTGAAAAAACTTATGGTAAAAGAAGAAAAATGGAGAGATGTGTTCTCATGAATTATCAGAGTTTTTATGTTAGTTCAAAAGTTTAACAGGTACTTATCACTTTATATCCTTTTGAGGACTGTTGGATGTAATTGAAGGTATATATTTTCATTTCATGTAATAACTATAAATTATTACCTTAGGGCACTAATAATATCAGTTATTACCTTAGGGCACTAATAATACCAGTTATTGAATTTTAGAACAGAAAAATCTAGATGGGGCCAGTGTGTTTTGTTTTTTCTTCAAAATTCATTAAGATTTCAATTAACTGTAGAGTTGGATTAATGAGTGTTTGTATGTATAATCTATAACTTACTGTTATATGATTTAGAGTTTATAATTAATATAAATATAAAATTTTAAGGCTGGTGATTAGTATCATGAGCTTGAATGTGATCTGTTATTTTCATTTTGTGTAATCAATTCTGTTTTATCTGTGATAACTGCTTCAGTTATATTACTGCTACATTTTCTGCTACCATTTCACTAATATGGGGGTAAGCTTTTGAATCTTATTATTTTCATAAAAGCTGATGAAATATTTATGAAGACAAATTAAAAAGGTTAAGCTGACAAGACAGAATAAAGCTTCTCTGCAAATCTAGTTTCTTTCATGAAAATGTTATGTTATTTCCTGGCCATAGTTTAGTTACTGATTTTCAAACTGCATGGTTTTGTGTATTTCTGTAGGCCTAATAACTACGTATTACTGTGATTCTTCTTTTTTTCTATGAGTGTTCATATTATCTTATTATTATTTATGACCTATATTTAATATTTATGAAATATTTATATAACAGTTCGCATGTTGTAACATTTTTAATTATGTAATTATTTGTGAATATCTGTTCTTAATAATTAATTTTTGAAATAAAGCCAAAGTTTTCACGAAATGGTTTTTGATAACACAAATTTGTATAGCATATCCATGTTATTCCTTATTCAAAATTACTTGGAGGAAAAAAACCTTACCTCCTTCCTATCTTGGTCAAAATATTTGACTAAATACTTATGTTTTTGCTGAAAAAAAAACAAACTTTTTTTATACTTCTGTTCAACATTTTAATGAAACCTATTTTAGGATTTAGAATTTTAATTGATACAAATATCTGTTGATTATTTTAATCCTATCAATGTTTGCAATTGATAAATTATTCTTTGAATTTTTGGTTTCAACTAATTTTTTTTTCAAGATTAATGAAAGAGGTTCTTAATGGGGTTTATTCAACATTGTGAGAAAACCGAGTTGCTACTTCAATGAATATTTGTTGACTTATTTTTACAGACCATTAATTGTTGAAGAATGGCATTGTTAGTATTTCTATGTAGTATAACTTGAAACAGACATGTCAGAGTTTGTGTAATTTTATATTATTATTTTTCATCAGAAAAGAAAAATATTCTTATGAGTTTGAGACAAGTATAAAACAATGTTAAAGAAAATACCAATTAATTAATTATTATTTTGGAAAATAAATGAATTAGTTATCTTGTGTACTTCATGGTATCAGAATATATTTTTCCTTTAAAAAAAAAAAGTAAAGTTTTTTTAGGAAAAAAAATTGTATTACAAAATATTCAAACATTTAAATGCTATTTAAATAGTGATCAAACTTGTTATTGGTACTGAGAAATTGTTCGATGTTATGATTTCTTGACATATTCATTATTTGTTTAATATTTTAATTTTTTTTTTATAAACTATAAATGTTTTTATTGTTAGTAAAATTTGATAATCCATATTAATTTCAGGGGAGGAGAAGTCTTCTAATAAAGAAGTAGTTCAAGACGCTAGTATTTCAAATTCAGATAGTGGTAAGTAGAATTTAATAAAATTTTATCAAACATTGAGTAATATCTCAATATGATAAAATTAAAATCAATTGAATTAATTTAAAAAAAAAATTAAATTAGGAAGCTTACAAAATGTTTTAGTTTTATTAATACAGAAGAGGGTAATTATTGGGATCTCATGCTGCTTTATCAAAAGGGGGCGTGGCTCACATTGTTGACATTGAGGTTACGTCCCCACCACCTTCCCTTATTCATTCGTCACTGTTTTTCGAAACGTTTACTTCTTCCTGGTAAATAATTACCGAAATATACATAATTTTACGTTTCCCACTGACGATAATCACGACTGTCTCCGCTTTTTCAGAAAATTAATCACAATAATTACCAACTAGGAATTTAATTCAAATGATAATGTTTACATCGAAGAAACGAATGAAAGTTATTTACAGTAAACACAGAAATGAACACATTTTTATTATCATTAACAATAACAAAGTTAAAATAAATAAAATTTATGTTCCCCATCGCGTTAATCACGATATTCTGTACTTTTCTAGATTATTAATCACACTTACTACTAATAACTATAACTAATAACTAATAAGAAAAATTACGAAGCTAGGAATTTAATTCATTATTAATTAATTAATTGAGTAGGGCTTAAATAAATAAATAAATTGGTAGTTGGTAATTTTTTTTTATCCTACAATTGAATTAAAATTTTTAATAAATTTTAATCGGTCTTGCAACTGGATGATTTTTCTATTATTTTATACTCATGCTATAGTTCATAATGGTGTATTACGACAAAACTGAAGTTACCTAAAAACAAAACTCCTTATTATTATTAATTGATCAGTGCTCATCTAATTCCTCAAGTGAATATAAGGGGAGGGAACCCCAAACAATTAAAGAGAAGGGTTAACTATTGTATACACCAAAAGAGTGGTATTCTGAACTGCTGTAATTAATCTGCTATGGTATTTCTTCAGTGTTTGTACAATATCCTCTCCAATATTATTTTCTCTCACCTCTTTTATTCTCCTCAGCAATTACAAATAATCAATTTCATCATAACTATTTTGTTATAATTAAATTGATTTGTTATTTTATTTTAGATATTTATCAAAAATTTTCATTAAATAATTTATTGAAAGTTATAATGATAAAATTAGTAGGATATTTAATTAATATATAGTAATTTCAGTTCTTAGAATATAACATATTTAATTAGAAACAATAAATTAAAAACCAAAAAACATATTTCCTTTGACACTTTTTAATTTGATTAATGATGTTTACAAAGTATGAGGTACTAAATACATTCTCTTAAATGTAATATATATGATAACAAACACGAAGTTACTTAATTTGACAAAATAATAGTTACGTTATTTGTAACTTTATACTGTTGACGCTAGAGGGGAGTGGCGCTATTTTAAAAAAATTAAAGACATTACATTAGAAGAATTGCAGGAAGTTGATGATAGGAAGTTGATGTTGGCGGGGAGACGCGGTTTTTTCAAAAAGTAGGAGAAAGGGGAAAAATGGTGGGGGTAACTGGTGACGTGAGGATGCATAACCTTACTTAGGCCACGCCCCTTTTCTTATCAGCAGCGTGAGATCCCAATAATTACCCAGAAGAGCAAAAACTCAAAAAGAGACAAAATAATTGATTGGATATAAATCTAAGATTCCACACATGTTAATGTAAACAATATTTTTCTATTTTCAGACATAGAAATTATCTATGAACAGAGAGCACCTCCAGAACTAGTTCAAAAAGCATTAGCTTTAAAACTTCCTGCAAACTTTTATTGTTATTTGGAAAAACCCCCCTGCCCGGGATGTTGTGGCTGTGAAGCAGATAATGAGGTTATTATTATATTTCATGTACTTATACTCAAGGAATTCATTCATAATTAATTTTTATCAATTAGACTGTTAGCTCTTTTTTACTTATTTTTGTTCTTATTCTTTAATGCTGTATTTTAGGATGAAAAATATAATAGTGATGTTAATATACCTCTGTCTAAAGATTCTGATAACTTAAAAATAACAGAAATTAATGACTCTCGACAACTAAATAAGGAAATAAACCAGGTGATAGCAGAGGATAAAAAACCAATTTCCTTTGGTTTTAACCTTAACTCCAGTGTGGAAGCATTTTCTTTTGCTAGTGCATTGAAAACAAATGATCCTGATAGTAAGTTTAGCTACAATATTGCTTTTAATTTATAAAAAATTTACTTATCCTAATTAAGCTATTTAGAATTATATCAATATTACTTGGCTATGCTTTTACTTTTAAATTAGTTGTTATAATATACACCATTACTTTTCTTATGGTATTATTCAGATATAAGTTTCTTGTGTTGAGAGAAAAATCTGAATATATCCGGCAGTATTTATCTTTGGATAAATCCCCCAAAGATCAGTCAGATCTCCACAATAAGAATGATACTTCAGAGATCAAGATAGCATAGCAAAGCCACACTTAGCTCTTTCTAGACTTTAAAAAAGCTTATAATAGCATTATTAGATATTAGACAAAGAGAAAATTTGTTCCCGAAATCAGTCCGCCTCACTCAGATGGCTATGAAGGATTGTACAATGTCCAGTAGGAGTGCAAGGTGATGCCATGGATTATGTTAATCCTAGAATAGTCTCTCTCTTAATTACATGCACGACCGGTAACATGATTGACCAGCGTTACCCATATTTTTTTTAGTTTCCTATAACTAATTTACTTACTTAGTTATTAACTTTATGTTTTATTTTAATGCCAGAAAAGGTGTCTTAAAATATGAAGAGAAATATATTATAAGAGCGACATAAGTGAGGCCTTTGGTTTCTAGCCATTTTTTGGCAATTGCAATACTGGTGAACCTATTGTCTCCTGTTTTCCATGCCAGTCTTTTACAGGTTCCACAGATCTGAGTACAACGGCTGTTTTACAACGGCCTAATTATTTAATCTGTAAGGTCCCTCTGGCTGCACACCAATATACGTTTCCAAGTTGAATGTATATATCAATTTAGTATCTACTAGTGCAAATGTTTTGATGCTGTATTTAACTGACTTATTCGTAGCCAAATTTCAGGATCTGATGAGAATTCAATTTTTCTTTTAGGTTGTGATATGATATGAAAATTGAAAATATATGGTTTAGCAAAAATTATTTTGTTTTTATATTAAGAGGATTTAACACAAAAAAAAACACCAAATAGACAAAATTAACAAATTGGTAATTTATTCTAAACAAATAATTTTAATTAAATATTTATTTTAATATACGAATTATTAAACAAAAAAATCACTTATTGGTAAACTAACTTTAAAGGTCGCTTGGGAAACAGTTGCCAACCAATTAGTTTGAGGTGAATATTTCCATTAGTTGAAGGTCAAAGTAAACTAAAAAATAGTAGCTTCCAACAGTAAGGTATTTTTGAAAGATATTGGGAGAGAGAATAATGGAAGTAATAAGAGGGCAATAATCTGCAAAAAACATGTAGGTAATACCTGTCAACCGCATGGCATGGCTACTTCAGGGTTAACCCTGGATTACTAATGGTAAGTTGACAGCTGGTTTTATAATACCTTCATCGAATTTCAACTGCCATACCGATAAAATGGATATTTTATGGTCTAAAACACATGGTTATAAAAAGATAACTATTTAAATCTGTTTATTAAACAGTATAAATAATATTTAAAATAATTATACCAAAAGAATCAAGTAATTAGAAACTTCACAAAATATTTAATATTTAACCATATGTTAAAAGTATGGAGACTTAGTTTATATCAAAATTGTTATAAACCATATTAATCCGTATTAATCACAAGTTTTATATGATAGACTACAGTTGTATGACTTAATAATAGTTGAACACAAAAGAAATTAATTATTTATAACAAAGAAGAAATAGTTTCATGATTATAACATTTGAGAAAAATTGCAAAACTATAGTGCATTTACTTATAGTTATAATGGATCCAATTTTCTAATTTTGGTCCCTGCTGAATATGTGCAGGGTTTTACCAGAGCGCTGAATCTGTTGGATCTTCCACACCATACCACACTTGGTTATTAGCTCTTCTTTGCCTACATCAACAATTTATCTCCTGCGTATCATCTCCGGGTTGGGGTATTGGCCTTGAATATGCTTGAGACTTTTTGTGATACGTTTCAGTTTTTGTAGTGTATTAATTCTTTGGCTTTTCTGTTCTACGTTTCAGTTTTTGTAGTGTATTAATTCTTTGGCTTTTCTGTTCTGATATCCTGTTCGAGAAATTTGTCCTCACTCCAATATTCTCTCTCAGAATCTGAGTATGAATCATCGTTTGAATTAACGTTTTCTTATTCTACACATGCCTCAAAATCGGAGTCATCAGATAAAAACTCTATGTCAGAATCCATCTCGTTCATCATTCACAAGATTTCATCTGAATTTCAAGAATTTTTTACGTTCTATTTTGAAAATATTCTTTTGCGAATTAAAAAAAAAAATTATCCTAGTTATTGCTAAAAATTTGTTAAATCAACAAACAATAATTGCTAAAAATTTGTCAAATCAACAATCGAATGACAGTTATTATTGAAGACAGGATTTATATGCAGCAAAAAAGATCAAAAAATGCCCTATAGTATTCACTAAAAAGTCCTCAAGTATGCAATAAAAACTATAGTAATATGCAGTGAAACCTGAAGGAATATGTAGGAAAATACGCATGATAAATGTTAGAAACATACATACAATCAACAAAAGGCTATAATTATTGTCTAAATTGCTATGCTTAAGACTTTTAATTTATAACATAAATAATAAAAGATGTAAGTAAATTGAAATACAAATCTTATTCACAAATTTTTACATCAATTTTTTTAATAACTAAATAATTGTTAAAATTTCAAATAATTGTTAAATACATCAAATAGAAATACAACATTTTTTGCAAATAGAGATTTTACAAGATTAATTAAGGGAATACCAGATGCAACCAATGTAAAACAAAGTACTTCATTGAAAGTTTCTTTAGATTTGAACAAATTACACAAAAGTACTGAAAATGGTTTTCAACTGTAAGAAAATTATAGTATAAAATTCCAAGAATAGTTCATAGGTACATTACAGGCTGGTCAATTTAAAAATGTCTTTCACACGGCACATTTTTATTGCAGAAAATGTTTTTTCGAGAAAAAACATCTCCGTGTTTAATTCAAAGGGTTCCAACTGTACAAGGACTAAATGATGTTCCTGCTTTGGGCATTTTGGCTTATGTAAGAAAATTAAAACATAATTAATTTAACATAATATGTACAATGGAACATAATGCTTAAAATTCTTACTGACAGAATAGAATTTAAAATTCCAAAGAAGGGCAGGAGGATGTTTATTTTACTTTGTTAAAGAAAATACTCGGAAGTAAGAGTTTCAGAAAAGTTATCAAAATTATGATGCTAAACATTATTTTCTAATGAATACCTAACTATGAATGTTTTATTTTCTAATGAATACCTGACTATAAATGTTCAGGTGATCACACCAACCTAAGGTTGTTGTCTATGAGCTTTTGTCTTTGCTAGGATTATTATTTTTATAGTAATCTAGACTATTTTTATTGTAAACTATTTTTGTTAATTGTTGAGAGTTTTTATCCATTCTTATAATTTATATATTCAATAATAATTTTTAAAAAAATTATCCCGCATTGAACTTTTATCAGAAAATAGTTTAATTATTTATGTTCGATTTTAATTGGCTGAAGAATTATTTAAATAAAATCTTTGACCAAATATGCAAAAATATACATAATAAAATTTAATATACCTACGCCAAATGCATTGCTTTGTAAAGATATTCAATTATTTTTGTTGAAAAACGTATCAGAAAAATATGTATTTGTATACAAATCCGGTCTTTAGTTATTACTAAACTTTTGTTGATTTAACGACGGAACATTTATGCGTATTCCTAGGTTAGTCTAACTGACGAAGTATGTTTAATAGAAAAATACCTGACAGCTGTTACAGATTGGTCCAAGCTCTTTTCATCATTCCGGAAGGTTGGAAATTAGTCTTCGAAAGCACTGATGTGCAATTGGCTCTCCCACCCTGTAGGAGTCCATTGGGAGAGAAAAAATGTTGAGCGGCACCAGTTGTTATGACTACCATTAGTATTCCGAGGTTAAGGTGCATATAGAACTATAACGTGAAGAAGGCCTGTCCTGTTAACTGAGTGTAATTCGAGATTAGGAGTTTGTATTGTTGGTAGCTAGATTGAGTTTGGATTTTTGTTTGTTTTTCTCTCCTCTTTTTATTTTTATTATAAGTATATGTGTGCCATTAATTAAATGTAGGGGTATTATAGTGCTGGTTTGTTGTTTTATTATTTTAAAAAATAAATATTTGTAGTTAATATTATGAAATCATACTTTTTTAATTTATTTTTAGGTAAAACTATTGAAGATAATTCAAGTAGATATTTTTTTAAAAATGATTCTTCATTCAGTAATCCTGCTGCTGTAAATAACATATTTGGTAAGTAGGTTTTAAAATATATTTAACATATTTAGCAGCATACTTGCTAGATAAGTAGTTCATAAGCCATTCTATCAAACAACCAATTTTTCTAGTGTAGGGATAAACTTTATGTTATGAACTGCCTTATTGAACAAAAAGAAATTTAAACTGTGTTAGGAAGGGCAAAGAATGTCTATATTGCTTAGGAGCTTTTCGTGAGTTGATGCATGGTTGTCTGATTAGATGATTTGCTTTTTCTATATGACAATGTTTGCGCCATTTACCTTAAAAGGAAGATTGCTCTTTATTGCTTCAGGAATTTACTTTAAATGATTTTGTGGTAATTCAATTCCCTTGAACTTATCAAGGGAAAATTATTGAGGCGGTAACTTATTGAGGCGGTAAAAAAAATGGATCACAAATAGTAAAAACTATTTATTAGAAACCAACGTTTTGATCCACATTGCAGGTCTTCATTAGGACCAAATAAGCAAGACAAAAATAGTACAATATTACTGTTATTTATGTTTTTTATTTCTCTATCAGTTTATCTATTATTATTAATAGTCTGTTTTATTATCTGTTAATATTAACTAATTTATTTTTAGTTTTTGTTATTACTCTATTAGTTTAATCTTACAATATTTTACAAATTCATCACTGTTTTATTTTTTCTAATTATTTACTTTGTCAATTTTAATATCATTCACTGTATAATCATTAATTTATTTTTTATTTTCTAATCTTGTTTATTTAGCCCTGAAAAAGACCTGCAAAGTGGGTCAAAACGTTAGTTTCTAATAAATAGTTCTTACTATTTGTGATCCATTTTTTGACCGCCTCCTGGACCTTCAAAGGTTATTTTGGTTATTGTTCCTCTAGTCGATTCCCTTGTGTCATGTTAGGATAAGGAATTACAAAAGTTTTGATGCCATTCATAAGAAGGCCCTGATTTCCATTTCAAGAGTAAATCAAAGCTTTCCACTTAAGAATTTTAAATGATAAGTTGACCATGAACCATATCCTTTTAAAAATAATAAAACTATAAATTTTTTATTTTTGAATTCAATTTTCTTTTGATTTTTTATTCTACAGGATCAGGAAAAAGTACTGCATTTGATGAAAATTTCTTATTTAAGTCAATTGCTGAAACTTCAGTTCCAATTAATGATACTATGCCATTTACTACTTTTGCACAATCTGCTAACACCTTTAGTTTTGGAGGTAATTTTTTATAAATATAAATTATTTGTTATTAGAAATAAATATTTTTAGCTTGAAGCTAGAACTTGAAAATTTGTTAATTATGAACTTATGAAACCCAGAATGCAGACTGGGTGGCTTTTATAATAGAGCAAGCTGCAGCCTAGAGGGGTCTTGTTAATATTAACAATTCAAACTATATCCTTATTCACCGTAGTACATATTTTGTGAATATATGCAGTAGACAAACACCAAAAGAGAAGTAGTATTTTATGAAAACTGTAATGTCATAGATATTTGCCTCTTTATAAAGCTAGAAAGACTATGTTGGGCAGGATTTACAAGCAGGATGGACCAAAATGAGGCGCCATTAAAAGTACTGAATGAGCAAAACCAGCAAACGAGATGAAGGATACGACCAAGGTTGAGATGAGAGAATTGTGTTATTTCATATGCCAGAAACTTTCTGAACACCCTCAATTTCAGAGATCAGTTACTATCTTAGTCCAGTCCACTGGGGACTTAGATAAGGGTCTTGGTGGAAAATTTTGGAGAAGTTCTGAAAATTTGTGATCTTTGTGGTACTGATTATGAATTTCAACTTTTTTACCTCAAATTTTTCCTGGAAATTAATTTCGACATTTCTTCTCATAATTTCGACTCACTCACTTCAAAACAAAAAAAAAAATCATTAGAATCAAAAGTGTAGGTAATTTACTGTTCTTTAATTTAGTATAAAATGAATATTAGAATTGATTCCAATAATATATAAGTTTTCAAGTTATAAGCAAAAAATAAACCACTTTTTTTTTAAATGTATTTCTGGACCAAATTCTTGCTAATAAAGTTGAAATTTGTAACCCCATAAGACATTAATGAGCAAATTTTCAGAAGCTCTCCAAAACTAAAGTACTATACTCCAAAACTTGTGTTATATTCCTGGACTAAGAGGGATGGTTGCCTGGCAGTATCTAATAGAGCAGGCCAAGGCATATTGATTAGATTATCATGCCAAATAATTATAGTTCTCTTAATATTTAATCAAAAATAACCTAATTGTATTTTAATTAAAAGATTGGATATTTAAAATTTTTTGGTTTCCTAGCAAACAATGAAAATTTCAAGTGGGAAGGTGCAGGATCCCAATTATTTGCAGATATAAAAAATAAAGCTCCTGCCACTGCAAAAGACGATCAAGATGAAGGAGATAGTGATAATGCAGCAGGCGATGATGATCATGATCCACAGTTTGCTCCTATAGTTCCCCTTCCAGAAAAAATTGAATTGAAAACTGGAGAAGAAGATGAAGATGTTGGTAAGGCTTAATATATATTTTATATATATATATATATATATATATATATATATATATATATATATATATATATATATATATATATATATACATACACGATACAATATATATAGGTATATTTTAAGATATAAATTTATTAAAATAATACTAATTATCAATTTATGTAAATAATGCTAATTTGTATTGTTTTAAAAGTTTTTTCAGAGAGAGGACTGTTATACAGGTTTGATAACAAAGAATGGAAACAACGAGGTACAGGTGATATGAAAATACTGAAGCACAAAACAGAAAATACTTACAGACTTATCATGAGAAGAGAACAAGTTAGTCAAATAATTTTAATTATTAAATTATTATATATTTGCATTATTGTGAATTTGATTTTGTTTGATTTTGAAATTGTTGCAACCGCTATGGTTAGGCAAACTCCTTTATGGCTGATATTTCACCCACCCTTTCTTATAGCTGAGGCTGATAACTAGGGAAACCAAAATTTATATTTTATGGCCATTTTTTAATTGATGGTTTATAAAATGTCAATAATATAATTACAAGATTTTTTTGTCTCTTTATTCTCAATTTTCACTTTTAAAAACTTACCTTCAAATATAAAGAGACAATTGCACCGGTATACTTCTATGTATTAATGTTCAATCTTTAAAGCCCCAATAATTTCCTATTAAATAATGAAGAAACAGGATGTTCAGCAACCTAGGAATTCCTTGAAGATCGGAATTTCTACTTGAATATTTCTTGTCGGGAATAATGCTTGAAAAACGGCCATTAATCGGGAATTTTTTGTTTTGAGGATAATAATTCTGTTTTTCCGTTAGTACTTGGCAGTAAGTGTATAAAATATTGAGAAGGGTTAATGTCGTAGTTGTTTATCTTATCTTTTCTAATTCCAAGAAAATTAGAAAAAGCCTCTTTCTGTTTACTTTTTCTGTCAGTCCGTTTGCTTCAAACATTTACTCCTTCTATTTTCTGTTTCACCTTACATGGCTCGCTCTACCTGTCGCTGTGCAAAATAGAGATGTTATGGAAAGATAAAATAACGTATCAGGCCGTTTTCACACGATCAGATAATTATTGAAGTCAGATCTGGATCCGATTTAGTTTTAGCAGAAAGCATGCGTTTTTTTCACATGTTCTGATAATTATTGGAGCTGGATCCTATATTTTCTGGGGTCTGACACACCTTTGAATAATTGGATGTCGGTCCGATATCTGATTTATTGGGCTGTTTGAAAACGGACTCTTTTCCTTTCATCAGTTTTGAACAACTTGTCATACAACTCTGAGTTTCGGTTGCAACCGGTTTATACTCTTTTTCCTACATAAGTTTGTCAGTTTGTCAAACCGTGTGACAATGATTAGCGGTTGCCATGATTTATTTTATTCCCATCCTTATGAGTATGAGTAATAATAATATTACTCATAGGCACAAAGTTTTGAATCTTGAAAAAGGTGCAAATCAAGCAAAATAAAATAAGAAATATAGTATACCCGAGCGAGAACTCTCGCATTACATATCTTAATGAATCCTTAATGTAATCGAAGTATAAGCGATAAACAATTTAATATTTTCAAGAAAGTTTATTTAACACACACATTTGGTGAAGCTTTATAATAGCTTACGATGACTATGTTCAAGTAATAGTTAATACTTAATAACAAATTAACTTGCCCAACTGGAAAGTACCCCCTCAGTTTAACATTTAAGCAATAAGACTCAACTATACCACTTTCTGTTTGTAGTATTCTATCATTCATGAAAACATAAAAACAATATTTTATCTATAAAAAGTTTTCACAGTTATTAATACGTTTTTGTTGACAGTCTCAACTGGCTTTAAAAGATATAAAGTTGCCATGACAACGGCACGTACGCAAGATGGCATGAGACCCGTGCGGACCTATATCATGCGTTATCTCAAAAACGGTAGGTTTTTAAGCTTTAAAACTCTGGACCAATACGCTCCGTAGGAGCGTATGTGATCTTGATGCCCGCGTCAATATCTTTAAAACCCAACTTATCCCGTCTCGATCCGCCGACTTTCAGTGGTCAAAGTTTTGAAACCTTCCAGTTTTTTCATAACTTTTATTTAAGCCCTTGTAAGATTTTAAGAATCAAAATAAGGATTCGTCACTTCTCGTGAAATTTCCTGTCTTTTGATACCTCATTCATCAAAATCCATCGCTCCTGAGAGCCGGAAAAGGGATCTATACTACCGTAATAATATATAGTAGTGATTCTCATTCAGTTATAAATATATTTAGCAGTATTACTCTTATTTAATTCTATTTACAGTGAAACTTCTCCCTAACGGAAACACCTCTCTACAGACAATTTTTAAATGTTCTGTCCTGAAAATATATATCAACGTCGTTTTTTGAATTCCCGCTAGGGAAAAAAATTGAAAATGGTCTTAAAATTGACTATTGATGACCTAAGCACTAAATACTGACGACTCTGTCGTCACTCTGGCCTTGACCAGTGCTAGAAGCCTTAAGAATATATTGTAATTATAATGGTTTTGTCACCTTAATACACTCCGACTGTTTTAATGTGTTTCCTGTAAAGTTTGCTTAGTGGTGCTTATGCCTTCTTCAAAAAACGACATCGATTAGTATGGTCTGATTTTATTATTTTTCTTTTGTTTCTTTGTTTACATTATAATTAATTTATCACTCCGTCTGATACTCAGTCTCAATATACGTTTCCATGGTTTTATGGAATTATATAAAACATATTATAAGATAATCAAATATATATTTTGTTTTGTTATGTTTGTGAATAACATTGTGATGATATTTATTCCAAGTGAATATTATTTATTTACACTTGAAATTATTGTTTTTGTGGTGTATTCTCTAATTGTTTTTATTTTTTCCAATGTGTTGAGGTCTGTGTAAGAAGTTAGATTTTTAGACAATTTTTCATTATCGGAGATACTACCTTTATAATTATTCATATTCATTCTAAAGTCCTAATTGTACATTTTATCAAGAGATGACCTAATACTTATCGTTGTGATTTTGTTTTAAATTTAATCTGATAAATAGACGAAAAGCGCCTTGAATTTTACAGTTCACAGCCTTGAATTCCTTGAATTATTCTTGAATTTTTTCATACCCTATCACTAGAAACCCTGAGAAAGAAGAAGGTAAGAAATAATTGTACCTTCAAAGCATGTCAGTAATCATCATTTAAAGTTTTCGATTAATATTTAATTAAACCCAAGTAAGTATTTGAAGTATTCAAGATGTGTAAGTGATGTGGTATTACAGATTATAGCTGGTATTACTATAGAAATAACTTCTAATACTACGCTTCTAATTATCCAAATTAGTAATTATTTGTGAAAATTTTATTTCAAGAAATAAAATTTGTCTTTTATTAAAATAATAAATATTTATTATATTATTTCTTTCAAAAAGTTGTTTTGATTATATTGGCACCAATCTTTATTATTTTCGTTCAAACAATGTCTTTAGAATCATTTGTTAGGTTTGCTGCAAGATGATATTTCAAAACTTCCCGCATATTGCTAAAATTATCTTGAAGCTCTTTTCCAGTGTTTAAGACATTCTTTACCAAATCTTGGTCATTCCATATTTCAGACTTTAACATTTTAAGAAGTCGAGTTATGTCTTCAATGTCATTTTCAGTCACTAAATTGATCTTTTTGTTCAATAAAGCATCTAAAATAGAAGTGTATTCCATTTCTTCTATTGCCTTATTAGTCTTATCTCTGATTTCTTTTGTTAAAAGATAAGCGATACCGAAGCAGCTCGCAAAGTAAGGAGGAATTTGCTTTTTCAGAATAGCTAATCTTTGGGTTTGGTATCTTTCTATTATTTTAGAGATTTTTCTTTCTTTAACTGCAACTCGAGCTGCATGAAGAACTATATACTCTTTCACATAATTTATGAAACTTTCATCTGGTGTTTTTATTATTATATTTCCATGCTTGTATAGTATTGAAGCTATATCTTGCACATTATCAAAAGAAATATGTTCCCAAGGTCGTACCTTATGACACTTACATTTTGGGTTGTGAATTTGATTGTCGATCATATTTTTATACTCTTCTATAAGTTCTACTATTTTTTTATGAACATTGTCACAAATAAATGTTTTAATTACTCTCATAGTCAACGTTTTAGGTGTATTTAAGTAAGATCTCCGTTTTGAATCAAAAGGGAAAACCCATGATTTCCCATAGGTTGAAGGAACATTCTGAAATACTGATGGTATTGGTGCCGAATATGGCATAATCCATTCTTCAGATACTATTTCCGCTGGTGATAAGAAAACTGCGTCTTTAAATGGTGTATTCCAAAATTCTTGTACATATGAATCTTTGATTTTTCTGTTAATTTCTTTTATTTTTGCCAACCGAAAATGTGGAAAGATTTCCATACCACTCAAATCTCGCCTAAGGAAAAAGTAATTTACGTTATCTGTTAAATGTTTTAAACAAAATTTATTTTTTTCAGATAAAGCATACCGGTAATGAAGAAAATTAGTTGTGTCAATTTTAAGTTCATTTCCATGAATATCACTTGTCAGAAATTGGATAAGTGGTGGTTCTGGAATATCGTTAAATTTCAGTGCATGGGGCATTATTACAGTGTGCTGAAAAAGTGAATTATTCAGAAACTTATCTATTACAAACCTATCCTTTTTAATGGCAATGTTTGTCCCATTTGCAAATTTTATATCATAAGTTCCATTTGAATATAGGTATATTGTTATGCTCATGGGAAATCTAATGATTGTCGTTTTAGTTTCCCTACAGTTGTAAGTTGTTCCAAAATTTGGATGTTCAATGAATACTGTTTTAGTTATATTTATGTAGCCTTCATTTTCTAGTTTACCTTTTTTGAATGGCAAATGTTTTATTTTTTCTTGACGTTTATGGTCTATGTTTGCGATACCACTGGCAATCAGGAAATCTGAAAAACCTTGAAACCATTTAAGTTTTTCTTCCGAAGACCAATCACAAAATATTTCCTCTGGACTTATTTGTACCACTGTTGTAAACCTTGTGCCATCATTGAATTCCACAACTTGAGAAGCATCATTTTTTTGTACAATTGTTGTTCCGTTAGCCATTTCACTCACCTTGAAGTCATTTAATAAATCTGTGCTATATCTTATATTTATACTTCCTTCTGATTCTTTTTTTCCATCTTTAAATGATTCTACTCTACCATCAGCGTGAAAAATTTTGTACAGAATTGGTATAATTTCTCTTTTTACTTTCTCATAAATTGAACGCGTTCGAATTTCTCGCTTTTGTGTTTTAGTCTTCCTCCAAAAATATTTCTGGCATGTGATTTTTTTACCAGTTGGAAACAAGATTTCAAATGTTTTATTGTTTAAAAACTTAATGACATTATTATTAGGTAGGTTTAACCTATATAATTCATTTTCGATCAATCTACAACTAGGACCTTTTGTCAAATATCTGTGTTTTGTATAGACTGTTTCTGTATTTGGAAGTGTATTACATTCCATGTAATAACCTGATGGCCACGATGCTGAAAGTGAGAATTTACTCAGCCTATTGATAAAAGGGTGAGGTGAAGATTTGATTTGGCATCTCTCCAATTCTTCTGCCTTTTCAATTGTGATGGAATCATTTTCATGTATTGTAGTGTTATATTTTTCTTTTATCTCAGAATTTTTGCCTTTTTCCCGTTGTGGATCCTTATCTGTATCTTCTATAGTATCTGCCTCTGAATCACTATAATCATCTTGTTTGCTAAGCTTTGTGAATCTTGCTGTGTATTTCTTACATTCTTTTTGTTGAAAAGAAAGTATTATTCCTGATCTGTGATGAATTAGAAACTTGACTGGATCATCATTTACATTTAGACTAGAACTGTAATACATCCTGTGACCAGAAGTTTGCAGTTCTAAGTTCATCATTTTCTTCTCATATAGCTGATGTTGAAAATGTATTCTTATTTTTGTTCCATGTCTGAACATAGCTTCTATTGTTCTTAAATAAAATTGCAGCCTTTTTCCAGGTCCGACATTATAAATTTTAGAAACAGTTTGTTTATGCTTAATATCTTTCGGCTTATATACAGTAGTTTTGGTTGGCTCCTTAACTTCTGTACATTTTTCTTCATCATTCCAATCATTTGAACTTACTGACTGTTCCTCATCTTCCTTCAAGGATTTCAAAGTAATTCCAAATGAGCTGGAATCAACCGAAAGAATAGGAGTGACTTTTACCGGAGGATCAATAGGATCGATTATTTCATTTTTTAGTAAATGGAGATCTGATGGGAATACCACTGGAACATTCATTTTTTGAAATTCTATAAATGAAAGATTTGCCCATTCCTTTTCCTCAGGCAACGAATATTTAACAAAGTCACGTAACGTGATGGGTGTTTGCATAACACATGTTCTATAATAGTTTTTTGGACAGTTGTAGAACTTATACAAGTACCCATCAAGCAGTGGTATATATATTTTTTCAACAGTATTATGTGTTATGGACATATTATATAATGTTTGAACTAAAACTTCAGGATGCATTTCTTCTATTGCATTTAAATTTTGTATTAATGTATGATTTTGGTCGAGTTTGGTTTTATTGATACTATTCAAGGCATCCTCTATTAAATATTGGGTATTGATATCTGTAGATTCATTTTTTTTTTCTGTTGTTGGATTGTTCGGATGAAAATTGGGGCCAAAAGGATTTCTATCAATAATTGCCAATAATAAAAGTAGTTGAGATAATTTTTTTCTGTCCCTAATGCCTATCACATTTCTGAACATGTGCATATGTAGTTTTCTGTATTTCTCAGTTATGTTTTTTTGAATATTCTGAAATAAATTTTTGTATTGCAAACTTAATATACGAAATGTTTTCTGAGTAATAAATTTTGCTCTTTCTCCTAGATGATAACTTTTTAGTCTAGCTGTATCACCATAGAGAATTGTTCTTGGTTTATAATCATTTAAACTATCTTTTATTGTCAAAACATCATGAATTAAGTTGAGTTCTTTTAAATTTGTTAGTAAACTTTTTTGTTTTTGTGGTGTCTTTTTATCCTTATGCTTGGCTAGCACATGCTCATAACCACTATCTTCCCCAAAAAACTTAGATATTTGTGCTATAATACTATCAAGTATAATGGAAATATTGATAGATTCATTTGGAATATGTTGAAGTATTCCATTATAAACACTCATCTTCCCTAATTTACATTTCCCCAAAGGATCTAAGTTGGTAACTTCCATTGAAGACATATATTTTTCATAAAGGACATTAAGGTCATATTGGTTATACAAAACATAGCAAATTTCATCGTATAGTAGTTTTTTAAAAATATGTTTCCAATTTTTATTTTCAAAATCTATTTTATCCAAGGATGGTGTGTATATTGCTAAGGTAGTTAATGCATAAAATGATGTTTTTTCTGGATGCTGAATTTTACTGATTAAACCAGACCAAAAATTGCAGATATCTGTTCCTTTTTGTTCATTTAATGTTTCTTGGTGAAATGGCCGCTTTTTATTTCTTTTTTTTCTGTAATAATAATTTGTTATCTCCTGCAAGATACTTTGATTTGTATTTTTTTCTCTGGTATTATCTTCTTCTTCACCTTTTTTCTGTAACAAAAGAATTGATTTCTTAGTTTGCAAATAATTTAGTAAATGACTTTTGATTATAATTTTTTATTGTTCTTTTTCATTTACTAATTCTTAATTATGTTGTGAAAAATATTTTTATAAAAAATCATATGATTTTATAATTAAAAAAAAATGTAAAGTTTCTAACATACATCTTTTGGTTAAAAAGATCTGGGGAAATGAAAAAATTCCCAAAGAATGGAAAGAATCTAAACTTATTCCAGTTCACAAGAAGGGACCGAGGATGGATTGTAATAATTATCACGGAATGTTATAAAATATTCTCGTTAATCCTAACTAATCGAATCATGGACTACGCTGAAGAAATCTTCGAAATGTGGTGTAATTCATCAACTTTATATTGATTTCAAAAAGGCTTATGATTCCATTAATCACCAGAACCTGTATAATATTTTGATTGAACAAGGAATACTAAAGAAGTTAATAAATCTAATAGGGATGTGCCTATCCGAAACATTCAATAAAGTTAGAATCAATAGTTATTTTTCTGACAAGTTTGTGGTTCGCTGGGGTTTAAATCAAGTTGATTCTCTTTCACCCGTCCTATTTAATTTAGCACTAAAAAATGTCAGAAAGGTGATGAACCGAAAAAGGTTTATTGAAGGGTATACAGATGATTTGGTACTGTTAAATGAAAAGATATGGAAACTATAAAACTAAATACATTAATGTTGATGAAAGCTGGTGAAGAAGTAGGGCTCGAAATAAATACAGATAAGGAGAAATATATGTTAGCAGCAGAAACAGCAGCAGTTTTAATGATATAGATATAAGAGGGAATGCGTTTGAACGCATGTAGAAATTTTAGTATTTGGGGCCTATGATAACTAAAAAAAACAAAATTCAAGAGGATAATGAGGGGGAGAATGCTTGTTATTTTTCAAAATTACTTACCTCGCACCTTTTGTCCCGAAACTTAAAAGACAAAACTATTACACTTCCTAGTGTTTTGTATGTGTGTGAAATGTGGCCTCTAACTTTGAAGGAAGAACAATCTTTAGGCCTTCTAGAAAAATAATGAGTTCACTGAAGAACTTAGGAGGTTATACAACCCGAAATTGCGGAGCATGCACCCTGTTAATGTTATTGAAGTTATCGCGACGGTTGAAATAGTCTTGTAATGATGTTGGGTTTTTGTAACGAACGAATCTCTAAAAGTTAATAAGTGCTGAGCCGACTGGTAAACATCAGAGAGATGAACTGAAACGTACATGGGAGTATTGCGTTGAAGGTGGGTCGGGAGGGGAGAGTGGAGCCTTAGGATGGAGACCTTGAAGTGACTAGTGGGCTCCCCGGAAGGAATGCTTATATTGCAAAACGACTTCCACAATATCGTATAATTGAACAAATGTTTCTAGCATTTAATTTTTTATTTTTCGTTAATTTCTACCTCTATTGTTACTCCGACATAAAATGTCAAAAAAAAAAATATATAATTTTTATCAATAATTATTATTAATTATTTTACATGATTTAATTTTTTATAGGTATAATTCCAAATAATTATAAAGTATAATATACCAATAAAGTATAATTTTTTAGTAGTATAATTCCAAAATTGTATTTAAATATATTGCAGAAGAAATGGTGGATGTTCTGAGGATAGGGATAAGATTCCGAAATGTTCAAATTGTGATGTGGTAGAGATTTGGAAAATTAAAGGAAGTCTATTTCAATAATAATTATAAGAAGTCAGATAGGTAATTAGGAACAATTATAAAAAAAAATTTTTGGAAAAAAAAGTGTTTGGGACTGATCTCAGGTACTTGGAAATATTTAGCAAAAAAAAAAAAGGGACATAAGACGATAGTCAAGTTCGATAGTCAAGTTCGAGGGATCTGAATTAACTGAATTCTTGCAATATCTAATGGCAGGAGTAGATACTAAAGTTCTCTAGAATGACGTAAGACTATTTCAAGATCTAACTTCAGTTATCTGAAAAACAGGCAGAAAGGGGTGGACTCCTACAGCAGTACACCGTCCTAGGAATCCACCTAGCACTCGACTTCTATAGCAGTCTACAGTCATAGGAGCCCACCTAGCACTCGACTTCTAAAGCAGTGCACCGTCGTTAAAGGGTTGAGGGTGATCTTACGGGCTTAGGGTTGGAGGATGGGCATAGGGTGAGGTATGCAAACACCAGTTGACCTTCAGGTTCACTAAGTCTTTTCTTTTTAATGAAACAATGAAAAAAATAAATAATGAAAATGGTGAAATTATTGTATCATAATATTGTACAACATAGAATAAGTATAACCAAAATGCGAGGGATATGTTTAGTTATTCAAGACTTAATGATTTATTTTATCAAATAATTTGTCATGATTTGCTTAGGTATCTTTTTAATGATATATTCTACTTTGTTTTCTTTTTCTGTTGGTATTTCAGGCTGTTTATATCTTTTACTTCATTAAAAATCCTGATGTGGAACCAGGTGGCTTTGCCTAGCTTGGTCTATTTTTTTCCAATTAGCTGTATATAACTGTGGAATTCATTAAAACAAAGTTTTTGGCTATTATCATCGTATAGGGATGTCTTCGGACTTGTCTGCGCTGACATAATAATTCTTTTCAAGCAGTGATCATTGAAAAAAATGTGCACTAGATGTCGCCTATTGACTCATTTGTCTGGTGATCATCGGTTGTGGAGTGGACTCTGCAAGCAAAACCAAAACGTTGGTTAGATTGGAAGGGTGGCCATCAAGCTGAGCGGAGTTGACTATGCAAGACTCAATAAGGCATAGCTTCGAAACCAACCAGGTCTGTTTTCCAAGCTGACTCCGTTTCTCCCTCCAGTCAAATTCAGCTACCCTCTCCCTAACTATGGACACCGCTGACTCAAAATTGCCTATTGCTGAATTGAAAGTTTAAAGTTCTCTCAAGTTATTTTTTCTCACAGAAAAATGGACATCAAAGAAAATTTGATCGAAGAGGTCATGGCCACAAAACATGTACGTTCACTGTCAGAATCATCCGATTCTAAACTTAAAAGTTTTTCCTATTTGAGGTGACTCTCATATTCGGTGTATAGAATGAAATAGGGAGAGTTCCATGCAGTTTATCTAGAACAAAGAGAATCATTCATTTCTACGAACAATGTTCTAGTCAGAGCCCAGTGAGAATTGCTTTTAATTGCGAGAATGTATTTTAAATAATTATGACAATAATGTAATGTAAATACATTCAACTAATTGTTACAACAAAATATCTAACTTTTAATAAAATCCTTGTATAATGATTTAAAATTTTAATCCGTTTTTAAAGCAATGTGTACAGCAAATATCAAAGAAAATAACCAGTTTTAAATTTGTTTTTGTTTAAATTACAAACTTCCCCACTTTTTTAAAATAATTTAAATGATACTATAATTAATCTGTGAAATTTGGGTGGCTCCGCTTCCTATTGCCACCCAATGTCAACTTAGCTATGCTGTGCTCAACTCAACTCCACTTCTCCTCCGTAACTGGTGGCCACCCGGCCATAGTTAGAGATTGCAATTGATATCAATAAATGCCAATTTTTATCTACACGAGTGCAGATGTACTTGAACAGTAATTGACATACTTAGCCTCTCCCTCCACTCTGCAGTTTTTTCTTTTGTTTCAGTCATTCCTTAACTTTCTCATTAGGATTTATAATATAGTGAGATTTTCCTACCCTCTTTCCTTCTGACAAAGGCATAATCTGGCAAAACCTTAATAGGTTTGGTCTATTTAGGGATTGATAAATTATTTGCCACTTCTATAATTTTGTTTTATTGAAAACTAGTTTCAAATGTTATACATTCATCTTCAGTTCTATAAACACACTAAAAATTCAAAAATAAGCAATTCAAAATATAGTTTGGTATTATTATACATATTAAATTAGATGTAATATAAATCAGTATTAAGAAACATTTATGAATTATGAATTTAATTAAGACAAGAAATCAAATACATGTTGGTACTCACCAAAGTTTAGATGGATTATATCGAATAGAAAAGTTTGTACTGATTTCTTCTCGCACTGAACCAACAATGAAAGAAACGTGAGATGTTTATAGGCAAACAGTTTAAGGGTCGGGTTTTTCCAGTAATACCGGTGAGTAATTGGTTTTTCTGTTATAGATGGAAATAAATTTAAGATTGGACTATTGGAGATATTTATTTGGCCATTTAAGCAAACATCGGGATTAGATTTGAAGGATTTTAGTATTTCAAGTGCTTCATATATATTTAATTTGAGGCTGTTTCCAACATGATGTATTAATTTAACTCCTGGGTATTTGATGAATTCATTTAAATGAAAAAGAAACATGAATTAATCAAAGACTCAGGAGTTAAATTAATGCATCACGTTGAAAACAGCCTCAAATTAAATATATATGAAGCACAAATATCAAACCAGTACAAAATCTGTTTGATATAATCCATTTAAACTTTGGTTAGTACCAACATGTATTTGATTTCTTGTCTTAATTCATAAATGTTTTATAATACTGATTTATATTACATCTAATTTAATATGTATAATAAATACCAAACTATATTTTGAATTGGTTATTTTTGAATTTTTTGAGTGTTTTTAGAACTGATGATGAATGTATAACATTCGAAACTAGTTTTCAATAAAACAAAATTGTAGAAAAGACAAATAATTTATCGATCCCTAATTAGATTGATCCTTCTATACACCTTCATGCTGATATCAACTGATTAATAGGTGTATGTTTATTTTTCGTTTCATTACTTCTTAACTATCATAAGGCAAGTATAATGTTTAAATATATTAAACTGAACATCCATTCATTACAACTTAATGGGTTGACTCCTAAATGAGCTTAGCTTTATTTAATTAGCAATTGTATCGATTGGAATTTTCTGGTTACAATAGAATTATGACCAAATTGGCTGATATATTTATATTTAAATTTGTTAGATCCTAGTTCAATTTATATATATATATATATATATATATATATATATATATATATATATATATATATATATATATGTGTGTAAAGGAAAACAGAAAAAATATATATGATTACCAAATCATTTCCAACTTTGACGACACAATGGACCGGAACTCCTAAAACTTCAATAAGCTCAGTAGGCAGCTGTGGATCATAGATAGTAGTAATGGCAATGTATACTTGAGGCCCTGCTAGAGGAAAGTCTTCAATAAATCTTAAGTCTCTATCTTCTAGCCGAGTACTTAGCTCTGACTCTGGTCTTCTGATACCATATACCTCCTTGATTGAGTTTTTATCCTAACATATTTATTTTTATTAGAAAATCTGTTATTTCGATAACCTTAAACAAACATATTAATAATAAAAAATTCGCATCTTAAAAAAAAAAATTGTTTGCCTGTTGTTTTTTGCCTTATTCGACTAGTTAACCCTTCAGCCTTCAGCCCTACAGAAAAGTCATTAAAAAGAAAGTTGTATTGAACATCAAGTTTTCTTCAAGAATAATTAGTATATTATTATTATTTTTCAATCAACAATGGTGTCCGAGAGTGTTAAGTTGTCATCTTAGCAACATCGAGACTGCTACGGCACTAGTTCGAATCCGGCCTGGGAAATTTTAACTTTATGAAAATTGTATAATAATAATATACTTTATATTCTTGAAGAAAATTTAATGTTCTATAACTTTCTTTCTCATCACTTTTTGTAGGATCAAGAGCTGAAGAATATTAGTCAAATAAGGTAAAAATCATTTTGTTTTATGAAAATTATTGAATTTTGAATGCGATAGCGAACCAATGAATGGAGTTATAATTTTCACTCAACTTTTGGAAGTTTGATATCTCTAAATTATAATTGGAAAGATATATAAGCAATATGAAAGAAAAAATAAAAATTATAGAAAAAAATAATGTGATTTATAGAGTAGATTGTAGCGATTGCAATATGATGTACATAGGAGAAACATCTAAAAAACTTCAAACTAGAATAAAACAACTTATGGCAAATTGTAAAAATAGCCAAAATAAAAACATTGCAGCTTGTACCCATCATTGTATAACGAGCAATCATAAATTTGATTTTGATAACCCAAAAATCTTGGATAATGAAGAAAAGACAAAAAATAGGAAAAATATAAATAATGCAGTGGATGTCAAAGCCGATGCAGTAAATTTAAAGAGTCGCTATGCTGATATAATAATTTAACTAAATATTAAATGACAATAATAATTATTTCATAATTAATAATAAACAGCAACACAATAGTTAGGCATATAATAAAATAGTAGATTTAAAAAAAAAAAAGGAAGAAAATTACCAGAACTAGGTAGTTGTAGGAACTAGGTATATTGGACAATAGACAAATAGTAAACAGATTAATGGATTAGTGTAATGTTCAATTCTAATGTAGTTGAGTATGACATCGATATCAGTCATAGCAGACAAATCCTATGTAATAATGGTTTAAAAATTACTTTTAATTGGATTTAATTACTTCCAATTGATTAAATTGGACTAATAGACAAAATAATTGCTTATGAAAAAAACAACAACTATCATATATTAGAAAATAATAGCAAATTTATGGTAAAAAATTTAGTTTTTAAAAATGATTGTATTAAAATTACATTAATAATTGAAATATTCGTACAGTGTTGTTTTGTTAAATTTTAGAAAAAAAAGAAAGAAAACCCAGAGGATGAATGAATATTTTGAAACGTCGGTTTGGTTGGGGAAAAAAATGTTAATGTTATAAAAATAAAGGTATATTAAGGGAAGTTGTGTTTGTTCACAAAAAAAAAAAAAAACATTATTATTTTTAAAAAAGACTTTCTACTCCACCCATTTCACCTTAGAGTGGCGACTTTTAGTATGTTTACCTCCTAACTAGTCCAAACAAAGTCCTAAACCCAAAAATTGTGTTCCTTCTATTTCTCCGTACACTCCTCGTTTGAGCATTCATTAGTTGAACTACCTAGTATGCGAGTCAAGTTATACATCTTTGCGAGCAAAAGGTCAAGTAATTCTAATTTTTTAATGGAGGGAGTTATTGTTGACCGTATATTTATATTTAAAGGGAGAAGTTGATCGGGGGTGCGGTCAAAGAAATAGACTTAATAAGTGTGGTCTTATATAATTGTTTTAGGCCATCAATTGACCTATTTTACAAAAGACAATTGAAAAAATAAAATAAAATAAATGAAATAACAATGTAAAAATTAAAAATTAAAAACAATGCGATATTTACACAGGGAATAGTGAAATATATGAAATCTATTAATTAAAAATTTTAATTTTTATTTTATTTTAATTTTTATTAATCTATTAATTTTTTTTAATTAATAGATTTCATATATTTCACTATTCCCTGTGTAAATATCGCATTGTTTTTAATTTTTAATTTTTACATTGTTATTTCATTTATTTTATTTTATTTTATTTTTTCAATTGTCTTTTGTATTATGTAATTTAGTGTTATCCTTTTCTTTTTATTCTTTATACTTTTTTATCTTACTTGTATTTTCTGTTTTTTATCATTTATCATTTTTACTGTTACTGGTACTGCCTCTTTTCTCTTTTTTCATTGTTGTTATTTTGTTTTCATTTTAGCCCTGAAGATGGCCTAAAACTTAGGCCGAAACGTAGGCACAATTATATAAGACCACACTTATTAAGTCTATTTCTTTGACCGCACCACCGATCAACTTCTCCCTTCTAATTTTTTAATATGTTGTGAGGACCTAAATCAATAGTGAGAAACCAAATTTACAGCTTCGAAAGACATATGCGGCCGGTGTAATAGCCTAAAAACATCAAAATTTTTGCACTTTTTTCAGTTGTTACTAAATAACTCCAAAACTATGCATCTGACAAAGATCTTTGTCTTATTCTTTACTAAAGTCAATAAAATTTACAATTTAAGACCAAAATGAGCTCTTTATGACCTTTTCTTTCTAAGTTACAGCTCTTCAAATATTTACCATTTTCTCCAAAAAGTAAACAAAATTCACGGTGGTCTCTGATTTTGTGAGTTATTGTCAAAAATATTCTTATAAAATGTACAAGAACAGTCATGCAGAATGAATTTAATTTACTTAAGAAACTGAATTATTGTACTCAAAACTTAAAAAAAAATTCTTGTTGTAATTATCAAGTTTTTATTAAATTTAAATGAAATAAATAATGGATGTAAAAGAAGCCTATGAATGGTCGTTCTTACAATTTCATAATTTTTGAAATTCATGGCTGAGGAAATGTTTCCAATTAAGAAGGCACCACGAACTGTTAATGCTTGTAGTGCAATCTCCTCAGATGTGGGTTAATTTTCTTCATTGTTAAAATCCTCAAGTTTGAGTGCTGCAGCGTTCATGCACGATTTGCCACCACAAGCTTGACAAAGAGCAGAATACTTCAGTCCAGTTTTACGACAGCTGTAACTCTTCTTGCACTTGCAGCAGAATTTGCGCATAAGCAACTGAGGATGGGGGTCCCATCATCACCATGGCTCATTTTTTTTTTTTTAGAATTTAAACTTTTGTGATAGTAATAATAGTGATAGTAAAGTTATTGAATGAAAACATTGGCTTTCAGTATGTCTTTATTACCAATCCAAAATTTCCAATCTCATTTTTAAGAATATTTTGTTTCTTTGAGATTACATTAAGTTACTGATACACTGTATAGCCATTTTTGAAAACAGTTTAATTTTAACCTTAATTTGGTAGTGTATCCTGCAAGATAGAAGATTTTCCCCAATTTTTAGCTTGAATTTGGGGTGTCTATTTTAGTTCCTTTATTTTCCAATCTCTCTTTAGGCATTGTTGCATAACCTCCATCATTTTCCAATACGACTTACACATGGAAGATTCTTTATTTTAGAAATTGTTACAGTGAATTGTACCTCGGCTACTAAAATGGCGTCGATCTCCAGTTAGATAACTTTTCATTCTTATTATTTCATGGCGCTACAATCTGGTTACAGATCTGGCCTCCTCCAATCGTCACAGTCTTGTGCCGACGTCTTCCAGTTCCTGACTGCAAGGATGCTGTAAGCATCTCCTGCCACACCAGCTGACCACCTCAGCTTTAGTCTCCCTCTGCTCCTTGTCCCATGGATTGGCTGTGTCAGCAGTATTTTGGGTATTTCTTCATCCACCATCCTGGCGATATGCCCTGCATATCTCAAGCTCCTCAACTTCATTGATCTGACAACATCTGCATCCCCAAAAGCGATGTTCCTGGTTTATGCGTCGCCTCCAATTTTTATGCGGCAGAGTATTTTTCTTTCAAAAATGAGGAGCTCCTTTTCAGCACTCTTAGATGCTTTCCAACACTCCGGTCCATAAAGACATACAGAGCGCATCAACGTTTTATGCAGGTGGAGTTTGGTCTGCCTTGAAAGGAAGGATACGTTTGCTCAGCCCAAAGTAGCATTTGTTGGCTGCGGTGATCCTCTTTCTTATCTCAATATCGGGGTTATTATCCTAGGTGACCACAGATCCGAGGTACGTAAACTCCGATACTTTTTACAAAGTTATGAGGTCCAAACTTTTCGTTCAGTTTTTGATTATTTATTCTCTAAATTTATCGGTGTTAAATTGAGATTTTCATGTATTGTTATGTAAATATTGGTTTAAAAAAAAAAGAAAAAAAAAATTATTCACTTGATATTTGCCTAGAAAATTGCATTTTACCGTCTGTATCCTATGAAAAGCTGCAATGGAAAGCTTCAATTTCACATGCTAATTTCAGGAACTATCTTTCCAATTTGAAAAACTTTTTACTTCAGATAGACCATTTATCAAGGAAGACTTTAGGCTTTAAAACATCATGCTGCGACTCATAGGAACAGAGCAGTAACCATAAATAAATGATTAAGAGAAATGGTGCCCAACTTATGTACATTTCATTATCATGACTTCTATTTATGCTATTATACAAAGCTAAAGAGTTTGTTTGTATGAACACGCTAATTTCAGTTTGTAACTGCTAGCCTCGAAAACTACTCTGTCAATCTTTTCCAAATTTTAACTACATCATCTTCATGGTCCCCATAAGATTTAGCAATAATAAAATCTGCCGATATAGCTATAACGGTTGCACAATAGCCAAAAACCACTGTTTAATACATAGCCCGAAAACAGCTCAGAAGATTTTATTGAAACTTGTCTAAAGTCTTCTCTTTAATGCCCTTTCTGTATCCATACATGAACTACATTCCCAAGAAAATGGAATGGAAAAAGTTATGATGGATTGATTATACAAACGATAATTTAAATATAATTAAATTCCCGATAACACACTAAGAAAAAATCATTAATATAGACTCTGGGAGTTCAGAAAAATAAATAAATAAAACACGCTGAAACTTTATTACTTCGTCTAAAAATAATTATTTATAAAATAATAATTTATAAAAAATTATATCAACATGTTTTTATCAGCAAAATATTTGTTGCAGAACAATTGCATGTGTTGCAATTGGGTCAAATTTTTTATGTGCAGTTTTCAACGGCTTTATGCGTTGTAGAGCTCCCTCAGTTCAAAAATACCTATTGTTGGCCATTGGTCTGTCTGTCTCTTGATTATCTCTTAAAGTGGTGAAATAATTCAATTTTGAAATTCAATTAATTTGATTTTTTGATACTACATGTTCTACATACAATAATACAATAGTATAATAATACAATTTAATCTATTTATATACTCAAATCAAGTAATAGCGAAGCATTGCCAAGCCAGCTAGTGTTCAGATTAAGTTAAGTATTGTCACATCCCATTATTTTTTATATTAATATATAAAATACTTATATGTATATATATCTTTTTAAAAATATTTCTATCTATATTACTTATTGCTACATTTATTACCTGTTTATTAATAATTACATCTTTAGTTTTCACTGGTTCATTAAAGTTTTCAATACTTGATTTTGAACAATCATAGTTAAAGGCTTGTTCCAAACGTTTCAGTTTCTCTTCTTCAATTTCTGCATTATACAACTTCATTTGGTTATAGACATTTTTTAACCGTCTTATTTCATACATAATGAAATA
The DNA here is from genome assembly GCA_948150685.1 of Rhaphigaster nebulosa. Lineage (NCBI taxonomy): Eukaryota > Metazoa > Arthropoda > Insecta > Hemiptera > Pentatomidae > Rhaphigaster > Rhaphigaster nebulosa. The sequence goes on from OX411310.1 coordinate 98,132,778, forward strand.
AGCTAGGAGTTTTGTCGGTATTTTACCCTCCAAGTCCCGACCAGCATAACTTAAAAAAAAAAATACATATATTTTTAAGAAAGATATTGAAAAGATAAGCCCAAGCAATATTCATACATTAATAATTCTATTTTGGCATTATTGTAGAAGGTAATAAAAAATTTTTTAGGAGAAGAATATGGTGAAAATGAAAACCTGAAAATTGGAACATCTGCATTTTTCCATTACCCAATCTGTGCTTACTATCTGTGCTAGTTTTAGCCTATTTCCTTTATTTTATGTTGTATTTTTCCAAGTATAAGTGTAGAGCAGATTCCATGGGTGCAAGTACTTAGTCCAGCTTTCCCTTTCAATCATTCCTCTTGCTGTAGTAGTAGCTCGTCAGTCATTCCTTTTCTTTTCTTTTTTTTTATCTTATGTATATCATTTGTACTCATCCTAGTGATGAGTGTTGTCCCTCTTTAGTGTTCCCAGCTTTATACATTTTATGACTTTGATGTAGCTGAGATGCCATAGTTATCTTTCTTAATTTTTCTATCCCAATTTTTTTTCCTAACCGGTCCTGAACAGTTTCTTAGTTCTGTACTTAATATTGGAGAAAATTATCCAGAGAATTCATGATAAGTTTCAGAAAGGTGTTCTTTAAAACCATAAACTCCTGCAATCTTTGCACTTTTGAATACATAAATAGATGCAACTATTATTGAATGAAAAAACAAAACAGAAAAGAAATAATTGTTAAATATAGATATTGTACCAAATAATCAAAAAAATCTGGAGGAAATATTAACATTGCTTAAAACTGAACTTCTTTTATTTGTTTTCAGACCTGAGGAAGAGAGAGCAATCTTGTTTAAAAATAAAATGCAATTCTCGAGTAAAAAATATCATATAGACAAAACTGTATATATATATCAATACATTCCCCATCACCTGCTGACAGGTTACTAGGTTGTTACAAAAGTCCTTGTGCATTAGTATAGCTTTTATTTCATTTTACATATTTTAAACATTACTGATTACTACTCTTCAAAGTAAAGCCCATTACTTTCTACTACTATCACCCTTCTTTCTACCAGTAATTGGATTTGATGCCGGTACCATTTCTTTGGTTTTGAGTCAAAGAATGCTTTATATCCAATTTTTACGTTCTCGTAATTATCAAAGATCTGACCTTTTAAAAAATGATCCATTGATCTAAACAAACCATATTCTGATGGTGCAATATCTGGACTAAACGCAGGATGAGGCAAAACATTTACTCCTTGCAGTTCGGATAATTTTTCCTTGGTCAAACAAGAACGATGTGCAGGGATATTGTCGTGTTTAAAATGGCTTGGTTCCTGTTGATCAAAGCGGAGTACTTTGCATTCAAAACTGCATAAACTCTGTCTAGCTGTTCACCGTAAAAGTTTGAGTCCCTACTACGGCTGATAAATCGTGAGTAGTTGCAGGTGAGTCCTGGTTCACACATTCAAAAAGAAAGTCATCATCAACTATCGATAAGCGACCTGATCTGGGTTGTGCGGCTGTATTTCAATTTCTTCAGCGGCTGGCTTCGCACTTAAACATTTTTTCTAGTAATGTATCAAAAGATCACAAATCACGATTTTTTCTTCTGACATTGCACGTTTATTTTAAAAATGTAAATGACCCCATAAAGCCAACTCAACACAAGGAATTAAAGGATTAGTCAAAGTAAACATTGATATAAATGGTAGGAATAAATACGTTCTTATAGGATAATTATGAGAGTTGGAATTAAGAGTTGTGCTCATGCACAAGGAGTTTTGTGACAACCGAGCAGTGAATTTGCAATTACAAAGCAATTTAAACATTTGGGTTCTATAATCAACAAATGGTAGTATAGGATGGAAGGTTCAGCCATAAATTAAACATAACCAAAATGAACTCTGTTTTATAGCTCATCTAAATCTTGATAAATCTTCTATCTTTATTATATTGATGATCTGAAGATTTTTCTTTTAATCTTTGTTTTTAAAATCTTAAAAAGACTTGATCTAGTAAGTATCATTCAATGCAGAATAAATTATCTCAAAGCACAACTTCAACTCTCACCTTAGAAAGAAGGATTTTACATTGGAAACAAAAACCCTAGAGGAGAGCAGTAATAGTCAATTAATTATACTCCGTAATAATTGATTTACTAGGCATTCTTCAAATCCATCTTTGATCTATCAGTATAACTTTTTACCACATATAATTTAACTTTTCTAATTTTATAACAAATGAAACATCTTCGTCTAATAGTCCACATTGATATTTTTGGCCAGAAGCCAAGAAAAGAATAATTTGTATTTTTATTATAGTGTTTCTTTTTTAATCAACCCAAGAATTATCAAATGATTCCAAGTAATGTTTTGAAACAATTATTCGTTGCTACAAGATTGTTAATTTTTTATGTTCTTTTAAATTTTTACGGTACAATATTTCAGTTAGACCTGTTAATTTTTTTATGTTCTTTTAAATTTTTACCAGGACAATATTTCATTTAAACCTGTAATACCTGATTATTTTTGTACAAAGCTGTTTAAATGGTTTGTATTTGTTTGACCTTAAGTTATTATGTACTACATTTCTTATATATTCTTTTGAGATGACATTTATTTTCCATCTTGCTCCATGCACTGCAGCTTCATTGAACATTTCCACTACACCATAATATTCAGGAGTAGCTTCGACAAAGATTCCAATGCAAAAAGTAAATTCTAGATCATTTTTAATGTTTGAATTGTCAATGTCTCTCATCCATAACATTTCATCTTCAGTTAAATTTAAGTTATCACTTTTTCTTTCTTCTTCTTCTTCTTGTACATTATCTTCTAGTATTTCATTTTCTATAAGTATTTTTTTTTTTTTTTTTATCACCATTAATTAAAAAATATGTAAGTATTACAACTTATCTGCTTAATGAAATGTTTTAACCTTTAAAGTTGTAAAAAATAAAATAAATGAAATTAAATGACTTTATTAAAAACATATGATCGAGTAAAACATAAAATATGGTTCTTTAAGTTTCAAGAAGCAAAGTTTTTTGTATTTCACCATATCTCTGTGTTGACATCCACATTAATTTTTATATTTTCGGTGAACTTATAATTTAATTAGTTAAGTTAATGATTTAATTTTTTTTTTAGAGAGAATGCTTAGTCTTAGTCAGTTACATTGCTTGATTCCTTTCTTTAATGGTTAAGAAAGCTTGAAGAGGAAATAATGGAGTTTAGTCCAGCCATGATATCAATAAGTGGATGTCAATGTTTATTCTAGTGGGAAGGGAGTTCAACACTAATATTTGATCTTTAATCATTAGTGCTAGGAGGTTGCACAAAGTTAAAAACATCTTATGAAAAATGCAGATTTAAGTAATTATTTAGTTAGAATACTTGTTTCTGTCCTGCAATTTACCAAAATTTGATATAAGCAATCTATGCTGGTTTCTAATAAGAAACAATAGTTAACAATGTAATATAACCTTTTAACGTGTCTTTCGATTCTACTAAATAAGTCTGCTATAAATAAGTCCCAAAATACATCTTTAATAAATTATTTTATAAATATTACAAATAGGTTGTGTGCTATCAAAAGAATTATACAACATTTTTAACAGTAGGAGGTTACTTGATTGTTGGCCATTGGGTATAAATAATAATCAAATTACCATAAATAAATATAATAGAAATAAGTAAACACAACTATTTGAATTTCGCTCAAATACAATGCAAACAAAAAATAAAGTTATCCCGTGGCTAAAGCAGTTTTAACTCGTGAGCGGTTCTATCTATCATCCTCAGGAATCCCTTCCCTCCAGTCCAACATTCAGCAGTTCCGAGAAGTGTTCCATCCACTTGTTCATCACCTCTATCTCTCCATCCAAAGCCTCTCCTCTTTTACTTTTACAATTATTCAGCTTTGGCTGGTATTCTTTTCTTAACCAATTTATTTTCTTATAAAATTTCTTGCTCTCGTGTACACTGTTTATTATTTCTATGCTTTCGAACCTCTTATTAATCATTTTCCGTTTTTCCTCTCTACAGACTTTCTCAGCTTCCCTCTTTCTCGCACTATAAATTTTCTGATTTTGTCTTGTAAATCTCTAGCATCTTCTGTCTGGCTTGATGGCTGTTGGCTTTCGCACATTTTTTGTTGTATCATTACTCATTTCTTCCAGCTGTAGCCTCTCCCAATGTCTCCTCCACTGTCCTACTAATTACTTCCTTTACAACCTTTCATTTCGTCTTAATTGGTACACTTTCTCTGTTTTCCTCCTCTGTTTGGTCTCTCCTTTCCCTCTCCAACTCCCTATCTATAACCTCTTGAAACCTGTATAAACTACTCTCTAGTTTAATATTAAAAGGGCAGCGAAAATATGCCGAGGAAATTTTGGATGATTACCAATGTGGTTTTAGAGCTGGCAGAGATACCATGCATAAAATTTTTGTGGTGAGTTGGCGTTCCTCCAATTCAAGTTTCAGGATATTAGGGAGTAATTTAATTTAAATAGGTTAATAGGGCAATCTCGGAAAGAGTGTGACATTTAGTCGAACACAGATTTTATTTCTTCAGAGATTTATTTCTACTTGGCTATTCTCTTTGCAATTGAGTGAGGACCAGTCTCAGTTCTACCTTGCAAAGAGGCACTTGGAGCTTTAACACATTCTATACTGTTCAATATCACTGACCAGTGACTGAGCACGCAATATTGTGCTCTCCCTACCCCTTCTCAGTGACTGAGCGTGCAATATTGTGCTCATTCTACTCCTCAATGGCTGAGAGCACACCGCTGCGCTCTGTCCCTTCATTATTTAGACTGCCTCTGAGCTTTCAATCGTTCAGAAAAGCTTTCCCTGTCACTTCAGTACCTCTGGAAAGGATTCGAAAACCAGGAGCAGGTGATAGCTTTGGGATATCTTTTATCGTTTTGAAGTTCAAAGTTTAGGTAGGTGGACCGCATTTTCAGTGAAAAAACACTTAAGAAATTTTTTAAATATTTTTAATTTGTATTTTGCCATAAAAGAAAGTAGTTTATGCTAAAAGGCCATAACAGCTGAAGTATTTCGTTTATTGTGCAGGATCTTAAAATTTCCCCTCTCATTTTGTTTTAGATATCAAAGAACAAATTTAGTTTCATGTCTGTCTGTCTCCCTGTAAGTCTATTGTCTAATCCACATGATGGGCATAACACATCATCAAAAATAAAACTAGAAAATACAGCATTAAAACAATTTCAAGTATAAATAAATCATTCTAAAAACAAAATATTCTACCAAGCAAATTCTTGATATATCTCCCAAAATATATTTCAGCACGTAAACAACTAAATAAATTGATCTAAAGATGATAACTTTGAGTCTTTCGTTCCCACCTATTTCTTATTATGAGAAAGAAAATGGAAAAAAAAAAAAAATCTGATTAGCAAACTTGTAGGATAGAAATAATGTGAGACTAAATCTTTCAGATTGGTTATGTTTGCTGGATAATTAAACATATATATTTATGGTATATATGTTTTCTTGGAATTTAGTTATAAATATTTATGCTTTTAAATTAAAACTATATTCAATTGTACTTTCATTATTGACTTTTTTTTTTCAGGTTTACAAATTAGTTTGTAATCACCTGATACCAGCAGATTTTGAATTGAAGGCTAAATCTGACAAAGCATTTTGTTGGTCTGCTCTTAATTACTGTCCTGAAAAAAGTGATGATAAACCTGTGCCTGAAAGTTTATGCATAAAGTTCAAAGATGAATTACTTGCAAAGAAGTTTAAGACAGCTATTGAAGACTGTTTAAAATCACTAAGAGGTAATCTTTGTTTCTTACATAATTGCCACCTTAATGTAAGCAAGGTAAATATAGGGAATTTTCTCTTCAGCAACCACAATAGAACAAGCGCGCGCCATTTGTAAGGAGAGAAGGGGAGGCTTTAAACCTTGTAGTCTCAAGGGGGTTTCTAACTCATTCGATCCCCCTTCCCAGTTATGGTAGGAAACCAATGCATTGTTTGTTTGTGTGTATATACATGTTTGTTTTGCCAAGCCAATAAAATCATTTTATTTATTAGTTGGGGGGGTATATCTCTCCAATCTCCTGAAAGAGAGAGAAAAGATTTTCTTTTTAGTAAATCCCTCTATCTTGTTTTCTTTTTCCTTCAAGAGTCTAAATCTTTTCAAGCATATTTCTCATCAGATTGGAGTATATTTAGCAGTCTTAATAGATATGACATTAGTGTTTAAGTTTTTTTTTTTTTTTAGAAAACGACTGCAGTTCATAGGAAAATATTTCATACGCAAGTGTTAAGAAAATAGAGGAATCATAAAACAGAAAAAAACAAACAAAAAAAATGGATATGTTGTAAGCAAATCTTGTAAGTGTTTTTAGTCATAACAACATAAACCATGTATTTTAGCTAAGTATGTTATTTTTCAGAAGTGAATGAGTTTTTATCACTTCTATTTATATTTAATGTGATAAACTAGTGTAAAAATTAATGAATAACTAGATGATAGTTTTCTTTTAAGATTTCTGATCGCTTTCCTATCAGTAAAGACTTCATTTCATATTTTTAATTTTGTAAATTGTATTTTTTTTTTAAATTGTATTTTAAATACAGATAGTATCGTGTAGCATTGTGACATGGAATTGTATTATAATGTTGTATAATAAATATATGTAAATCATTTGAATTTAATTTGGTTATGACAAGATTATTGTTAAGTTGTAATAAACACATTGTAAATTCCATTTCATATTTATGTTAAATATATGTTTCAAATTTTCTATGCTTGTTTTTACATTTTATTGACTAGACTATCAATTTCCTTACCGATATAAAATATTTTTTTTTATTAAAACTAAATAAATTGTATTAGTATTTGCTATGGATTGTAAAGCCTGCTTCTCTCATTGACCCCTTGTATCTACAAAGATTAATCTTCAGATGAGCCTGTAAGACCTGATTTAAGTGATCACACACATAAAAACCATTTCTTTTCTAAGCTTGAATGATTTCAATTCAGTGTGCAGAAAAAGACAAATTTTAGAAAAATTGTGCAATGCTGGATTTTATTATGGAACCCAATATATGCATGGCCCAAGTGTTACATAATCAGAGTATATTTAGTAGTCTTAATAAAAAAGTAAATAAGGCACTAGTAGTGTTTTACTTTTTTTAGGAGAAAACAGCTGCAGTACATGAGATAATATTTTTGATATGCAACTGTTAAGAGAATTTCTTGAATTTTTTTTATTGAATAAAAAAAAATACAATATGCCACACTTAAGGGCAATAAGTATTAGGACTATAAGTTTTCTAAACTGCTCAAATGTCAAATGGTTTGTTAATTGCTCAAATAATTAGAACCTTTACCTTCTTAGCTGTGTGTAGTATGTATTCACACACTTTACAGCTAGAATGTTTAATGATATTTATGACTTAACATTAATCGCATACAACGATTCAGGTAACGCTGTATCCAGTTTAAGTAGTAGAGATAATGGGGATGATTATCCAAGTTGATCAATGTTAGATGACAATTACCTTTTCTGATATGAGTACTTCTGGCCATTAAAAGTCTAGGAGATGTGAATGATAGTGTGACTCTTTTTATAAAGATTTAGTATCAAATGGAAAAGTGTTATTTAAAGATATTTATTAATCTTGTCACTCTTCAGTTACTCTAATCTCAGTGAAGAAAAAGTATCAGAGAGAAAAATAAGAATTAATAGAATAAAATCAGGTCAGAAAATTTCTTGTAATGCTGTTTCAATTTAAGATGTTTATTTAATAAATAATAAATTTTAAAAATATACAAAATTTATAAGTACTAAATTAATGAAATAAAGATTCTGCTTATCTATTATTTACAAATAATTTCAGTAAAGCTTTTTAGAAGTGTTGTCTAAAACTAAGCAATAGAGAACTGAAATACAAAAGTAATAACATTCAGACCAGAATGGATAAAATCCAACTCAGGCCATAAATTGAAATTCAAAGACCAAATTTATTTTTAATTTACACATGCATTTTAAATTACACCCACAGAATATGTAAATGTAATAGGAACTAAGGTTTGCAAAGAAGCCACCCAGTTTGCACCAAAAATTCGAATACTAGAAAATAAAGAATAACCAATGAGAGTTGAAAAGCACTCAATATGCTCTGCTACCATTTTATTTACATAATTACATTTGTTATCATTTTCTATAATTAACCATTTTCTTATAATATAGATATATTTTTAAAATGAATTATCTAGCCTTTCTATTTTGATAGTTGTAATAAAAATGATTTAAACTTCAAAGATCTTTGTCCAAATTTATTGCTCCAGAGAGTTTCTGAAAAATAAATATATGTTTCAATGAATGCTTTTGAACCCTGACAACATTGTTTGTATATAATGCACTTCTAATATAAACACCATTTTAACACAAGGACAGTATTGGTTGTAACTGACATGTATATATACATTAATGATTCTACTAGTAAAAATTAATAAGTACGTGATGGGGCGTATAAACTTCCTTTTGTTGAAAATGGTACTTTGAAGTTATGTGGGGTTCACAGAATGATAGAGATGTCTCATTTGAAGGGGCTGGGTGGGAAATTATGGAAGCTACAAAAATTGTCATACTTGTAGATTCCCAAGCAGCCATAACCAACTAAAAAGAGTGCTCATTGTTAGCTATACTTGCCACCGACTGCTCCAAGAGTTCCATTCAGAGGATATGAATATATCACTAAACAATGGGTACCCTTGTTGTATTGTAGAGAATGATACATTAGCCAAGGCAGGTTTTCTAATGCCTGAACCAGATTCACTTGTACGACATATGACAAAGGCAGTTTTTGAAACTGAAGTGCAAGGGAGACTAAAAACTGAGATTGCAGGAAAGAGATACGAATCTCTCACAATGAATTTACATGCCCATACCACCTACAAAGATAGGATGCAGTGGCCTGTTTCAGAACTCTCGCAAAAAAAAAAAATATGCCCTTCTTTCCCCTTCCTCCAAAACCAAGGAATAATAAAATGGAACACTATTACAAATGATGTGTAATACATTTGTAAATGGAGCCAAGCAGGATATAATTAGAAATTAAGCATAACCAATACATGGGCCCACTCTTCACATCTCCTTGATCTGGGTCCACTAGTTAAGGTGAGGCCTGTGTTAGATTACTTGGAGGAAACTGACACCAAACGGGCTAGAAATAATGATCCTACACATGTATCCTAACAGGGAATCGTAATATAAATTAGGAGATTCCCAGCAGATTTGGTCCATGGACTTGGATAAGGATGTTTAAGGATATAGCATGCCAATCCTAAACATACATAATCTTCATTAAGACCCTTACAGTAGAGGGTTTTCAAAGGAAGCAGTTATCGTGCTAAGTAGCCTCCTGCTGCTGCATCATGACCAACATGGTTCATAGCAATATGACCACCCTTAATCCTATATGTGCTCCCAATAGTTATAAAAGTTTTTTTTAAATTAACACATCTGTCAACAGATTTCACAATCTGTAGTACTAATAAAAAAAAAAACTAAAACATATACAAATTCAACTGTATTACATTATAGTATATATATTGGCAGTCCTGTCCTGGCTTTGCCCAGGATAAGATGGTCTTAAAGTAAATTTCATTTCTTGACTGAATTTTCTAACCCTTTCTGAACTGTTTGGACCTCATTGATTCATGTCATTTGGGTATCCATCAAACATGATAATTACTTCTGACTCAATCTTACTTCTGACTGTTCACTTGCACTAGTAGTACTGTGAACAGTAGACCTTGCATATGTAATTTTATAAAGATTTCCATAATTAGGGTCAAAATGCATCAAAACATGCTTTAGCAATTTCGTTTTGTTTTTTTTTCTTGAAAATACTATAGTACCTCATTTAAAACAAAGTTTGATCAGTGCATTTTGCAGGAAATTTTATGTTCTTTCGGGTCGGTGATAGACAAATCTTTGCTAGGATTTGTTAATTAGGAGATTTTTCTAACAAACTGAAACAAGTTTGAAAATATTGTTTGTTTTTTTTTGTTCACTAAAAGTTATTCCTAGGGTTTTCGAGGTTGAAAGCTTAGTTTTACATTACTCTTACCACACAGAACAACATGAAAAAGAAAAATCGTTTACCCTAATTAAAGCAAGGTAGAATGTATCAATGTATTGGACTATATCGAATAAACTCAATTAACAAGTGGCAAAGTATCAAAAAGACATTTTTTGACAAATATGAAAAAAAAAAATTTTCACATTCGATATTTTAAAGTTGACATGACAGTATAACTATCATATAAATCTTATGTTTTTGGGGGGATTAAGGTAGCTGAGTGACTAATGTATTGTGTCAGTATTCTCCCGGGCCAGGGTTCAAGTTCCGCTGAGGCAGATAATTATTTATTCTGTGATAACAGCCGTAAGTTGACCCTGAGATTAGGAGACCCTCCTGGGGTACACCAAGCCTCTATAAAGTGGGTACCCTTAATTGGTGGAAAGCCTGGCGGTTGAGCGTGATGCATAACGACTGGCCTAGAAACAATATAGTCTTTACAAAGTACTGAATCCAAGACCTGTATGGGTTGATACAGGTTTTTTTTTTTTAAATCTATGTTTACATGATGGAACACAAATATTAGATCCTGAGACAAGAAAGTTATAACTCTATTAAATAAACAAAACAAAAATTTCTTCAAGAGATAAATCCATTATAGAGAGAGAGGATCTATTGGAGCCTGAGAAAGGTTATACACGTTGTACATGTACGGAGATAGAGTCTGTTGGGTCTGGTAGATATCAGGAGTAGTTTGTATTTCTTGATAAGCCTGACCTGATGAGATTTGACAATCACCACTGAGCCGAGAGGTACGACTTGTATTGATGCCATGTCTTCGTTTCATGTGCTTATTATAATTAGGCCAGTTAGTGAAATGATGTTGACATTCTAGGCAAGAATATGGACGCTCACCAGTATGCTGTCGTCTGTGGGTCTAAAACAATCAAGAGTGCTTAATAGTAATCTCATTATAGTTATGTATATAGGATCATTACTTTTTGAATAAAGAAAATATTAGTGATTTATTGAAGATTTTACTCTTTGCTCATTGGCATGCCTATTAATCAATAAACAATAAGTCATTATTAAATATAACTTAGTTTTTTATAAACAGTTGTTTTAGAGAAATCTGTTAAAATGGAATATAATAATGGCACACTGGTGACTGTCCCTCAAACTTACAGCAAGAAATTCAAAATAAGACATTTAATTCAAATTATAAATTTTCAACAATTAAAACTAAAAATAAAACATTTTAAGAAAAATTTAAACAAGAAAATTACTTTAGCATGATGTATATTACAGTAAAGAGTAAATTTCAATAATGTTAGGAAAATGAATAAAATAATACACAAAATGAGAAAGAAAAAGTCTTACTGTTAGAATCCCCTTGAATCTAAAAGCTTTACCACAAAATTCACAAGTAAAAGGCATAGCACCGGTGTGAATCCTGTGGTGTTCTCTCAAAGTACCCTTTTCTCGAAATGTACGTCCACATACATCGCACTGGTGTGGTTTAGCTCCAGTGTGAACTGAATGATGTTTACGTAGCTGCATTCCAGTTTTAAACCTAAACATAATAAAATAAAGCTATTTACTAATAAGATATCCTTTTTTTTTTGTTTTTTGTTTTTAGGTATCAGGAACTTAAAATTACACCAAGATAAAGAAAAATAAATTATTTCAAATACTGCTCACCTTGGCTAATTAAAAAATTAAAAAAGAAAGTTGAAATTAGAAAATATGTATGTATTGAAGATTAAAAAAAAATAGGGAGAAAAGTTTATTCAATTTTTTAGTAATTAGTTTTATATATCAAAGAAAGAGGTGTCATAAGAATAACTTCAAATGAAGAAATCTTGGGTTCCCGATATCAACGGGTACTAAAAGTGGTACTTTTGTATTTAAAGTATGAATAGAGCATACCCATTACACGCTGTTAATGGTTTTTTGCGCAATAAAGCAATATTTTAATATCTTCTAATGAGAAATTTTAAAAAAATTCTGTTTTTCAAGGTACAACTGCCATAAAAAATACCTTTGATATTGACCAAATAAAAATTTAGAATTACAAGTCGTTTAAAATTACTGGTGATTAAACCAAGACTTAAATACTTTTATTATATATTTAATAGTAACTGATGAACTAACAGAATTATAATAAACATTCATGCAGACTAATAGATGTAGATGTCAATTAGATATTGAATCCAGACAAAACGTACTTGTTGTTTATCCTTTTTTGTACATATTTTATGAGACTTTATTCAAAGATAATTAAATGCATCTTTAGAAATCATACTTTTTTTTATATATATTTCAGATTGTTGAATAGATTAACAAATTCTGAAAAAGTTCATTGAAACAACCAATTTCGCTTATTTGACAACAAAGAATAAATTTGCCCTATTATAATAAAAATGGATAAGAAAAAGATTCATTTTTTTGAAATCTTATACATGCTGGTATTTGAGAAAAACCTGATAACTCTTAATTGCTTAGGAGAACAATTTAAAGTCCACTGGAAACTAGCTCATATCGTCGCCACCACCACGCCACATATAACTAACAAACGTGAAAAATCACATTGTTGTAATTTTTTTGTTTTATTAATATATCACAAGGCAAATTTGCAAAATAAAATTTTATAAACAAAACTTTAGGGCTCTGAGAAGTAAAAAGGCCGAGAAATATACAAATTATTCGCAAAGGGGAAAATACAAGCAAAACGTAAAGCTCTTTTTGGTCTTTTGAAAAGTAGCTATTTTCACATTCGTTATATATACATGGAGGCATATAATTAAAAAAAAAGTGAATATTTTTAGCAAGACAGTATTGACAAGCACAGAACAATAATGGAAAATATGAATTGGCCATTTCTACCAACAGGAAATAAACTGAACTGAAGAGGTAGCCTCACAGAAGCCTGAAAAAAATCAATTTGTCTTTTTATTTGTTTCCATAAATAATATTTTAATACTCACTGACGCACAACCTGTTTTTCAAGCAGGTTATTCAAACAAAAAATAGATATGAAACTGAAATCAGCCTATATGTTAACAATAGATCACTGTTCCAGGAGAAGAAATATTTCATTTAGAAAACGTAAGACACCATAAGTGAAGAAAAAAAACAAAAATATTAATCTATTTGAAGTGTTCAATCTTTCTACAAGGTGTGAAATAATTATACTATTTATACTTTAAAAACATTGTAAAGCATACCTTTTGCAGCATAACTCACAGGAGAATGGTTTATCATGAGAGTGAGTAAGTAAATGGGCATCTAAATTTCCTTTTTGGATAAAACTTTTACCACATTGATCACAGGTATAATTTTTTACACCAGTATGTATCCTCATATGTGTAACCAAATTGGGTTTAGTGGAAAATCTGAAAATATTTTTAAGAATTTAGATAGTATGGACACAAATACATTTTATTTTTACCAGCTTAAGAAATACATAATATTTGCAACTTAATCTAAAAATAAAATAGTAACAGATATTCAACCATAAATTAAGCCATCATTTCTTTTTTCCTGATTTGAATTTATATTGTTGACATGTTCTACTCTTTTCACTATCAACAAAAAATATGCATATGGAATGGAAAAAAAAATAATAGGATTTGTGAAGATCTATTAAAAAGCTATAGATTTAAAAACAAAAAACACCAAAGAGACCTGGCTAACTAAAATAAATGAAATGAATAAAGAATAATCCAAAATATTAGCAATTAAAAGAAATGAAAATTACAAAAATGTAGAATGGTAAAAAAAAAAATTTCATTTTTATAATTATAGAGTGAAAATTAAATCTAATAATAAATCAGTCCCACAACAGCCCATTCATTGTGTTAATTTTTTATAATAATATGGTGAAAACTAAAATTTGGAAAAAATAATAATAAATCAGTCCTGCAACAACCCATGAAGGGGACAGGGTAATGGGTCGAGATGGCTGATAAGATAGCACTGAAATCCAACCATTTGATTCATCTCCTCATTAATGTCAGATACTCTTTTTAGGGTTAAATGGACTAAAGTGTCTGCCAAAGTCCACAATTTCTTGATAGATCATACTTACCTATTTGGTAAGTTTGAGCAACTCCTAGGACAACAAGTGTTGAAAAGAAAGGGAATTTTATGTGCCAAAACTTAAAATCGGCTTATCAAGTCTAACTAGCTCCAAAATTCAGAAATAATAGAAATCAAAAAGGGACCATTTCCATGATGTGGTTAAATTTCTAACTACGAGCCAAGGAGAAATGTGCTCAAATTTGTGACACTCCGGATTTTTTTTTTCCGAAAGGGTTGGGATTGAAATAGCATCTGCTTAGCTTATTTGAATAATACTGAATCCTTAAACCAAGAAATAGTGTCAATTATCTATCATTTTAATTTTTCTCTACTTAATTAAATTTCCTTTCTGAATAAAACTTTTACCACACTGATCATAGATATATTTTTTTACACCTGTGTGTATCTCCTCATATGTGTAACCAAATTGGGTTTAGTGGAAAACCTGAAAATATTTTTAACAATTTAGATAGTTTGGACAAAAATACATTTTATTTTTACCAGCTTTAAAAACTCCAAACATTATATGGATTGAAACAGCATGTGCTTAAGCTTATGTGGATAGTACTGAAACCTTAAACCAAGAAATAGTGTCAATTATTTTGCATTTTGATTTTTCTATACTGAATAAATGGATGAATTAAATTACTTTTTCAATAGAATTTTACATCACCACAAAATATAACTCCTTATATTGATATAAAAGTATACTAATTTGCTTACATAAGAAATAAGCACACAATAACTAATTATTAATAAATTATAACCAAAATAAATACAAAGTAAGTTTCAAATAATTACCTACCTTTTATTGCAGAGGTTGCATGGAAATTTATTTTTTATATCGTCTGGAAGATGACAACGACTGTGAATGTACAAAGCACTTTGCTGTCTGAAGGACTTTCCACATTCTTGGCAAGCATATGGACGAGCATCTGAATGGGTAGAGGAATGAGCATCCAGTACCTTCTTGTTAGAAAATCCTTTCCCACATTCAAGGCAACTATAAATTTTAAAAAATATATATATTGAAACAGCCAGGAACTAAATCATGATATTAATCAACTTCCTATGTTCGCTATATTGTTTATATTGAACCATCCTGTAAAGATGGATTTCACAACTGAAAAAATTAGTACCACAAAACATTTACTTTAGGGTCATTCCATGCCAAGTCATTCAGCCAAAGTTCAATTTAACACCCAATTATCACAGATTGTAATGCAAATTTGTATATATATCTAGTGAATGCCAAAATAAGAAAAAATCCAAATTTCCGCCAATTCTAACAAGTAGTTTCAGAATTATGGTTGTTTGAAGTTTGAAGAGATTTAAACTTCGGACGACAATTTTGAGTTGGAAACTATCTCCTATGTATTTGAATTTTTCTATGTAAAATCAATATTTATTCAGCTAGACTAGAGCTTATTGAGCTTCAAAATCTGTTGGTTAGTCCTAAATTTTATGGAGAATAAGATGATACCCAAATTACTGGCATTATGACTTCTTCATAGATAAAATTATTCCTAAATATAAATATGCTTTCAAAGTTGTGACTTGTTGCGGGAATGGTATGTTGAACAAAGACAAAGTTTGCATTAAATAAAATAGGAGAGTGGAGAAATTCTTACTAAATATAGGACTAAAGAGCTAAAATATATTGAAAATGCAACTTATAAGATGAAATATTTCCAAAGAAAATTCTTAATTAAAATAATTATTACTAATGGACATTTTAATAAAAATAAATAGTAAATGTGATGATGTCAATAATAAAAATAAACTATCAATCCTTTTTAAACATAGTATACAGAAATATGTGCATAACAAAATTATAAAATAAGTACTCAGCCATAAGCAATACTCTTAAGAAAGAAATTATTATTAAGGGAATGATGGATAATATTCCTTCCAAATGATGGAATAATAATGGTGAGTTTTCAAATTTTATTATAAAGTAAATTTAATACATTTCTTTAAATTCAACGACCTGCAGCATGTACTACGTTTTGATCTCAAAGTTGATAGTGTATTAAGTTGACTTACATCCAATAACCAGAATGTAAAATATAGTGAAAATATAATATTGAGAATCAGTTGACATCCGCATGATGGTATAGAAGGATCAATCTAATTAGGGATTGATAAATTATTTGCCACTTCTATAAATTTGTTTTATTGAAAACTAGTTTCGAATGTTACACATTCATCCTCAGTTCTAAAAACACACAAAAAATTCAAAAATAAGCAATTCAAAATATAGTTTGGTATTATACATATTAAATTAGATTAATATAAATCAGTATTATAAAACATTCATAAATGTTTTATAATACTGATTCATAAATGTTGTGTGATCTACCAAATTGAGAAGTTATCTCTGGAGCTTATATTAAACCAAGTAGATGAGCTGGTGATACAGGACATTTGTCTTCTTTTGGAGGCCAAACAAAATTTACAGCTGGACTATAGGAAATAGTGATCATCTGCCTCTTTATACACTGAACCATTTTAATCCACTAATTGCATTTATAAACACAATCCACAAAAGAGTGGATATTTGGTTCTGGATAGCTCTAGTGCTGTTTTATGAAAAATGCGTTGTCATTGTAAACAGATGTCAGAGTCTAGAGTAAACAGAACTCACTCTTCAGATGTTGTAGGTTGAAAGTAATAAAAACTTCTGATTCCTGTTATACTTTGCCCAGATTCAAACTGAGTATCTAGAAATTTTCTAATATTTTCAATATCTTCTTTACTATAAAAAAAAAATTATTTTGGAAAAAAGATTTTTACAATAGTTGTACATTGCATTTTCTCTTGTACTTTGGAGATTTCTCTTTGTAACAGTTCTCTTAACTGTGCCTCCGATTCCATCACACACACTTTTTCCATGGCATTATAGGATCAACTTCCTTTTAGGAAAAAATCGTTTACACAGATTCATTATAATTTAAACTTTTTATACTGGGCATTGCAGCCATTGTTAATGTACTTCACTCCACTTTGCCTACTGATGGTAAGGTCAACTTCATGAAATTCATATTTTTTCTTGAACAAAGCAGACAAATGGTTTATCATGCTTGAGGTCATCAGAAATGAAACACAATCATGTGTCAATTACCGTTACCATATCTGTTCCTACAATATATTACCATTGGTTGTACAGTGCAACTTGAATGACTCCAGTTGTATGACTGAACTTCGTTTGACAAAACAAAATTATAATTTTCAGTAAAATCCATTAAGATTAAAACTTCACTTAATCTTAGATTTTCTTTCCTCTGCTTTATGTACAGATTTTGAAATTTTGTAATAATTGCCTTTTTGAATAACTTCTTTCTTAAGAGTCAAGCTTTTGAATGAGTACTAATTTTATAATTTTAAAGGTATGGATATTTTGTTATACAGAATATAATATACATAATTAATACATAATACATAATTTGTTTGAAGTATTGATAGTTTATTATTATTATTATTACATTTATTATTTTATTTATATTAATGTGTCCATTACTGGTTGAAGAGGAAATGGTAAAACTATTTATGGACACCTATGTCCATTAGTAATAATTAATTTAATTAAGAATTTTCTTTGGAAATATTTCACATTTATAAGTTGTATTTTCTATATATTTTAAGTCTATTATGCTATATTTAAATAAGAACTTCTTCACTCTCCAATTTTTGTTGGCATGGAATGGCCTTACAGCATTTCTTTTTTAAGTTGAGATTTGATTCTAAAACAGGCTGCCCAGCAATATAGCATGAAAAAATTCAAGCATAATTCAAGAATTTCAAGGCTATGAACTGTAAAATTCAAGGCACTTTTCATTAATTTAATGAATTAAATTTAGAACAAAATTGTAACATAAAATGTTGCATTTGATAGGCTTATGATAAAGTGTACAATTAAAGCTGGGCGCGCACTAGGACCGGTCCGGACCGCCCCGGACCGGCCTGGCATCAGTCCTTTTTCAGCCTCTATATACGCCGCGCACTAAGACCGTCCCACTCCGCTCCGGCCTTTTTAAAAAGTCCGTTCCTATATTTATAACTATACCCCGCGCACTAGACCGCCCCGGACCGGCCTGCGCTTCCGGCCCAAACCGCTCTTTTCTTAAGTCAGTCCAAGGAGGGACAGATGGAAAGGCTGGTTGGATGTCATTATAGCGGGAGAAGCTCTCTCATATATATAAGTACATGAATAAATAAAATACCAATATTTTAATAATTTTGTTTACATACTACTTTTTCAAGCTGAGGTCAGTTTGCTACCAATATCTCTTTTCTTGCTAAATACCTACCTGTATAATTTGTTGTTGTAATTAATTAATCGTTTCTAATTTAATTTCTGGAATTCATAGTAATGTTTATATCAGTGTCAACATTTATTTTATAATTGAAAAATAATTATTTTTATTAAAATAATTACTTTTGAAATAATTTAGACATATCCTATTTTTTTCATTTTAAGAAAATTCGTGTTAGAAAATTTATATTAAGTGGTAATTTCAACTAACTTAAGTTTTCGAAAAAATTTCTGATTAATTATTTTTAAATATTCATATTTTTTTATGGAGAGAGAGGGGTTATGGATTTCACGACATTAAATGCGAAGAATATTTTATGGCAATTTTCTATCTTATGCTTAGAATTTAATTGAAAAAATCTGATACCAGTAAAAAATCGAGGTGGTCTATTTCAATCTCATGTTATTAAAATCAGTAGAATGTGCGACAAAATATTCACATCGAAATCAAGAGTTAAAAAATGCCGATCTGTATTTATTCCAATTGAGAGTGTATTTACGGAATGTAAGTTTTAAGAATTCCAAAACCATTTTGTTGATGGGACGGAAAACAATTGAAAGATTAATTGAAAGCGTAAGTAAAATTTACTATAAAAAGAATATGTGACACAAATCAACCAAAATCATTTATTTCAAAGGACAATAAATTTTTGTTACCAATAAGCGTCATTAGTTCATTTGATTTATTACCTAAGCCTCAATAAAAAATTAATTAATGTAATAACAAATTAGAAGCACTAATAATAACAATCAAACAATTATTATTAAGAAGAAAAATGCCAATAAATTTAAAAACAACAGAGCAGTTATCACTTGTAGTCGTTGATACAGTATAGAATTTTGTTTTTAATTATAGTTGATAAAATATACAAAATCTATTTTATCTGCATGCCGAGTTTCCTTGTTGACAAATCTGCACTAACTGCATATTTTTATGTTATAAAATAAATACATTAGAGATATTTAAAATAAATAAAACTAATTAATCCTATTGAGACCGAGGGCTGAGTGGGTGGAGGGAATAAGATATTATTCTATAATATATAAGCATGACAGTGGCTCTCTGTACTTCCGATATTCTGTGGTATCGATACTTTCCGTTCGATATTGTATCGATACTTTTATTCGATATGTTGGTGGTATCGCTTACGTGTGCAATATAACAGTTTAACTAACAATTAATAACATTAACAATGCCCACTCCTATTAATGTTATAGAGTGAGATCGGGCTAGATCGGATGCTCTCGGCTGTTTCCGATTTCCCAGTTTATATTTCTAGACTCTTGTCATAGAAATACTAATTTCTAATTCCATTTTTCCAAACTTCATAAACAATTCCCTAAACCAAATTACCATACCTAAACCACTTAATAATACATTAGCATCGCATTCCTTCAAGTTTAAAAAATCCCCACTTAATTTAAAAATTCGTGAAGTGATACAACACATAGATTCCCTTAACCAAAAAATTTCCTCTCTTACCCATTTTTTACGAACCAAAATAGGTGATGAACATATGAAAAACCTTTCCACATGTATTTCCACCATTTTTAATATAGCCCGATCCCAAAAGAAACGACAACTTACCAGCAAATTCAATAACCTCTACCAACAATCCCTTTCTCATAAAATTTATCCTAAAGGAGACGATAAATGGGTACTTAATATCTCATCCGAAAACATTCCCTCCAACGTCATTAACATTTTAAGTTTAGGCCCAAATTTTTCCCCCCCAAACTCCTCATTCAAAAAAATGATTCCAGAAATGCTTACTGATCTAGAATATATCCACAATGACCCCCTGTTCCACCGCTCTAATGATAGTAAGGAGTTGTCACGAGTTTCCATTACCAATATTCTTTCTAATTACCTCCTACACCCACCCTCAAATTCTTCCAACTTTTCTCCCCAATTTTTCAAAGACCTCTCTTTTACCCGATCCTTCCTAAAATCCCATAACAACATTATCATTACAAAAACAGACAAAGGCAACAAAACAGTTATAATGGACCTTTCTGAATATTATGATAAAATGAC
This sequence comes from Rhaphigaster nebulosa, assembly GCA_948150685.1. Taxonomy (NCBI): domain Eukaryota; kingdom Metazoa; phylum Arthropoda; class Insecta; order Hemiptera; family Pentatomidae; genus Rhaphigaster; species Rhaphigaster nebulosa. The sequence goes on from OX411310.1 coordinate 98,153,302, forward strand.
TTTACTCCTATCAGACCGAACCACATATATCCCCATAACCCGTGACCCTACTCCTTCACTAAAAACCCAATTCAATCAGCATCTCAAAAACCTTTTAAATTTAAAACTAATCACTTACCCTACCTACAGAAACCTTATATCCTATAATTCCATAGCTCCACGTTTTTATGGACTCCCCAAAATCCACAAACCTGGCATCCCCCTCCGCCCCATCACTTCCAATATTAATTCTCCCTCGGTCAAACTCAGCAAATTCTTACTCCCCTCCTTACAAATCCTTAGCCACAACAACCCTTATGACGTCCAAAATTCCTTTCACCTACGCGAACAATTATTATCCTTTACGATTCCTGACCACTACATACTTACCTCCTTCGACGTCGAAAGTTTATTCACCAACATTCCCATAGATAAAGCCCTCCGTATAATTGAAGACAACTGGACATCCATTGAACCCCATACTCCCCTTAACCGTTCCTCATACCTAGAATCCCTACAGCTTTGTTGTAAATCCGGTTACCTTACTTTCCATGGACAGTTCTTTAATCAAATTTCAGGACTTGCCATGGGAAATCCTCTTGCTCCTGACATTGCTAACATTGTCCTTAATGACCTACTTAATTCCGTAACTCCCCTATTCCCAAATGACATTATCTTCATTAAAAAATATGTAGACGACCTTCTCCTCATCCTCAATCCTGATAAAATTCCTGATATCCTATTAGCCTTCAACTCTTACCATCCCCGCCTACATTTTACCGTTGAACGAGAATTACAAAGTTCCCTTCCTTTCCTTGATGTCCTCATTATAAGAAACCCTGACAACTCTATATACACAGACTGGTATACCAAACCGACTTACTCTGGCAGACTTCTAAACTACTATTCCCAACATCCTTACCACCAAAAAATAAACGTCGCCAAAAACCTCATACATCGATGTCTTTCCCTTTCCGACTCCCACCTTCATAATACCAACATTAATCGTATCAAACAAATCCTCTTAACCAATAACTTTCCCCTCAATACCATCAACAAACTCATCCACAACTACAAAAACCCTCCCCTTCCCATCACCTCTACCACTACTTCTTCACCACCCACTACCACTCCCTTCTATAGATCTCTTCCATACATCCCCGCCCTTTCTGAAAACATACAGAAATCCTTACGCTCCTCAATTCCCAATCTGCGAATTGCTTTCAAATCCCACAACAAACTTTCCAACCTCTACACACGTGTAAAAGATCCCATTCCTCTTAAACACCGTTCCCATGTCGTATACCGCATCCCCTGTTCCTCTCCCAACTGTAACTCTACCTATATCGGCGAAACTAAAAACCTCCTTAAAGATCGCATCACCCAACATAAATATTCCATCTCTTCCCGTAACCAGACTGCCTCTAAACTCTCAGAACACGCTTTATCCTTAAACCATACTTTTGACAGTACTTCAATCCTCGCCACAGTCCCTAACCATGATAAACGACTCCTCTCAGAAAGCATCTTCATCCAATTAGAATCCCTTCCCGTCAATCAAAAAACTGATATACAAAATCTTTCTCTAACCTACTCCCAAGTATTCAATTTATTAAAAAAAACCTAACTTTTCATTACCCCCCCCCTTTTTTTTTTTTTTTTTTTTCCGTGACAACTCCTTATACAAAGTATTTATTTAAAAAATTTCCGTAGTAAATTAAACCCCTATTGTTATTATTTAACTTATACTTATTGTTTACTTAACTTTAATTTTATTATTATATTATTTTTTTAACTCGTCACCCGCAACGACTCCTTATACAAAGTATTTATTTTTTTTTTTTTTTTTTTTTATATTTTTTATTTTATTTTTTTTTTTCCTTAGTAAATTTAACCCGTAATATTATTTAACTTATACTTACATTTAACTTAACTTTAATTTTTTTTTCAAATTTAATTTTTTAACATTAATTTTTTTATATATATAGTTTTCTAAATATACTTATATCAATACGTTTTTACAGTTTTCAAATCAATTGTTATGTCTTTTGATCACACCGCATTTAAATTTAGTGTTAGTTTTATTTCAAATCAGTAAGTTGGTAACATTGTTTTAACGGTTTTCCTAATTCCCGGCAATCCATTATTAATATTCAGTTGGCGCTAGACCACACGCCTCGCTGGTATGTAATTATCACGTTTTCTTTACATTTCCTCCTCCTCATTCTTTTCTATCCTTCTTCTTTTTTCACCACATAGGATTTTTATCTATTTTTGTTTTTTGGGGCTTACATTATTTTATATTTTACTTCTTCATCTCATAATTACAAAAATCAATTACAACAATGTCAACTTCTTTAACATCATAGTCATCTTTTGCATAACTTACAACTATCTCTGTATGCTTTTATATACTGTATGCATTTATGCTTTATGCTTTGCTATGCATGTATGCTTTACACATTACCAAACCTTCATATTATGTGTCTTTTTAATTAATAGATTTCATATATTTCACTATTCCCTGTGTAAATATCGCATTGTTTTTAATTTTTAATTTTTACATTGTTATTTCATTTATTTTATTTGATTTTATTTTTTCAATTGTCTTTTGTATTATGTAATTTAGTGTTATCCTTTTCTTTTTATTCTTTATACTTTTTATCTTACTTGTATTTTCTGTTTTTATCATTTATCATTTTTACTGTTACTGGTACTGCCTCTTTTCTATTTTTTCATTGTTGTTATTTTGTTTTCATTTTAGCCCTGAAGATGGCCTAAAATTTAGGCCGAAACGTAGGCACAATTATATAAGACCACACTTATTAAGTCTATTTCTTTGACCGCACCCCCGATCAACTTCTCCCTTTAAATATAAATATACGGTCAACAATAACTCCCACCCTAAAGTGTATTTTATTTTGTCAGAATGTTTTCTGTAAAATAAATACATTTTTTTATTTTTTGTCGATATATTTTTTTTTGATATGCTCGCGCCCTCCTTTAGTCTTATCACGCCCCCCTAGAGGGACGCGTCCCCCAGATCTATACCTATACTATACTACTATCATAGTAATCATACTAATACTACTGTCATAAACAATGATGTGACACTGATTTAAACATTACCTAATATTAATTCCACAAATTAAACAAGAACGATTTATTATTTACAATGAAGTGATTCTTCACTTCATGCGTCTTGTAATTTTTTTAATTCATTACTTTTTAATAACTCCATTAAAGAGTTTTAATAAAAATAAACTGTTCACTGAATGATTGCTTTGTATTTTGTTGCCATAGTTAAACTGTATAGTAAATATTTTGAATTAACAAATTACGTAAGTAAGTATTTACTGATTTCAGGTCATAGGGTAGTAGTTATTAAGCGAAATTATTGAAATATAGAATTTTTATTTATTGTTTTATATATATGAGAGAGCTTCTTCCTGTATAATCACCCGACCGGCCTTTTTGTCTGTCCCTTTTTGGAGGAAATAGGCCAGTTGCAGGATTAGTTCGAAAAGCGCGGTTTGGGCCGGTCCGGGGCAGACCGGTCTAGTGCGAGGGGTATCGTTATAAATATAGGAACGGACTTTTTAAAAAGGCCGGAGCGGAGCGGGGCGGTCCGGACCGGTCCCTAGTGCGCGCCGTGCTTAAGACTTGAGAATGAATTTGAATAGTTATAAAGGTTGTATTCCTGATTGATGATGAAAAAATGTTAATTAATTTTAGAAACCAAGGACTCAACGTATCGCGGAAAATAAAAACAGCTAGAAAATACAGTACAAAAACAATTTCAATAGAAAATAAATAAAATTTCAGTATTGAAATAAATTTCACCACAATTTTATTCATAAACTTCTTTTACGTAACAAAACAGAGTAATATATGTACAACAAAATAATCATAATTTTAGAAGTAAAAACTCCTTATCCTTGTCTCTACAAGGGCCTCAAGGACGAGGGGCCTTGTATGAAGACGAATTTAAATCGGTTGAAATTGAAACTCTAAGCTGTTTGGGGTTAATACATTATTTTACAGTTCAATCAGTTAATTTAGCGATAAGGAGAGCGACCCGGTAAGACCTACATGTTTGAGATAGAGGGACTGATGGACTAAGTTAGTGGAAGGAAGATTTTTCTAGCTTTACAGGAATAAGAGATGATAAGGGGAATAATCTTCTTATATTAATTAATCTTCTTCATAATTTTGTAAACACTGTTTGTTTGGTAGTGATGGAAAAATTGAATTATTAGACTAAAAACTATAAATTTCCGATGATTGGCTGCTTTTTCAAGCATAATTCCCGATTTTTTCCCAATGCAAAAAATTCAAGCATAATTCCCGGGCTTCAAGGCTGCGGATACTCTGTAAAAGTTTTAGAACAAGTTTTTTTTCCAGGTCATTTCAAGGATATAAACTATGCCAAATCTGAATGAAAAATATAATTTTATATTTAAAGAAGGATGCTCCTATGATGCTATTTAAAGAAGGATGTTTGGGTGTTCCAAGGGTGTTGTTGAACATTTGTTTTTGAGTCGTTTCCAAAAGCCAGGCTAAGAATGAAGCAGTGGTTAGTCTAGGTGGAGTTACTGTTCCAGAATCATTTTGCACACTGAATGTTAATTTCAATTTAGCAATGAAGAAAGCTGAGGAGAAAATATTCTGTCTGCCCTATTGGGAAGATTATAAGGTCATGAGTAAGGTAGCAGGAGTTGCTGATTTATACAGTTATGTCATAACAATACATGGGTGCGATAAAAACCAGAAAAATATTCAACTATGTAATCATAGAAAATATATATATATATATATACATACTTATATTTAATACTGTTTCGATGACGTTTTAAATGAGCAATAAAGGCAGCATAAAGGATAAAAAGTTTTGAACAATAAAGACACATATACTTTGCGTCCTGCTTATGTTCAAATTTGTGATGATTACGTAATTCTTCAGCACTGGTTAACTCCTAAAAATAAAAAAGTAATAATTACATTTTGAATATGTGATAGCACCAAAAGTCTTATTAATAACTAATAGAATTTTTCACACTCCTTATATGGAATTATAGATGAGGAAACAATAATAATATAACCTACACAAACATATAAATATATGTTCTCAGGTATTTGAAAAATATCTTCCAGAGGTCTGTGCAACGTAAATATAACAGGAAAATGAAGGTATGAGTTTAGCCCTATGACTATAAGACAGGAGGTTTCAATGAGTGACCCAAGTGAGATAAGTCACATAAGTGACTTATGTAATGGGCCAATAAGGTCTGGATGAGCAATATTTTGACAAATATCTAAAGAAAGGCCAGTCATCAGCAAAGGGTCATTAGTTGCCCATTTTTTGAGAGTAAAACCTCCTTTTGCTAGGAGGCAATTAAGTCATTGCGGAGAAACTTAGCCTACATTAGAGTATCAGCACAAGTGATGATATCATCAACAAATATATTGTGTATTAAAGCTTCAGAAGCTAAAGGGTGAGATAAGCCCTCATCGTGGGCGAGTTGCAATAGTTTTGATAACCAATTAGGGAGATAATGTGATCCCATCTGTATTGATAGTAAGAAAATAAGATCAATATAAAACCTGCATCGAAAAAATTAAAAATGAAAGGGGAGACAATGAATTATTATGAAGGCAGATAGTAATAATAATAGATTTTGTTGAAAATTTCAATACAGCATCTAGCAAACCAAAAGGAAGAAAGATGGGATTGCTATCCTTCATCTTGGAACAATACTGAAATTTTAATCTGCTTAGAAGAGAATAGGTTTATATACAACTTGACTACTTTAACAGGTAGTTAAAAAACTCCTTTCATTATTTCACACCAAAAGTATTCAGTATAACATTTTACTAGTTCTAATTCAGTCATTTTGGTCATCAATAAATAAAAAAGACAAATTAAATGATGATGAAGTTTCAACTTGGATTGTCTTACCATTGCTGAGTCAGGCATAGGGGAGTTGGCGGCCCCATCGCCCGGTTAGAACCGCAAACAGCCACTGGTCATCCAGGTTGGGGGAACATCCACTCTGACGCCACAAAGTACACTTATAACAACACTCATCAACATTAAGGTAATTTACAGTACACACCCCAAGACTACCGTTCCTGGGTAGCTGCCCTGAATGGGGAAGTATGTCAGGCTGCTTTGAGACGATTTTCTTCACCTGACTCTTAGTGCCAGGCTAGGTGCGAGCCTGTCCGTGTTAGCAACCGGAGGAGCACAGCTCACTACCACACCCAATTACAGAACATTAACACACAAAGGTCACTACAGCCGCCCCTTGCCGTCACCTAGACGACTGGTCCAGCCCTCCCAGAGAAAATAGGCCAGAAACAGAAGGAAGCTGTATATATATCTCAAGAGATAGCTTCATGTTTAGTTAAACATTTGGAAATGTATGCTTCCAATTTTAAAAATAAAGCACTGGAAACTCTTGTCCTGGCAAAAACAGAAATATAATAGTAGCATTAAGTCCAAGGAAATGCTTAATGAGGCCAGATGTAAGTTGTGAAACAATTGATTTGAAATTTCTTTTACTTGGTGATAGCTATTTACCGAATTATGCAGACTTCGGCATAATATAGCTTAAAGCCCACAAAATAAATAACACTGGCTTAGGAGAAGAGTATTACAATAAGAATTTTTTTTGTTTGTTTGGAGATCTTCTAATCACGTATATTTCTATAAGAAAATGTTAGATTTTTAGTTTCAATATTTTATTTAATTACAATTTATTTTCGTTTTTTATGAAAAGCTGCCACAATTTAATTCCCGACTTATATTTAAATGATCAAAAAATGAAAATTAACTTCTTTTTTTTTAACAAATAAGGCAAGTAATACTGGCTAAGAAGATTTCCGACATGTTTCATCTATGAGTTAGATTGGGACATGATTGGGACAGCAATCAATCTAAATAGGCAAACTTTAAACGCTTCTCCTGTAACATTCAACTTTTTCGTAATGTGACACTCTTCTTCCAAGCCAACGATATATTTGAAATTATAAGACAATGTAACAAACATGAATTCACTGTTTAATTAATGAAGCAGACTGATTTCTTCTGCACAAAGAACCTATAAAATGTCATTTAAACTGGAAAATAAACGAAAAGGGAGATAAGATAAATTGACTGAACATCAGTTGGATAAGGTTGACAAAAACAATTCTTTCAAAATATTTATAAAATATTCTTTTGATGTAAATGAATTATAGAAATCAATCAATGTTAGAAATACTCGAATTATGCCACATGAGAAAAGACATGTTATGACAATAATGAAAGATATGTTAGATTTGCTTAAATATATTTGACCTATGTAAAAGTATTGAATTTTCTTTCTCATTTAGTTTATTAGGTAAACGAAAAATTTGTTACAGTTTTCAGTTCAAAAAGTCACTAAAATAACTGTCTGTCTTTTCAATACTGATTCTATAACAATACAGTATTGAATAAATGGTTAAGACCTTAATGCAAATTTTTGTAAGTATATTGAATATTTCTGCCATACTTTTACTGAAGAAAAAGATAAGAATTTCCCAACTAGAGATATAATTAAAAGTACTTTTCTGAAAAATATTGAAATTGGAGTGAGTCATTCAGTCAACTCAAAGGCTCATATACATAAGTAGAGGAATGATTTTAGCAGTGAAATGAATATTGCACAAAAAACATACTTCTGAGCAATCACAGCATAACCAGGTTTGTGGGTCCCAGTCGATATCTTGATTATCATCACATTCTTCAGTCCTTTCATTTATAACAGTCTTGTGAGATGATTCTGTTGCATTCAATTCATCTAAAAAGTTATTAATTAACGTGAATTGCAATCTATTGTTCAAATTTGTGGGCGCTCTATTATAAAGGTAACTAATGAATTGAATGTTATGATTTGCTATGCTCATTAATTAAACATTTTGTTAAATACATTTATCAACAATATTATTATTTTTAATGATAGAGAAAACCTTTTGTTTAAGGAATCTCTCAGGGGCGAGGGATAAACTCTCTAGTGAGTTCATTATATCGTAAACAGCAGACCAGAACAGAATACTACTATAACACACCCACAGTATATAATTCTAGGAAGGATTGGGGTGTAAATCAGTATACTCAGAGGAAGCAGCCCCATCAGGTGGTTAATTAAGATACAGGTGACAAGGTGGCAGATCACGGGTTGATTGTTCACTCCCTTAAAAAATAATTAGACCTCAATAAAATGAGGCCAAGAATTGGCGTTCCACACTGAACTGTAGAACCATGAAAAGCGAAGTAAAATTAAGGTTAATAGAGATTACATAAGGCTGATTACCATACATCTTAACGCCAACTACCATCATAATGGCAAACGTATGAACCACAGTTTTCCTTTTAATTTTATAATCATAAATAAAAAGGCAAATAGCTAAGATAAGTGCATACTCAAAGTCTGTATATAGCATAATACAATGACTTGTAGGCTTTTACTATAAATTCTAATGCTATTGTTACTGTTAATGCTATTAACACTGGCTTGTACAACTCATTACAGTTATATTATTTTATAACTTAAATTTAACTGAGCATAATCATTGTATAATTCAAATAAATCAAAACAATTTTTTTGTAACCCTAATCGTTTAAGAAATAACAATGGTGGAAAATAGGATAACATTTTCATATTGCGAAAATCGAGTGTAGTGTGCTGTTAATGAATGTCAGTGTACTGTTCCCCCAACCTAGAGGACCAGTGGCTTATTGCGGTACCATGACCGGGCGATGGGGCCGCCTCCTCCCTACACCAAGTATGCCACTCCCAGACTACAGACTTTATATGAGACTGGGAAGTTGATAAATATCCCTGGTTTGAGGCAGCAGTAGCACCAGTACTGGCATGCAGCCGAAGATGCCAGTCGGCTGGGTCCATGATCAGACACCATCAGGTGGAGCTGAAGACCAACAGAACGGCTGATGTACTGCGAAGGGGCAGTGGAGCTCCGAACCGTGGTGAAGGCAATCCATCTAGGGTTTACTGTTCCCGATATAAAGAGGACCCCGTTGTCCCAAGATAAAGGGGCCTTTGGGGCTTGGGCTAATCAGCCATCCAAAGTACTACTGATTCAAAGACGATTAAATAGCCTCAGATCTGGACAGCCTACTGGTAACCGATGAGGCATGGATAAGGACATTTGATTAGGTATTTGGAACATTAAGTCGCTCGTAAATAGATTGAACTTGTTGGCAAAATTAAAAAATACAAAGTGGACATTATAGGCCTCAGTGAAACTAAGAAAAAAGGAAATGGTGTTACGAGGTTGACTAATGGATTCACAATGATTTACTCTGGAATAAATATGAGAGAAAGGGCCAAAGGTGGAGGCTATGAGGGATAAATTGTTTGATAGGATAGAAAGCTGGGAAACTGTGTCACCCCACATCATATTAGCCAACATCCAACTCACTATTGGCAAAACCTCAATAATTCAAGTTTATGCTCCTACGGGAGACTCACCGGTCACTGATAAGGACCAATTATATGCAGACTTGCAGAGGTCTGTTGATAAAGGCTGTGTTGAGAACAGAATGGTTATCTGCGGAGATTTGAATCCCAGGACAGGTTAGGACCATGCTAACTCCCATGGAGTAATAGGTTTATGGGGTGGGGAAGAAATTAAAAATGATAATGAGCAGAGATTGATAGAGTTCTGCATATAGAATGATATGCTTATTGGGAATGCCCACTTTAAACATAAGTCAATACATAAAATTACTTTTGAAGCGGAAGGAAGGGAAGCCAAAAGCATAATACATTATCTATGACAGAGAAATGCGCAGATATTTCATGGATGTAAAAGCCATTACAGAAGCAGAGTTAGGCACAGATCACCGTCTGGTTGTTGCTGATACCAAAATTACTAAGCCACGGAAGAAACACTGCAAAACATATGAACAAATTGTGGCTGAAAAGTTCAGAGATCCAGAAGTAATTAAAAGATATAAATAGGTGCTGCTGACTAACTTACAAGAAGTCAATTATGGATATGGCTTCAGAACAAAAGAATCATTCTTTCTTGTGAAACAGAGGCATGTGGTATTACGAAATTTAAGCCTCAGACCAAAAGTACTAGATGGTGGAATGATGAAGTGCAAAGAAAGTAGCATGGAGTCTATATAGGCAGAATACATCCCAAGCTTGTTGGGATGAATATGTCAGACAGAGAAACATTGCCAAGCAAGCTGTCAGAGAAGCCAAGGCAAGATCTTGGGAGGAATTTGGAAAGGAGATCCAAACTAACTTAGGAGAAAATCAAAGGAAATTCTGGAGCACTCTAAATGGACTAAGAGGAAAGAAAGGAAAACAGGTTCGAAGGGTCCAAGATTATATATAATGGTAATTTGATGTCACAAGAAAATGAAATTCTTAAAGTATGACATAAGCATTATCAGGATACATTTTTCCTCCAGGAATACAGACAATATCCTCGACATGATGGCCGTAGAAGACCTAGAATCAGCGAGAACCAGGTGGAGAACAGCGATGATGATGCCATAGAAGAAGATGAGGTTATTTTGGCCATGGATAAAATAAAACTAGGCAAAGCAGACATAGTATCGCGCCAGAATTCATAAAATATGGTGGAGAAGAAATGATCAAGTGTCTACAGAACCTCTTTCAAAAGATTTGGTCAGAAAAGATAATACCACATGACTGGGATAATTCCGATTTGTAAGAAAGGCAACCAGATAAAGTGTGAAATTATAGACTAATATGCCTATCCTCTGTAATATATAAATTATATACAACAATCCTGGAACAGAGGCTCAGGAGATTGGTGGTACTTGGTCTGGAAGAAGAGCAGGCTGGCTTTGGAGAAGTCAAACCCAGGATCATATTTTCTCACTACCAATGGTTGTTGAGAAAGAGTGGGATAGAGGAAGAAAGTTATTTTTGGCGTTCCTGGATTTGAAGGCTGCAGTAGATTCGATTCCCTGCCAAGAGATTTGGAATGCTCTACAGGAAAAACAGGTGCCACCTACTCTCATCAGCGCGATCAAATCGGTATATCAGGATCCCAAGGGAATTATACGGCTTAGCAGAGCTGAATCAGAGCCATTTAGGTTTTATAAAGGCGTCAAGCAAGGGGACAGCATAAGTCTACTTCTTTTCATAATATGTATGGATGAACTATGGAAAGTCTGCAAGCGAAGGACACCAAGGGCAACAATGGGGTACTGGAATTTAATTCCTGTACAGGCACAAGCTCTCCTATATGCAGATGATGTGGTCCTGATTGCTGATACCCAGGAAAGGCTTAAGGTGGCTATCGATGAATGGTCGGAAGAGCTCCAGAGGAAAGGAATGGAAATAAATCCTGTTAAAAGTAAGGTGATGGCTATCAGCTGAGACGTGAAAGACCCAATTCATATTTCATGCAAAAATGAGCCGCTAGAGAAGGTAGATAATATCCAGTACCTGGGCACGATTTTCAGCAGAGGCTAATAGATAGAGTCAAGAAGGCTAATGGTGTGTTCTATTCCATCTGCACTACAATATTAGGGAAACAGGAGATAAAGAAAGAAACGAAAATAGCTTTATTTAAAACAGTATTTCTGTCTGTCCTTCTATATGGTGCGGAGAGCTGGACTGTCCTTGATAAACACGCGAGCAAAATAACGGCCATAGAAATGAGGTACCTTAGGAGAGTACTTGGCAAAACAAGAAGAGACTGGTGGAGAAATGAGAGAATAAGAGAGGAACTGAACGTAAGACCAGTAAAAGAAATGATGGAAGAACGCCAATTGAAATGGTTTGGCCATGTTTACAGGATGGGCAATAACCAAAAGGCTAAATGGCTCTTGGAAGCAAAACCAGAGGAAAGGCGACTTAGAGGCAGACCCAGGATGATGTATCACAACTATCTGGAGAGACTTGGGCGAGCCAAAGGCAGCACGATGGTGTATATGAGAAGAAGGGCCAGCGACAGTGATCAGTGGACGAGATGGGTCGAGGCCGTTCCTCCACACTGATGGCATTAAGGAGGGAGTGAAAGAAGAAAAAAGAAGAAAATCGAGTTTAAATTCCTTTTAACTTGTTTTGGCCCATTGATCGATTGCTTACTACCTAATTAGGTTTAATGATAAAATATATGAACAATGAACATTAAAGATGAAGAACATCTTCGTCACTCTGGAAAACGGTCAATGAAAATGTTGGAGTGGAAGAACCAATTTCAATAATATTAAAGCAAGAAGAATTCTTTGCCAACTCCAACAACAAAATACGCTACATTTCACTTTTAATGGCTCACTTACAGGAAGCAGCATACAACGTTGTACATGCTGAGGGAGATGCAGACCTAACAGTTTCATCGATCACTGCTGAGGCACACAACACTGGTGCTGAAGCTATAGTGATTGGATAGGAGACTGATTTTTCAGTTTTGCTGGTTAAACATTCTCCAAAAAATATTCACTTGAAAATATTTGGACTGGACAGAAAGAACCTAAAATTTATGTAATCAATTGAGGAAAAAATGTTTAATGTGTTTCCTGTTAAGTTTGCTAAATGGTAATTATGGCTTTTTTCAAAAAATTATATATAAATATATATATATTAATAAATATAGGTAAATATTATATACCTGATACAAGAGGATTGCAGTCATTAAGAGCATTTTGTAAAGGTATTTTATCTTCATTACTTTTATCTATAAAATGCTCATTACTAAGAGCAGGTTCTGCATGAATTGTCTCCTAAAACAAATTTTTAAATCAACTAATTAATTAGAAACTAATTCCTTAGAACTTTACAGAAAAACATTATATTGGATAGAGGGCAAATATTTTTTTTTTTAATTTACCTCTTCTCTTACTACACATATTTCTTCTTTACTATTGCCATATCCTGAGAAAAGAATTCCTAAAGTATTTTGTGCATTTCTTGTTTCTTCTAAAAATTGGTCAAAAGCATCAAGCTTTGAACAACATTCAATACAGATAGTATTAGGCAAATTTGTTTTTTCACTTATCTAGAAATTTAAAGTAAATATACAATTTGAAGGTAGAACCACAGTAGAACATCAATCAAAAATATTACACAGAAATCAGATAATTTACAGATTACCTGGAGGTTTAAACAGTTTACTATCTTTTTCTCAAGTGATAATTTTAGACCTTCTTCTCCATAAATTAATAAAAGGTTATCTTTATTCAAGGCACAAAGCCGACATAATTGCGACTTCGCCATCTAAACTTCAGAATCATGAGGAGAATAACAAAATCTTACCCAAAATATTAACTTTAAAATGACATATTTTCACAAAATGACAGGAGTAAGCCCTAAAGGAAAACTCATTATTCTGTAATAGTAATTAAATTGGATTTGTCGATAATTAACTAATTGTAGACTAAATTGATATAATTATCCAAAATCCACAAAAAACAATACAAGTCAAGCTAAATCTTTAATTAATGAGGTATTCATTAGACCTCAAGGTACTAAATAAATAGGGTTATCATTAATATTTAAGAAACAAATAAAATTTAACTCGAAAATGAAATCATATTTCCATATTTTATAATATTTATGTAATCCATTCTTGTGACGTTACTTTGAAGTAAACGAACCTTATCAAACTAACGTAAAGTAACCAGTAAGTTCACAACCTCCTTGTTTTTAAATATTTTATAAACCAAAGAAAGAGGAATATTTTTATAGAAAGAAAAATTATAGATTTGTAAGTATATTTTTCAATGTAACGTTAATTTATTAAAATATTCAACTTTCAATATTCTTTTTCTGTCATTTAGTCAAGTGCATTTAGGTTTATACCTAGAAACAAAGTTACAGCAAAAAATAAAAAGTTTACCCATTAGTTTCCGCTTTTCATTTTTTTTTTTCAAACTAAAAAAATAATTAAATTTTTACCTAGACTATACAACAGGTATAGTAAATGTGCTTGAAAAAAAATTGAACTATTTCAACAATCGGAAGTTTACTTTATTTAAGAAAAAGCCTAAAATGTTCGCTCATGTTTCATTCAGTGATCATTATATTGAAAACTACCAACCGCAAGAAAAATATTGTGAATACTTATTTTAAAGTAAAGTAAATTTGCTAAAATTTGAACCCTAATAGAGCTCTTTACGCTAACTAGTTCCCAATTTAAAGTGTTTCAAAAAAACAATTTTTTCCCCCCAAAACGAGAAATTACCTTATTTTTTAAAAATATTTTTGGCGAATATCATGGAAACAGCTCTTCCTGCGAGAATTATCATAATAAACTATTTTATGGTGCTTTTAACTCACTCCAATTTGAGTGGTAATATGACATTTCCACGTCAAGTGTAACCCTTTCCAAATCAATTGTAATCTTTTCCATTTCAATTGTAAACCATTTCCAAATCAATAGCCACCTTTTCCAATTCAATTGTAACCTTTTCCATTTCAATTGTAACTTTTTCCATTTAAATTGTAACTATTTCCATTTCAATTGTAACCCAACCGGACATGAATTAATTCTAGTTTATTTATTCTACTATTGAAAAATCTGGCGAGGCATTAGCATTGTTGAAACTCTTAACTATCTCTCTCAGATTTTTGCCTCGCCTGAATTTTGGCAATGCAATAATTTTACCCTTCCGGTAAAATGAGGTAAAATCGCATTCAGTGAAGGCATCCACTGCAAGGATAGTACTCTTCCAATCTCCCAATGGATATTGATTGTCAGTTGATTACATGAATTTTATGTTCTTTCTGTCTGGTACAAGTATTTTCGAGTGAATATTTTCTGGAGAAAGTTTAACCAGCAAAACTGAAAAATCAGTCTCCTATCCAACCACTATAGCTTCAGAACTGTAATAGTAATTCAAAATGCGCATGCTCAATACAAATAATTCAATTCAAAACTCTGATTCGGTTTTTCAAAAACCTTCAAAAACTTAATAAACGATCCCTTTATCATAGAAAACTTCTATAGCAACGGAAATGCGAAATGCGCGATCCAAAATTCAAATAAAGAAATGGAATCAGAATGGTTGTAAGGCCTAATAAACGATCCCTGTATTATAGAAAACTTCAACATTAACGGACATGTAAAATACGCTTGCGTGATCATAAATCCGATTAAAAAAATGGAATCAGAACCCTCGAAAACCTAATAATCGACCCCTTTATTATAGAAAACTTCAATAGCAACGGAAAATAAAAATGCGCAAGGGCCATCGAAAATCCGATAGTAAATTCGGAAATAGGTCTCGTTATCTTCAAAGTGCCCGTACAATTCCAAGTTCTTTCGTCTTCTGCATGTCTCGCCTACTTTGATGGGTCCGTATATCCTCCTCAATATCCTCCTTTCGAACACCAAGAGCCGTTTTTCATCCGCCTTCTTAATGGCCCATGCCTCCGAGCCATAAATTAGTACGGACTATAGTTTTGGATAGACTGATTTTTGTCTTTCTTGACAGATATCGGCTTCTGAAATTTTTTGATAAGCTGTAGTAGCACCTGTTAGCGGTTATTATCCTACGCTTGATTTCTTGGGAGATATCGTTTGGGAGTTTATCTTGCATTCCAAGTAGATAAAGTTGTTTACCACCTGGAATCTATACTGTCCTACCTCAAAGTACTACTCGTGGTTTTCTAGCCATCCAACTTGCACATACTTTGTTTTTTGCTGGTTTACTTTTAATCTAACTTTTTTTGCAGCTTCCTCGAGGGCAAGAAATGCTTCCCTCAGGACTCCTTTGGATCTGGCCATTATGTCAAAGTCGTCAGCATAACCCAGCAGCTGCACCAGTTTGTTGAACAAGGTCCCACCAACCTGCATACCTGATCTCCTGGCAGCTCCTTCTGCGGCCAGGCTGAAGAGCAGGCATGCGAGTGCATCTCACTCCCTCACTCCTCTCAGTCTCACTCCATTACCTGTGCAGAATTCCTCCGAAACATCGGCTCCAATACGTACTATACATTTTGAGTTCCTCATGGTCATATTTACCAGACGCGCCAGATTTTTAGGTATTCCCATTTCCTCGAGTATCTGGTAGAGCTCCATTCGGTCCACACTGCCGTATGCAGCCTTGAAATCGACAAAGAGATGGTGAGTCGTAATCTGGTGCTCCTTACATTTCTCAAGTGCCATTCTAAATGAAAATTCTATGATATTCGCTAAAATGAATTTTAAAAAATGGTGATTTCTGATTTTGGGGGGAAAAATTGTTCCTTTTAAAAAATTTATCTTGGGAACTATTAAACGTACAGAACTCTTATCAATTTTACTTTAAAAAAAGTATTTACAGTATTTTTCGCGTAGTTGATGGTTTTCAAAATATTCAGCACTGAATGAAAAATGATTGAAACTTTTGGGTTTTTCTTGAATAAAGTAAACTTCCGATTATTGAAATGGTTCAATACCTATTTTTCAAGCACATTTACTGTACCTATTGTATAATATAAGTAAAAATTGAATTATTTTTTTAGTTTGAAAAAAAAAAGCAAAGAAAAGTGGTAAACATTTTACTGCTTGATGCAAGAAAAAAAATTAAGACCACAGTAGATGGTTTTTTTTATATTATATTACGGCTCTCGCCTTAGTGTTTATGTTATATACCACTTATATGTAGCTGAAAGGCAAGATAGGAAGAAATAAATAAATAATAAAAGAAGTTCATTTAATTTTTATATAGTATATAGTATATATACAGCAAAAAAACTTGGATTAAAAGTAAACCAGCAAAAAACAAAGTATTTGCAAGTTGGATGGCTAGAAAACCACGAGTAGTACTTTGAGGTAGGACAGTATAGATTCCAGGTGGTAAACAACTTTATCTACTTGGAAAGCAAGATAAACTCCCAAACGATATCTCCCAAGAAATCAAGCGTAGGATAATAACCGCTAACAGGTGCTACTACAGCTTATCAAAAAATTTCAGAAGCCGATATCTGTCAAGGAAGACAAAAATCAGTCTATCCAAAACTATAGTCCGTACTAATTTATGGCTCGGAGGCATGGGCCATTAAGAAGGCGGATGAAAAACGGCTCTTGGTGTTCGAAAGAAGGATATTGAGGAGGATATACGGACCCATCAAAGTAGGCGAGACATGCAGAAGACGAAAGAACTTGGAATTGTACGGGCACTTTGAAGATAACGAGATCTCCACAGTCATAAAATTAGGAATATTTCGATGGGCTGGTCATCTACCCAGAATGGATGATGGCGAGATTCCGAAGAAGGTGGCCACAGAAGAGATCTTTCGGGCAAGGAGAGTGGGACGACCGAACGTAAGGTGGATGGATGGTGTGGCTGAAGATGCTAGGACTCTTCTCGGCGTGCGGGACTGGAGGACTGCTGCACAGGACAGAGCCAATTGGCGGAGGCTACTTGAGGCGGTCCGGACTCGGTGACGAGTTTTTGCGCCGGTTATCTATGTATGTATGTATGAATATCATAGAAACTGCTCTTCTTACGAAGATAATTACAATAAACTACTTTATGGCTCATTTAATTTTATCCATTTTGAGTGTTAATAGATATCTGTACATCAAAAAGTTTCCGAGATAAAGTATTTCAAAAAACATTGTGAACGATCTTGACAATACGCATCTCAGTCATATCTTAAGAAAAGTTGAATATATTAGTAACTATTAAACATAAAGATATTTACAGCATTTCCAAAACAATTGTAACCCTTTCCAAATCAATTGTCATCTTTTCCAATTCAATTATAAGCTTTCCCATTTCAGTTGTAACTTTTTTCATTTTAATTGTAACCCAACCGGACATGAATTAATTCTATTTTATTTATTTTACTATTGAAAAATAATAATTTTAATTAAAATAATGACTTTTGAAGTAATGTTGGCTTATTCTTCCGACATAATTATTTTTTTATTCATTTCTGTTATTTTTGAGATTATTGGCTTCATATTTCTTTTTTTCCATTTATGTCTTAATTATAATTATTTAATACACCAAAAAATGTCGGAATTATATAACCTATTAAGTGATTTCAAGTAGTTTAAATGTTTGAATAAAGTTTTTGTTGATTAATTTTTAAATATTTATTATATTTTATTAATTGGATGGGGAGGTGGATTTCATCGATTTGGTGATGGTTCTTTATGTTTTCGAAGTTGCTAATGTCAAATTTACAACCGAAATTTTGTTCAGCCACGAACATTTCTACTAAATTATTATTTTTCAAAATTCATCAGTATAGGTATATTTCAAGGGCGCTATTTCCGAATTTACTATCGGATTTTCGATGGCCCTTGCGCATTTTTATTTTCCGTTGCTGTTGAAGTTTTCTATGATAAAGGGGTCGATTATTAGGTTTTCGAGAGTTCTGATTCCATTTTTTTAATCGGATTTATGATCACGCAAGCGTATTTTACATTTCAGTTAATGTTGAAGTTTTCTATAATACAGAAAATTAATTATATGGCGGTATATAACATAAACACTATGCGTGTACTCCTACTATATATATATATATTTATATACTATATACTATACTATACTATATACATATTTACACATATATGATATACCATATATAAATATATAGTGATATTAATTCTCCACAACGTTTACTTTTTGCTTTTCTCCAGAGAAATTTGGAACTTTGAATAAAAAAGTTTTATGCAATCAGCTCCTTCGGGAAGCATCGGATCAAAATTCGTCTTAAAATTTCATTTTCTATCAAAATCTGCAAAAAAATTACCCCATCCATTGGAAATTCCAGAGTTATGCATGCTGGATAAGTACTGGAGAAAATTAGGTAGTTGAATATAGCTCAATGGAAACTTCAGGCCACACAGTTGTGCCCCACTGAGCTTCATCCCTAAATTCCAAAAATTGATGATTTCAATGGGGGATTGTCAATGGAGTCTTGAAAACTCTGTATAGAAAATTCGTTAAAAACACTAAAATAACAGGGCATATAGTTGTGAAGGCATCTACTCTCCCTTGATGGTAAAACTCTCGAAGTGCTGCTGGCGACGGTTAGCAGGTCTAGGTTTTAGGGGTTACAATAAAATTATTGAAAAAATAAAACTGAGAATTGGGAATGATTATTTATATTTAGGTTTTAGGTTTTAGGGGGCAATAATTTTTATTAGTGTTATATTTTTTGTTATTATTAGTTATTTTAATTCAAATCATTTCATGGCAAAACCCTGTCATATATAACCTGCTGAGTATGAAATAGAAAATATTATATGTATGCATATCTTATGAAGAGGGGCACATTATTTTTAGTAACCTAGGGACGCCGAATATCTTAGGACGGCCCTCTGTAATAGAGAATATATATATATATATATATATATATATATATATATATATATATATATATATATATAAATATATACGAAAAAAATAATTTTATTTATTACAAAATAAAAATGCAATCGAGTGTAATCAAGCTATATATATATATATATATATATATATATATATATATATATATATATATATATATATATATATATATATAGCTTGATTACACTCGATTGCATTTTTATTTTGTAATAAATAAAATTATTTTTTTCGTGAAAAAACGGTTTTAGTATAAAAATAAACAGTCGTTTTTACTTTTTAGGCTAGCCCTATTTATAGGAAATTCAGTTAATTAAATACCCGATAATCAAGATTTTATGGATTTATAATTCCTTCAATATTTTATTGTTCAATATTCAAGTATTTATGTTCAGTTAAATTTTCTTTTAAGGATTGCATCAAATGGGGAAAGATCGCCATACTAAGAAGCATCAACAGTTGTTGCCAACCATGATGTCTTCAGTTAAAAACAACTTCAAGAAAGATCTATGCTACGCAATGGTGGCCTCAGGAATCCCCCTATGGAATCTAATGAAGGGCCCATTTAACAACTTGTTAACAAAATATACGAACAACCATATACCGCATAAGAGCACGCTGCGAAAATCGTATTTAAATCAATGTTACAATAAAATTATTGAAAAAATAAAACTGAGAATTGGGAATGATTATTTATATTTAATAGTCGACGAAACAACTGATCGTTGGGGTTTATACATAGCAAATTTATTAGTCGGAGTGTTAAAAATGGACCAACAAAACCATACCTTATTTCGTCTAAAGTGCTTGCAAAACGAACTATGAAACCATAAGTCGGTTTATTATTGATGGACTTAAAATTATATCCTCGGGAATAGAAATAGAAAACCGTATTTTGTTTCTAGTGACTGGTGGCGCATCATATTAATTTCAGCAAAATCTTCCTTGAAATCAGTACATAAAATACACGATTAATATTTTAAACTTTATTGTTTTTCTTGCATTTACATCTGCCAAAATTAATTATGATAGTCTGTGAGCTAGTTGAAATGGAAATAAAAAATAAGGTATAAAGAACACACTTCTGCCATACCTCCTAGCATCTTCTATAAAAACCGAATAAATGCTTCATCGGAGCTTTATTGAGCTTTCTAGGGCTTTTTGGTATGAGTCGAAACGTTATCATGTTTATATTAATTTATTTATGGCCCTTGTGATTTTTGTTTTATTCCTCAAATATTATAAAAGCTCGGACAGGCCTGTCTGTTGAAAAGTCACACTCGAGTACTCAACGAGTTTGAATCTTGTGGTCACACAAAGGAATAATTTTTCTAAAGGCTTAACAAATATTTTAAAAGAAAGTAGATTGTTTAAATGTTTTAAAGGTAATAAATGTAAATATGAGCGAGGAGTTTTTGCGACACAGCACAATGCATGTTGAGTACACTGCGAAGACCAAGCCAGTGCTGTCTTCTTGATTTTGTTGGCTCTATGTACTTATAAAAATAACCGCGCTTTCCAAACAAAAGTGTTTTCTGCCTATTAGACAAACATGTTTAAAGTATAGTTTACCTCAACACCAAAAGCATTGCGAGACCGAACGCTTTACTGCGAGGCCAAGTCAAACATTTTTATAAGATCATGTTTGTTTGAAATCATCACTTTCAAGAGTGTAACAGTTTCTCTTTATCTTTGGGCTTACGAAATCCTTGTCTTTGACATTAACTTCAGCTAATGAAATGTGTCTGTTTGGTGAATTGCCCAAATATTTAATTCTTTGACATCAAAGGTTGCTCTGTAAACTTAAAAGAAATTCAGCAGAAATGTATACTCCCAAATTAAAATTCATAGTACAATAATAAGAACTATGGACAGAGATGATACAATTTTTAGTTTACTTGTTCAAACAAAACAAAATAATACTGTAATTATAAATATACAGCTTTTATATTTAGAATGATCACCCGAGCACCATGACAAGTTAGTGATGTTCATGATATGACTTTACTAGAAACTGCAAAAACTTAAAAACAGATAAAAAATATATAGTTTTATAATATCATTAAAGATGAAATTTAGAATTATTCGCATAATAAACACTGTTAAAAATATCTAAAATATACTTGATTAAAAACATGCTGTTCTTTCATATCTATAAAAAAAAAAAAAAAAAATAGTAGTATTGAAAACACTCTACTAGTGGTAGAAACTAAAGCATTTTAGCAGTAATGTTGCTATGCATATTGCTAGTAGATGGAAGACTTTAAGAAGAATGTTCCACTTCCCCAAGTTGTTCCTGTGTTATCAATTATCTAATAATCTCATTTACATTTAAGGATAAAACTGCCACAGCCAGACAACAGAGTGGAAATACAAAATGGAGCTTCTGAAAACTGCATTTCAATTCTTAACAATTTATATGGCGATGGAATACATTGGCATGATGTAGCTTGTTATCACAAAAAACAACGAATGGTTTTTTGTGATAACAAGCTACATTGAAGAAAATGAAGCAATCCTGAATTATATTCAATTAACACATAGCAAAAGAATTGTAGTGTAATTTATTGTATTAAGAAATTATTATAAATGCATATTACTCTTTAAATTAAATAATAAAGAAAATTAGCTGAATAGTTTTTTGTTCTCACATAACACAAATGGATCACTGGCACCATTTTGAATCTGACCTCTTCTACTGAATCTGCTGCAACTTGGTTTGTAAATAAGTGGCACTGGTAATGTGGGAAGACTTACCTAAGGAACATTAACACCACCTAAACCTTTCTGTTCTAATGGCTTTCCTCAGACATTGCAAGACAAAAACGTCATCAATGCAGCCATAGCTGATATAAATTTGGTACTAACTCTCTGGATACATTGGTTCTAACTTTTGGGAAAGTCCAGGTAGCATAAAAATTGTTTATTAAAAGTATTTATTTGGCTTCTTTACAATTCTTTCAATGAACATGCATTTTATTTCTCTCTTAATAAAAACTCTGAACCTGAAAGGAATTAAATTTCTTGAAGTAATTTTCTATCAAATTGCCAGTTTGGTTTGGTGGGTACTAAAGAACTATTTTAAAACAAAGTAAGTCTTGCATGGCCATTCTCAAAATGTATAATCATTAATCATACAGGAAATTCAGCCCTTAATTTTGCTTTGAACTTTAAGTTTTACCTTGATTACTAACTAAGAAATCCCTACCTCTCTTTCAGCTCCAGTCACTGAATCAACTGAATTCTAAACAGGTTTTTTCTTGGTCGATTGCAAAGATTCATCATTGAAAATAATAAAACCAAAAATAAAGATTTAATAGTTTGAAGGCTCATTTAATAACTGATACGGTCAATATTACATTTATTCACAACTTAATTAATTTGAACACAATTTCACACTTACAGAATAAACTATTCTCACAATCTGTAATGCACATTTAAATGGAATGTATAATTACCATGTAAGGATTATTTGTAAAAAAAAAAACACAATAAATTACATTTAAAAAATACAACCATTAATAATATAAAAGTCTTTAAGGTAATTTTTTTTTTTTTTAAATGCAAATATTTGTTGATACTTTAGTGGAGGTTCTTAAATTAGTATTTTGAAGGTTGTACACGTAATTTTCGTGCCTGGAGTAAGTTGTAGGATCCAAATACAGCATTTTTTTCCCAAATATAAGGAATATAGAATGCTCTTACCCATCTATTTGTCCTGAAACATTTTTTTTTTTATGTGCGTGAAAATTAGATCATTAATCTCAATATATATAATAAAAAAATAACAGACATTTTGGTCTTACCAATACCTAAAAATATTTAACAAAACAAGCTTAGAATAAAGTCAACACATATAAATGATATTGATGGTTTAAATAATGATATAAGGATTAATATATATAGCCTAAAAATATATACCTAACCTAAAAATATTTAACAAAACAAGCTTAGAATAAAGTCAATACATATAAATGATATTGATGGTTTAAAGATAATGATATAAGGATTATTTTATAAATATAATTGAACATTGTAATAAAATTTGTATCAATTATTAATTTATTATACCCTATGCTTAATTTTTCTGTCACTATCAACAACCTTGCAAATTTTATTTAACTTTGTAAGACTAGGTGGTCCTAAGGATTTTTCCAATATTCCTATTTAAATTTTTAAATTTATTAATTGCAATAATAAGTAATTAATTAAATAAAATCACTTATCAAAAAGAGAAATAAATAAGTAATGGTGACATGGAAATGAATCCAGAAGAGGCTCTGAAAAGAGTTCAAAACTTTAAATACCTTGTATCCATAATTGAATTGGATGGTTCCTTTGACATGGAAATAAAAAGAAGGAATGCTGATGGGAAAATATCCACGCTCAATTCAGTACTATGGAGTAGGAATATCATCCATAGAACCAAAAGAAATATCTATAAAGTACAATACTCGACATTATGAGGTTAGGAACAAAAGCCTGGAACATAAAGAGCGATCTTAGGAATAAACTCCTACCCACGGAAATGGAGTACTGGTGACGAGTGGCAGGTATATTCAGAATGGATAAGATAAAAAACGATGCAATAAGAGAAAAGATGGAAGTGGAAAAAAACATTCTGGAAGAGATTGAGAAAAGTGCCTAAAGTGTATTTTTTTTATTCATAAAAATAAATAAATCCATGACTTGGCAATCCTAGGACAGAGACAGGCTTTTGCTGCTGCAGTGTTTGTACTCGGGATACAAGCAAAGGAAGTCATTAAAGTTTAATGCTTTGTTAGAAATATATTTTATTAAAAAGTAAAAAAAATCTTCGGATTCATAGATGAATAAATTTTTATTTTTTTAAATGAATTAGTGAAAAATAAAAATAACCTGGTCCCTGGTTTATTTATTACACTTTACACTTTATTATTACAAACTCTAAAAAAACAACACTTACTTTGAATTATCTAAAAATGGGATTACTTTTAAAAGAACCCATTTTTCGATTTGTGATGAATAGTTAGGTTCAAGATCTGTAGATTGCCCAGTGTCCAAATCAACAAGAAAGTGACAAGACGTTATGTTCACCTAAACAAAATTCACAAAGTGCTTTTAATTATTAAATCGGAATAAAATCAATAGATAAAAAAGAAATGTTTTGTGTATCTATACCTATATTTTTCTAGTTTAAATCCCAAAATATATTTTCATTCATTCATAACATTTATTTATGCCAAGAATGACAAATTATACTTAGGGGTAGTTCCATATGCTTTATATATATATATATATATATATATATATATATATATATATATATATATATATATATATATATATATATGTAAGTTTAATATTAAGAAAAAAAAATCTAATTTATAATATAATAATAGATTGAATGAGATTCACTATTACTTCAATCTGCTTCGTTTTATTGCCAATGCCAAATTATAACTGGAGATATAAAATAAAACATTTGAGGAGTTTTTCTTTATTTCATTGCATTTTTTCTCCCTTATAAAGGTATGAAATCTAAAAATTATTGGTAAGTGTTAGAGCTCAGAAATTCAGCTTTTCAGCAGTTGTTTTTATATAACGTTCAATTCATATAAAATCCTGAGGAGTAATGAATGTTTAAGGGAACACTGGACATCGGCAGGAAAAAAAAATCCACGCAAAGGCAGAAAAAATAATATAAAAAATTGTTTATATTATATAAAATAATTTGTTTCTTGGCTCCTAAGTCGCATTGGAAAGAGGCCTCAAACACGTGATATTTTTCGACCTAATATCACAATAAAAAAGTTTCATTAAAATCGGTGATCCACTTCCGTAGCCTCTCCTTGTAAGTAAATTGTGTTAAACTTCAAGAAATGCACAATTTCTTTCAAAAATTTCAATCTGTAGCACCACCTCGAAAAATTTGAGGGTAGCAATGTGGCTTAGGTAAAGATACCATATGACTTTTTTTTCTCCGGCTCAAGAACTTGTAGAGTTATAGTTGTTTTTCTCCAAATTTTCATACAATTTTTTTAGTTTTTCCAGGAAAACAACATCTTAAATGTTGGAACCTGATCCAAAAATTCCTTGCTTATAGTAAAATTGAGAAATATTACTGATGTATAGTGGCTAAAGAAAAATTATAGCATTTCAAAATACGTGGGTTAATTATAGGGCACAGGAGATCTGAAACTTTAATTATAGCAATTTCTTGTGAGGGTGCACATATGTGTAAGTTGGTAGGCATTTATCTGGGGCACTTTTATCTACCTTATCCGGACAGAGCCTTAATTATCATTGCGACCCAGTTCCTTTAAAACGTCTGCAAGAAATGAGACTGAACAATATTTTATAGGTTATTATTTCAAAGGTATTTTTTATTTTAGGGGGTTCATAATTTTAAAAATTACAGATTAATACTATCTGTGTTGTAATTGAATTTTATTATGTGTTTGCAGCAATCTGTATCCCATGTTTTTTATTGCAAAGAAGTGGAATAAATAAATATTTTTTGTATTCTTTCTCTGTAATTAAAACCTCAGTAAATAACGTTAGAGGAAGGAAAATCACTGAGTAATACCTGCAGTCTGAGGATGGCCAAGATCATGTCAAAGTGCGCATTTTTTTATGATTCATCTATTCTGTTTTTCTTTCTTTTCTTCTTCTCTTTCTACTTCAATACTCCATCTCCCATGTTTCTTATCACCACACATTGGGAATGAGAAATAGAGCAAAAGTTGTATGCCATCCAAAATACAGCCAG
This sequence comes from Rhaphigaster nebulosa, assembly GCA_948150685.1. NCBI lineage: Eukaryota > Metazoa > Arthropoda > Insecta > Hemiptera > Pentatomidae > Rhaphigaster > Rhaphigaster nebulosa. The sequence continues at coordinate 98,179,356 of OX411310.1, forward strand.
CACCCAGTAATGTTATAAAAACCTTAGTGCCCAGTGGCAGGTTAAAAGTCTCAATACCTGTTATCATCACATAACAAGCTCACAATCTAATACAAAATGAATGAATTTGCTAGAACTAGCCGTTAGTTCTTCTTTAAGATAATTCTATGACATAAATGTGTCTCAAAATTGATCTAACTATATAATATTGTATCTTAAAATCTTACAAGGGCTTAAATAAAAGTGATGAAAAAACTGGAAGGTTTCAAAACTTTGACGACTGAGAGTCGGTGGATGGAGACGGGATGAGTTGGGTTTTAAAGATTTTGACGCGGGCATCAAGATCATATATGCTCCTACGGAGCGTATTGGTCCAGCGTTTTAAAGCTCTAAAACCTACGGTTTTTGAGATAACACACGGTATAGGTCTGCAAAGGCCTCATGCGTATGTGCCGTTGTCATGGCAACTTTATAACAATTTGAGTCTGTTTACAAAAACTTTTAATGAGTGGAAAATTATATATTGTTTCCCATGTCCAACCCTAAAGGGAACTGTTAAATATTGATACTACACATAGAAAATGGTTTAGTTGAATCTAATAGCCTAATGGCTAAATTGAAGAGATTTTCCAGGAGAGTAAGCTAATTACTTATTAAGTATGAACTGTAACTTCAACATAGTCATTACAAACCATGTAGCTTCACCAAATGTGTGTGTTAAATAAACTTTTTTGGTAATATTATATTGTATATAATTTTTAAGTATATAATATTGTATATAATTGGTATATATAGTATTATATATATGGCGATGGAGGAAATAATAAAATTATAAAACTAACTGAACTAGGAAATTTTCTTCGGGATGCTAATTATATCACGTTTTTGTGCTATTTCGCTGCCTATTATTTGGAAAGTCATTTAAAATAACAAAAATAAATACATGCTTGTAGCAAGTCAAGCCATCTGAAGCATAAATAATTGTGTTAGCAGTTCAAATGCATTATAAAAATATTATTTTAAACTAAAACACTGAAATTCTAAATAACTTTTTTAAATTAATAATATGTATTTTGTAACCTTTTGTAAAAATAGTTTTAACAAATATATACTTTATATTTTGTGGCATCTTATGTACCAGATGGGTAATATATTTATTTGAGAAATAATTAAAGGATTTACAAATCGTGAAGGCTCTTCTTTGTTTTCATCATTCATAGACTCGGGTATTGTTGAGGTAGCATCAAAACCTGAAGAATAATATTTAGGAAGTTGCCCTTTAAACTCTGATTTTACAAACAGCAATGTCCACCTAGGAAACAAAATTATATATTAAAAAAAAAATTACTTTATAAACATAGTCGAATAGTCTATTCTTAGTTACAAATTTACTTATCATCTGGAAGAAAAAAAGACGATGGAAATCTATACCACTCTTTGCCAACACAAAGATTAAAATTATTCAAAGTAGGTAAGGTACCTTCAGCAGACATTTTGCTCAATTCCATATAAGTATCCATAGGTGCATGATAACCTGAACATATAAAAAATTCAATTACAAATAAAAAAATATAAATATTAACTAAAGTTAAACCGAACTTAATAAATAAAATCATTTTATAAATTCTTGTGCATTATTGTAAAAGTAAAAAGCAATCTTTTATGCACTCGTGTGCTTAAGTTGTCTACGACAATTTTCAGACCACTTTATAGTACTGGATAGATAGTGTTAGAGTGCATATGACTGTACACATTTAGAAGTCAAATGATTAGCCCTAGGTGTTGTGAACATCGTTCAGTTGGTGCATGCTCAGAATGAATCTGATTATCAAGACAGTCCTCTGTAACTTGATAGAGTGTGCATTTGCTGTTTAGTAGAGAATACTAACGAGAATTGGAGAATTTCCATTAGAGCAGACAAATGTGTCTGTATGAGTTCTAAGGGTAAGTACTTTTGTAAGAATATTCATTATTATTGTTCAAGAATGAAAAGTCGAGATTTTTTTAATTTTAAGTTAAAATTACTTCTTCAAACTTACTTGACATTCCACTTTAATCTTTTAAATATAAATTAAATTTTACATGTAATAATAATTACTAATTTTAATTTTATTAATGAGGCAACTTATGTTAAGTTCAGAACAAAAAAAGTTAAGTTAAATGTTCATTGTTCGTTTAATTTATTTTTATGCAATGAGTACTAATTACCAATGTAATCACAAAAGAAAAGAAAAACAAACAATTCACCTTTGTATAATGCAAAAATTCTGGTGACTCCAAGAAGAGATGTGATAAATACTACAGGAAACACAATTAATGATGTATGGTGTAAATAATGTTGACCAGTCCGAACAAAAAGTCTAAAATAGATTTTCTGTACTGCATCCAACGTGAGAGCTCCACAGAGACAGATAAGAGGATAAATTGGAAAAAGGAATCTTTCTTCCTGCAACAAAAATTGAAAATTATGATCAAAATCCTTAATTAAAACATTGATGTCCACTGGTTTTTCATAATAGTTTGTAGTATCTTTTAATACTGGTTTATCATACTAATGACATGGTTGAGTAAAAGGTACTAGGACGGAATCTCCTAGAGTTCTCTTTTACTGTAATATGTGGGGGGAAGAGTATGGTTTGGAGAGCTCCAGACTCAATTTAAATTGTGTATTTACCTATAGCTATTTTTGTTTTTTACATTATAATTTTTTTTTGGGTAAATATTGAATGTGAACATTTGTCTCTAATGTTTATTGCTCTTGGATGTGAGAGATTGTAATAATCAAAAAGAAAAACAGTTTTAAATTAGGAATGAATAAAAACAAACAAATATTCAACATGCTCTGTTTTTCTTTTATCCTTTTCTTCTCATTTTTTAACACTTAACATTAATTAATAATTTAATAAACATTTTGCTAATCCATAAATTAAATAATTATGTAATTACACGTCTTCTCATAGAATGGATCATTTGATAAACTAGTCAGGAAATATCCAAAATAGTAAGATAAAAGTATATAATAAAAAAATATACATTACTCACTTTATGTGGTTGGAAGATAAAAACAATCAGCCATAAGTAGAGAGGAAGTATTGATAATGAATAAGGTAAACAAGCTGGATTTCGAGCATTTACGGGAACAATACGATTTGCTGTTAGCTAGAAACCAAAATAAATAATTAGTAAAAATTAAAGATTTATGATCAAATGTATAATTCAAAATACAAGCTACTCTCAAATGTATGAATTGTTTAAGAACAAAAATTATATATACAGGATGTTCCAGCAGACATGGATCACCCTCTGTAGATTCCCGAGTATTTGGAATAACGGGATGAAACTCAGTTAGTCTTTGTTATGAATTATCATTTATGACATTACCGCTGCCATAACTTTCTCCAGATCTTTTAATGCATTAATAAAACAAATAACCTGAAGCTTGTCCAAAACACTCTGTTTTGACATTTGACACTTTCTGCTGTTCTCTTATTTATTATTGCTACTTTAATTAGCGTTATGGACTGAAAATAGACCCATTTCAAAGTGGTTTTAATGCTCTATAATGTTGACTTCAATAGTTTTCTAAAAAATTGTTCCTTCAGAGAAATTTGGAACCTTGTTTCTCTGATAATCGCCTTAGGGTGTATTGGATACACAAAAAAGTGTCTGATATGAATTTGTCTTCAAATTTAATTTCCTATCAGAATCTGTAAAAAAAAAAAATAACCCATTCCATTTGAAATTCCAGAGTTAGGTTTGCTGTAGAAGAACTGGAGAAGGTTATGGGAGTGGTAATGTCATAAAAAGATACTCCATAATTCAAAACAAAAACCAGAGCTTCATCCCATTATTCCAAACACTCTGGAATCTGCAGGGGGTGATCGATATCTGCTAGAACACTCGGTATATTATATTATATATATAAAATTATAATTATAATTTATTGCAGTAATTGATTTGGATCAGATCCCGAAAAAGAACAATTTGCCCATCTAAATTACATAGTAAGCAACTTCAAATTAACTTTGCTAAATCAAAACATAACCCAATTATTATTACAAGCATACTCAGATCGATTTAATTATAAAATATGTATGTTTGTGGTACAATAATCTATTAATATACTACATATTTTTTTTTAATGCTATACACAAACCCAATCAACTTACCAAGGTTAAAGGAGTTAATAATGATCCAATAAAAATAAAATTGAAGTTTAAAAATCCATTTAGTAAATAAAAGTACCATGGTTCTACACCATACAAATCTGGTCCTTTTGATGAGAATACATTGTAAATTAACAAATTTAAGGGAGCAATGACAAGTTTTCCATAGTAGAGAGAATCAATTCTAACCATAGGGAGCTTAAAATAAACAAGAAATCATTAGATTCATTAACAAGGTTATATACAAATTAATAACACATCAAATAACTATGATATAATTAACAATACTAACCAAAATTATGCAACAGGAAAGCAAGCACCATTTAATAAATTTTCCAACTTCTTTTCTGTAAAACAGCATGTCAATGGCTATCGGCACACTAAAAGACAAAAAATTTATACTAGAACTTGCAGTGGAACAAGTGAATTATTCATACCAGTCAGTTATAATGAAACATGGAAAAAAAAAGCTATCAAAATTACACAAACTTAAAATTTCGAAATTCTGTCATTTAAATTTGTGTGTCCATTTGAAGTGAGTCTTTTGTCTCAGCTTTCATGGAGGTAAATAAAACAAAGTCTGGTTTTATACAGTTAGTAATTCAGAATAACCTAAAATAAACCACTGAATGAAACAGTTTATTAATTGATTAAAAATATTTCAAAAGGGTGCTAAATTTACAGTTTCATCACAGTTTCTAACAGAATTAATAGAAATTTTCTGTAAGTAAAAAGACAGAATAATTGATATTAATTTTTATACATGAAAGACAAAGGACTTTCTTTTTTAAATTTAAATTGATATCATTCATGAGATAATATTTTTCCTTAAATCAATCTTTTAGCATCTACTTAATATTCAAATAAAAACAAAATTAGTGTAAACATGCCAGTGGTGAACAGTATTAAGAAAAAATTGTACTATATTAATATCACGCAAATAGTAATTTTGCAAGTTGCAATCTTAAAACAATTTATCTAATTTCTCATTAAAATCTTTTATTTAAAATCTATATTTTAAAGTTATAAAAAAAGGTAATAGTTTACAGAATGTTTGATAATATTTTGCTGTTACATCTCAGAACACAAAATCATATTTTCCGTATCCACTTCAGATGATTATTGGCAATACTTTTTTTGTTTTCAATGCTTTAATTTAATTTATTTGTTTAAACTGATGCCAAGCATTAGATATAATATTTTTCCTTGATCTAATAGGTGAAATCTAACTGATTGATCTCCAGTATTTACCTATAAATAAATTTTGAAATCTGATACTTGATACCAATTGAATTTTATTGATGACCCTCCACACGACTTTTTGTTTGTTTCAACTTCAAAGTGCCTACTTTACGAGTTCAGACTGATGTCTATTAATGGTGCATCTACTCTGAATTATATTAGTTATAATATTATCATAAAATGGGATTCTACATGTTTCTTTAACTGTCATTAACAATTTTTTTTATTAATAATGAAACTGGCTTATTTTACCCAATCAGAGATGCAAACGGCCAACTCAAAAAAGCAGATATGGCAGTAAGAAAAACAGCCAACTCATACTTCCTATGGTACCATGCACCAATAGACAGCATTGTCATATACCTAAAAAAAGTAATGAAGTGTTAACTTCCAGCAATTATATCATAGCTCATGAGAAACTACGATTAGAAGTAAAATTAATAAGAAGATAAATTGCATAAAATTACACATTCAATGTTGTAATTGGCCACTTAGCAGTTTATTCATTAAGAATGAAAATAGAAAATGTCTATGAGTCATTTAAGTTAGGATGGATTGATGTGTGAGAAATTTACATAGAAAATGAAGATGGAAGAAAAGCTGTAGATGAAGTAAACATTCCAGCACTAAATAGAAGAAATATCAAAGTCATTCTTCCAACATGAATTCCGAACTCTCGACACGTACTCCTACAAAAATTATATTAATAATACAAAATAATTTCGACATTTTACAAATCAAAATAATTTTTTAAGGTTATTCATTCGACTAGTTATACTATAAACTTACTTATAAAAATAAACTTCACAAGCTGAACAACATAGAGCGAGTAAACATCTTTGAAAATAAAATACTATGAGCTTATCTGGTTTTAATAATGCATTATATATTAAAGCAGGAACCAGCTGAAATAATAAGTATGTGTATGATCTTAATGAGTAAACTGGACTATATTCCCAAGTCTGTAATCCTTTTCCATACATCAGGAAATGAGACTAAAAATAAAAAAACACAATAATAGAATAGCCATTTCAATTTTCAACAGTTAAGAAATATGAAAAATAATAAAGCTTGACAATTACGAATTTATTATTATTTTTTTTTTTGCTTTGGATTGCACCAAACATAATCATGAAAAATGGATGATTATACCAATTTATACATGGAAAAAGTCCTAATAATACTGATATAAGAGACATAAATTTAGTGAAAAATAATAAATTTGAATAAATATATGATGAAATAAAAAATAATCTTTATCCTAGGACAAGTTGTCAAAATGATAATATGACAGCACACAATAAATGTTTATTATTATTTCATCACCATTTATTATGAAATAAATGTATCATTAAAGTGCAGAAAAACAATGCATGAGAAATAAATGTATCATTAAAGTGCAGAAAAATAATGCATGAGAAAAAAATATTGAAATTGAAAAACTGGAACTTTTTACTAAAATCTTTGGAATGATACTAATGATGATTTTTCAAAACTTTTTAAACTGATTTAATAATTATCAAGTTGATACAATGACAATTCTTCAAATACTTTACTTCACATCACATTAAAATGAAAATTAATGACGATAAGAGTTTACAAGTTAAGGAAGTACCTCTACACAGAGCAACAGATTTAAGGATAAAGTTGTGTATCCCTCCCTTTAGTGAAATCCATAATAATGATAGGTGTTTTGAACCCAAGTAAATTTTTAAAACATTTATTTATTTAATAAATAATTTTGAATTTAAACTTTCAAAATAAAACTTATGAGGATAAATCAAATATAAAAGGTAATAATTTTTTATGCATTTATTGATTAATGTTATACACAAACCACTAATATTATACACCTGTCTCTTGCGTGATCTACACACTTTTGTCATCAATTTGGAAGCTTGGATATTCTTTGTTCATAAAAAGTTTGAGGATGAGTTGTCAGGCGCATGTGCTCCTCAGCTTCTTCATTGCTTTTGAATCGTTCTCCTTCAAGATGTTCTTTCAAGGGTGCTAAAAATAGTCACAGAGGGATAAGTTTGGACTATATGGAGGGTATTTGAGGGTTTTCCAGCCAATTTCTTCAAATTTATCTCTATTCAAGATTGCAATATGAGGCCTGGTAATGTTATGCAGAAGGATGACATCTCTAATATACATACCTTGTCTTTTGTTTCGGTAGGCAGTTTTTACTGACTGTGAAATTTGGAAATAATAAACCACATTCACTGTTAGTTGATTGTGAAGAAAATCGACGAGTAAAACTCTCCCTGAGTAAAAAAAAATGTTTTCAAAAACTTTTCTGGCTGAGAGACGAGGTTTTATCTTCACTGGTTAACCTACATCCTTCTTTCTCCGCTCCTTACTTGCCATTTTATCAGAACTTAACTTATCTCCCTATGACTATTTTTTGTGTTTGCACCCTTGAAAGAATCACTTGGAGGAGAACGATTCCGAAGAAATAAAGAATTTAAGAAGCCCATGTGAAATTGGCTGACAACTCTCCCTCAAATTATTTATGAACAAGAAATATCAAAGCTTACAAATATACAAAATTACAAAAGTGTGTAGATCACACATTAAGAAATGCTGTAAGTATAAAAAAATAATTGCTATTAATATTTGATGCACCCTCGTATAAAGCTAAAAAATTACAACAAGCAGGTAAACATTTCTAGCAATTAACTATTTTACCAAAATGTATGGAAACAGTGACACAAAGAGGCTGAAAAAAAAAGTAAAAACATTGAATATATAAAATGTTTAAGCAGGTAAAAAAGAGAACAGATCAAAATAATTACTGGTTCCCAATAGTTAAAGGTTTCATCACAATCAGAAATGTGACTCCAAATCGCAGCAACAATTCGAGCTGACAGTAATGCTTTGAAAGCAGTGTAGCCAGTTGGAAAACTCAAACCATATTCATTGGCATTGTTTGTATTCACAGCTTCACTCCTGAAATATGAAATAAATAGCAAAAATAATATTTTATTCCTTAGAAGTAGAGCTGAAATATAAATAAATTTTGAATGTACTACAATAATTTTCTTTAATAATATGGTTAATTAAAAATGAAATAATTAAATATTACCATTTAATGGATGTTGGCTAAAGAATAACACAGTGCTTTAATAAAATGCAAATAAACACAGTGAGTGTTTTGAATTAAGCATTTTGAATAACAATTACAATTGTTATAAAAAAGAGAGATAAAAAAGTGTTATTAAAAAACATTTTAACAAACTCATCTCAATGAAAGATTTTTCATACAAACTATGAAAAGATGATTCTTAAGATACTTTTTATTTCAAGATCCAAATAAAACAAGGTATAATGAGCTGTTGCAAGCATTTTGAATTATCTGCAGGTATCCTTGGTAAGAAGTTGCACATCGATTTTTAGTTTACTTCTGTTAAATTTTATTTTTTTTCCACTTTACTAAATTTGAACATCTACTAGGAATAGAGTAAAAAGCCTACTTATAGAGCCAAATCCTCAGCTAGTTACCTTCTTTAATACTACTCCATAAAACATTCATTACAAGCTTCTTCGATAAAGCACTATTTCAGGGTGTATCTGTGTCATACTTGGTGTTTTCTTACTTCTATCCTTGTATCATATATGACCCAGGTAACGACCCAGCACTTGCTATCCTTTTATTTTTTTTGCATTGGTGCTTAACGTCCTTTCCTACTTCTATATAGGCAAACAGGTGAGTTATTCATACAGGTTACCAATTTATTTTAACCACAGTTGCCATAAAATATATTTCAACCCGCCCGGGCTGGATTCGAAATGATGTCGCAGCAGACTCAAGGTTGCTAAGGTAACGCCTTAACACTCTCAGCCTATGTAGTACTTTGCTATTCATCTGTCTTACTTAACCGTATTAAATCATTTCAAACAAATCCCTTCTTCCTCCTCTCCTCGCCTTATATTCTTTTATAAAACTTTCTCTCCACTGCTTTTAGTTAGTTGTAATTAGTAGTAAACATCCATGATTAACTGCTGAAGGCCAGTAGAGGGAGGAAAGTGTGTCAAATTCAGCATTCTCAATGCGCATTGACACTTTTTTCCCTTTAAAGAATCTTGTCTTGAGAGATTAAGAACATTTTCCAAGAAACTTTATTCAGATCTGATTTAAGTTAACCGTGCAATGCTAGTTCCACTGATCCAAAAGATTTTGACTTTCTATTGAAGGAATTGGTCCTTGGCATCTTTAATTGTTAAAACCTAATGAATCCTATATTAAGATCTCCTGTTCTAACTTATGTTAATGCTAAACTTTTTGAAATGTGCTGAAAGATAATTTTTTCAACTATCTTCACATGTTTCCTGGGCATCACTTTAAACAGATGTGTTCATTTGCACAGTTCATGAGTGTTTTCTTTGTTCCTTAATCTTATGAAGCTCAATAGCAATGATAAGCAAGCAAACAAATGAATTATATTCAACTACAGATTATCAAAATCCGGGGGTTCATTGAAAACGATTTTATATCCCAAGATTTCATATAATCTAAATCTTGTCTCCAAAAGGAATCAATAATCATGTTAACCCCTTCCCCTTGTAATTTAGGTGGTATGTGCAAAAGGACACTCGAGCTTATGCGCTCCTTTTTGATCTACCGCCTTAATTATGTAATTATTGGAGGAGAAAAATTTATCTGTTTAAGAGGAGCGTAGAATCAGAGAAATTCAAAGGTGGATGCTGGAGATCTGATATCCAGCAATTGTGAGAGGTTCAAATATTCCTTCCCTCCCTCTCTTTTAGTTCCACCCTTACTCTTTTCTTGGGTTGGTCAACATTCACTGATGAACCTATTTTTTTAATAAAGCTAATAATTTATCCTACACAATTATTTTTTATAATTTGCCTTTAAAAATATTAAATTTTTGATTTCACATTTTGAGCAAATTCACAGAAATAAAAAATAACTCCTGCTATAAGTCATTACTAGGTGTAATTTTAATAATTAAATAAAACAATAAAAAAGGTTTCAAAATTAAAAGCATACACGGAACAACTTTCTAACTCATATATCCAAGTTGAAAACTGATATTTACTACCAAATAGCCAACACTGGCACATAAAGTACTACTTAGTTGTTAACATTAGGCTCTACCCATGATAACATAAAAGGCTTTGATTTATTTCCAACTACTGGTACAATATAAATTCAACCTTTGAACTGCCTACAGATGGTGAATATCCTCCAGAACAAATGCTTCCAACTGATGGTCCTCAAAATGCACTTTCAAGCATTTTAATTCGTAAGTCGGGGGTGGGGAGGTCCACAAATTGTTAAATTTCTGGCCTAGTGGTCCACAGACTTCTACGGATTGGGAACCACTGCTCTAGAACATTACAAGTAGACAACCAACTTCCTAGAACTGTGAACTCTTTTAAACTGTTTATCAGGGGCCTATTTATACTGGGAGAATAAAACAACAAAAGCAAGTATAAACACAAAATCTAGTAAATAATAATCTTGAATAGAATAAAAGTTATAACAAATAACAGTGATGAGGCATCTATCTATCATTTCACAAATATATAACTTGTCACATGTAAATTTCAATCTTGAATGTAAGTACTTTGTTCTTACATGAAGGAATTTATTAATTAGTTTGGCTGTGTTGTAAACAAAAAATGAATTCATTCAAGAATGAAGTAAGAATATTACTTTAGGTACCCAAAAGAAACCCAGTCTGCATTTGATGTAAAATATGTTACCTGTTTTGAAGATGTTTCCACTTGGGTCCATTCTTTCTTATATTTGGAGAACTAGGATTATTTCTTTGCCTAATAGAGTACGGCATAGTTTTTATAAGCAATATGCTGATGATATATCGCAGAACACTTAAATGTTATGACTAGAGAGATGTCAGGAACTAACTTCTACATTTTTTATAAACGCAATATATGGGCGTTTCAAGACTTAACCATTTCCTAACTCAAATTTGGTAAGAACCATAGTATTTCAAAAGGTTTATATGGACTTAAACGAACATCACACCTGCCAGCGTCAAAAGTGGCCTATCGACAACTCCAACTTGACAAACCGCAACCGATCACTATCTACAAGGCAACATTTGATAAGAGCGATACAACAGGAGCATGCGTAGGTCTCATGAAACCTCCAAAATTCAGGTTCAACTTGTCACTTGTCACGCCTCTTTGTGATGGTAGTAGGTTATGCAACCTTCAACTCGGGAGGGCATTATCTTCTTCTTATTCAGTCCAACTTCAAAAATCATTCCTCACCTGCTGCTATCTATATTTAAGTTATAGAACCAAAACGAAAGAATTAAGTATATAAATGAATTAAAATTCGTTTAAGGAGTATATTTGAACTGCTTCCAAAACAGATAATAAGTTTGGTAATTACCATAAGGGTAATTGTTGGGATCTCACGCTGCTTATCAAAAGGGGGCGTGGCTTACATTGTTGACATTGAGGTTACGTCCCCACCACCTTCTCCAGCACCTTCACCTACACATTCGTCACTGTTTTTCGAAATGTTCACTTCTTCCTGGTAAATATTTACCGAAATATACATAATTTTACGTTTCCCACTGAAGATAATCACGACTGTCTCCGCTTTTTCAGAAAATTAACCACAATAATTACCAACTAGGAATTTAATTCAAATAATAATGTTTACATCGAAGTGAACACATTTTTATTATTATTAACAATAACAAAGTTAAAATAAATAAAATTGTATGTTCCCCATCGCATTAATCACGATATTCTGATTAAATTCATTATAAATTAATTAATTGAGTAGGGCTTTAATAAATAAATTGTTAGTTGGTCATTTTTGATCCTACAATTGAATTAAAATTTTTAATAAATTTTAATCAGTCTTGCGACTGGATGATTTTTCTATTATTTTATACTCATGCTATAGTTCATAATGGTGTGTTACCACAAAACTGAAGTTACCTAAAAACAAAACTCCTTATTATTATTAATTGATCAGTGATCATCTAAATCCTCAAGTGAATATATGAAGGGACCCCAAACAATTAAAGAAAAGGGTTAACTATTGTATACACCAAAACAGTAGTATTCTGAACTGCTGTAATTAATCTGCTATGGTATTTCTTCAGTGTTTGTACAATGAAACATCTGCAAAGCATAGGAGAGGTAGACTCTCCACTCTGCAATTTATGTAATTCTGGAGAAAATTTGGATACAACACATTTAAACCTATGCTCATGCTTACAGGAAAAAAGAAGCATGATGTAATCAGTAATAGGTTTCAAGAAACACTTATTCTCGTGGATGAACACTGTTTTTTACACTTAATTCCCAGACCATTTCACTCCTCACCCCTACTTATCGGAAAACCTTGTTTATGATTTATTTTGCCTTTGTCAGTTTAGGTTCTCTAATTCTAAATTCTATTATACATACTGATGGACTTTCATCTTAACACTAGTCCTAATCCTATCCTTACCCCCAATTCCCAAACTTCCTCCCACCATTTATCGGAGGACTGACTGGAACCTAGTTTGTCAATTTGCTATATTGTTGATAGACAGACTATTGACTGGCTCCAAAGACCTCAGAATAACATTGAAAACACCTGAAATAGGTAATGCTATAATTACTTCATTAACTCGAAACAGCAAGCAGTTCGGACTACATCCTTCCCCGAATACCATCAGAAAAATCGTTTAACACAAGAGCTTTCACAGTGCTCCAAAATGCCATTCCATATCATTCAGGCAAACAGCAAATGTTCAGATGTTTATCAGATCACAATCAGATTATATACTCGTAACTACCATTCCAAACCAATAAAAAAAGAACTTGCCTACTTTTAGATGAAAGTATTAGTAATGCTTATGATAACCGCCTGTGGAATCTTAACAAAAAATAGCCTAAAATATCATTGTATTACCTATCCTCTTGGAGATAACAAAAGATCTAAGGCTGCATCAGATCAGAAATAAGAATCTGCCAAACACCTTTATTCTCATCCCAGAATATCATCCAACCCATACTGCAAAATATAAGTTCTAATGGCATTATTTGCTGGATGCCGTCCTATATCAACATATGAGAATCCGAAAACCACAATACATTCATGGTATCCTTTCCTTCTGTTCCTCTGAGCACTCCTTGAACACCATATTTGCATCCACTTTATCAACAGCTTCCTTTGAAAAATCATTTGAGGGAGGGAGAATCAAAGGGGAACAAATGACAATTTCCTAATTTTATGAAAACACAGTTTAAAGTTAACATATTTTGATAAATTTCCTAAAATGTTGAAGTATGTATCTTACTTATATTGTGGCTCCACTTTATATCCCTTTATATCTCCCTTTTTATCTCCACTTTATATACAAATAATCAATTTCATCATAACTATTTCGTTATAATTAAATTTATTTGTTATTTTATTTTAGATTTTTATCAAAAATTTTCATTAAATAATTTATTGAAAGTTATAATGATAAAATTAGTACGATATTTAATTAATGTATAGTAATTCGGCAAATCTATTCTTCACCTGTTTAACAAACACGTGCCTAAATGTTTAATGTTTATTAAGTCTGGTCTGCTCAATCATTATTAATTAAATAGCCGCAATATTTTGACTGTGCGAAGTTAGCATAATCATTTGTCTTTTAATTGAAGGCTTGAATGAATGGCTGGATGAGAGAATATCTTTCTTTATATTATATACTGAATTTAATTTTTTAGTTAAAAAGCTAAAATTTTTAAATGGGACGAGAAGACCCTGTAGAATTTTATTAATTATTTAATAATTAATTGTTGGTTATTTCTTTAATTATTTAATAATTAATTTTGTTGGGGTCACATTGAGATTTTATTAACTCTCATAATTAATAGAATATTAATTTCTATTTTAAACAGCCTTTTTTAAGGATATTTAGTTTAAATTACCTCAGGTATAACAGCGTAATTTTTCTGGAGAGTTCTTATTGATAGAAGAGTTTGCAACCTCGATGTTGGATTAAAATTACATTTAAGTGCATAAGCTTATAATTTCTAGGTCTGTTTGACCTTTAAAGTTTTACATGATCTGAGTTCAGACCAGCGTGAGGCAGGTCGGTTTCTATCTTTTTAGGTTTAACATAAATTAGTACGAAAGGACCATTTATATCAAATATTTTGTTAAATATTGAATTTTATTAACTATCTTGGCAGATTAATGCAGTAAATTTAGAATTTATTTATGTAATTTAAATTACAGATGGTATTGTTTTTATTAATTTATTTATTAATAATTGTTTGTGTTCTAATTTGTGTTTCTTTTGTTACACTTTTAGAGTGTAAGATTTTAGGATATATCCACCTTCGTAAGGGACCTAATAAATTGGGTCTTATAGGTCTTCTTCAGCCTTTTTCTGATGGAATTAACTTATTTTTTAAGGAACAAATTTTTTCTTATAAATCTAATTATTTAATTTATTATATCTCCCCAATTTTTCTCTTATTTATATCTTTTTCAATGTGATCATTATTTCCTTTTTTATGCAATGTATATAATTTTGATTATGGAGTTTTATTTTTTATAGTTTGTACTGGTTTAGGAGTTTATGGTGTAATAATTTCGGGTTGATCATCAAATTCAAATTATTCTCTAGGTAGTTTACGTTCTGTGGCTGAGGTTATTTCTTATGAGGTTAGAATAATTATAATTATATTATGTTTAATTATTTTTGTTTTAAGATATAATTTATTAGATTTTATATATTATCAAGAATTAAGATGATTTATATTTATATGCTTTCCTTTATTTTTTAGTTGATTATCTTCTTGTTTAGCTGAAACTAATCAATCTCCCTTTGATTTTGTTGAGGGGGGAAGAGAACTAGTTAGTGGATTTAATGTGGAATACAGTAGAGGGGGATTTGCTTTTATTTTTTTGTCAGAGTATATAAATATTATTTTTATGAGTTTGATAACTAGAATTATATTTTTAGCTTGTGATTTATGGTCTTTGTTGTTTTATGTAAAGAATATAATTATTGTTTTTTGATTTATTTGAGTTCGAGGGGTTCTTCCTTGGTTTCGTTATGATAAACTCATATACCTAACTTGAAAATTATTTTTACCTTTATCTTTAAATATATTTATTTTTTATTTAGGTTTATTAATTTTTATATTATATTAATATATATTCCATTAAATTAAGTGTAAATAATTCAATGAAAGAATTTAACTTTCTTCACATAATTTCAAAGTATAGGTTTATCTAAAAGTTATTGGCTAATGTTAATTTTTTTCTAGTAATTTATCTCACATTTTTATTGTCATAGGATTAATTAAAAAGTATCTAAAATATAAAACTGTCAAGATTTGGCCTGTAAAGATGTATGGTTCTTCAGCTGGTCGTGCACCAATTCAAGTTAATAGGATAATGTAGTAACTATTCATCAAAATATTCTTTTTCTTGGAGGATAAAAAGCGTTACCTTGAAATTTTCTTTTATTAATTAAAGGTAATAGAATATTTAAAATTAATATAATTACTTAATATTAATATAATTACACCTCATAGTTTATTAGAAATTGACCGTAAAATTGCATATGCAAATAAGAAATACCATTGTGGTTGAATGTGAACTGGTGTTACTAAAGAATTAGCAGGGATAAAATTTTCAGGATCTCCTAAAGTTGGAGGTTCTAAAAGAATTAATAAAATAAATAATAATAGTGTAACTATTATTCCTATAAGGTCTTTAATTGTGAAATAAGGATGAAATGGTGATTTGTCATAATTTGAATTTAATTCTAATGAGTTATTTCTTCCTGTTTGGTGTAAAAATAATAAGTGTATGATTACTATTGCTGCAATGATAAATGGTAATAAGAAATATAATGTGAAGAATCGTGTTAATGTTGCATTATCAACAGAGTATCCTCCTCATAATCATATTACTAAAGTTTTTCCTAAATAAAATTAATTACTGTTGCCCCTCATAAAGACATTTGTCCTCAAGGTAAAACATACCCTACAAAACCGGTTCCTATTACTAGAAATAATAGTAAAACTCCAATAGAGTTATTCTTAATTTATAAGATCCATAATATAAAGCCCGTCCAATATGAAAATATAAAGAATAAAGAGGCTCCATGGATTGGCTGCTAATTTTGAATATGATTTGAAAAAAATTATTGCATTTTCAACTTTAAGCCAGTTGGGCTATATATTAAGAATTTTATTTATGGGAAATTATTTTGGTTCTTATTTTCATATATTAGCTCATGCTTTTTTTAAGACTTTAATATTTTTATGTGCAGGTTTGATCATTCATTGTATAAATGATTCTCAAGATATTCATCATATGGGTAATTTAATTACCTGTATTCCTTTTACTTGTTCTTCATTTTGTATTTCTAATTTGTCTTTGTGTGGATTCCCCTTTTTATCTGGGTTTTATAGAAAACATTTAGCTTTAGAATTTTAAAGTTATGGATTTAATAATGTATATATTTTTATTTTATTTTATATTTCTATTGGTCTTACGGTATAGTCTACGTTTAATTTATTTCTGCTTTGGAGGATCTAATAGATTAATATCAAATTTAAATTATAATGAATATAAAATTATATTATTATCATTAATTTTATTAACTATTGTATCTATTTTTGCTGGAAGAATTTTAAGATTACTAATATTCCCATATCCTGAATTTATGTTTCCCTTTTATTTTAAAGATTCTTCCCTTAATTTTTGTGTTTTTAGAAGGTTGATTAGGTTATAGTTTATCTTTATTATACACTAATGATAATATTTTTGGTATTTTAAATAATTACCTTACTGAATTTATAAGTTGCATATCATTTATGCCTAATTTTAGAACTTATATAACTTATAATAAGGCTTTATCTTTTTCAAGGATAAGATCATCTTTTATAGATTTTAGTTGAGGTGAATATATTATTTCATCTTCATTAATTAAATTAATGAATTATTTAAGTTCTTTTTATTCATTATATGAGGTTAATAATATCAAAATTTATTTAATTAATTTTATTTTCATATTCTTTTTTATAATATTAATTTAAATTTGGGTATCTTAAATTTTAAAGTTTAACTATGAAGTAGTTAATATAGGCGTTATTCTCCCAGGTACTTATAAATGTTAAAAATCTTATTTCCTCCCTGAAAATGAGGGGTTTTAGAATAAACTATATAAATAAGAGAAAAACGGAATTAAACCGCTTTAAAAGATAGTTAGCAGCTTCTTTTAGATTCTTCACTCCCTTTTAATTGGATTTTAGTATTAATAAATAATTTCATTAGCAATGAAAAGCCTCTAATTTTGGCTTCAATTAATTAGGTAAGGGATTAAATTTTAGCCTAAGTTTAGATCGGAACTAAATGTAAATTTTACATCATTACCTAATTTGAAGTAGATTATTTATTTATAGTTATTTTTTAATTGCAAATTAAATGTTAAAATTATAACTACAACCCCTATATACTTATTTGGCTCATTCTAGTACTCCATTATTTCATTCATGGTATAAAATTAGGACAGTAATAAATATTATGATAGTTATAATTAATGTTTTAGTTAATCTTCATTTTATTGTAATACTGATTGGTAATATAATTGGAATTTCAACATCAAAATTAAGAATAATACTGCGACTAGGAAAAATTGGATAGAAAAAGGGGTAAGTGCAGAACTTTTGGGATCAAATCCACATTCAAATGGGGAACTTTTTCTCGATTTTTTTTTTGATGTTTTTGAAATAATTGTACATATATATGTTATAATAATTTAAATAATTATTGATGTAATAATGTAAAATATTATCTTTTTCTTAAATTTAAGATCTTTTGATTGGAAGTCAAATATATTGTTTATACTAAAAAGATAATTTATCTACCTCATCAGTAAATTGAAATGTAAAGGAATAGTGATACTACATCTACGAATTGTCAGTATCAGACTCCTGCTTCAAATCCAAAATGGTGATTTATAGAAAAGTGGCATTTAATATGTCGTATTAAGCAGATTATTAAAAAAATAGTTCCAATGATTACATGTAATCCATGAAATCCTGTTGCTATATAAAAGCATGATCCATAAATTGAGTCACTAATACAGAATCTGGCTTCTTTGTATTCATAAGCTTGTAATATTGAAAAGTAAATTCCTAATATTACAGTTATTGCTAGTCTTTTAGTTGTTTCTGAAAAGTTATTTCTTATTAATCTTATGGTAGGCTCATGTTACTGTTATTCCTGAACATAACAAAATTATGGTGTTTAGTAGAGGGATTTCTATCGGATTAAATACTTCAATTCCCTTAGGAGGCCAAATTATTTCAATTTCTACAGTTGGAGCTAATCTTCTCTGAACAAATCCTCAAAACAATGATAAGAAAAAGAATACTTCTGAGATAATAAATAGGATTATTCCGATTTTTAAACTATTACTTACTTTAATTATATGGTGGCCTTGAAATGTGGACTCTCGAATAATATCTCGTCATAATTGGATTATAGTTAATAATAAAATTGTAATTCCTAAGTAAAACAAGTGCATTTCATTTTTATGGAATCATAATACTATACCTGAGGTTAAAGTTATAGCTCCAATAGATCGTGTTAAAGGTCATGGGCTATAATCAACTAAATGATAAGGGTGATTTTTGTGTATTTTCATATTTATTGCATAACTTCTCTAGTATAAAGTGTAGTTAATACTGAAAATACATATGATTGAATAATTGCCACTGCTGCTTCAAATATTATAAGCATAACTTGTACTATTATAATAAATACTAATACAATATTGTTTACTCCTAATGATTTATTTCCTAATAATCTTATTAATGAATTTAGAAAGTTTTCTGTTGTTCTTCTTTCAATTACAATTGGTATAAATCTATGGTCGGCACCACAAATTTCTGAATATTGTCCATATATTAATCCAGGTCGATTAATATTAATAGTTTCCTAATTAAGTCGACCTGGCACAGCATCAATTTTAATACCTAATGAAGGGATGGCTCATGAATGTAAAACGTCTGCTGCTGTAACTGCAACACGTGTTTGTGTATTTTAGGGGTAATACTGTACAATTATCTACGTCTAGAAGTCGAATTTCTTCTGATTTTAATTCATTTGTTGGTTTTATATAGGAATCAAATTCAGTATCTCTAAAATCTGAATATTCATATCTTCAGTATCATTGATGACCAATTACTTTTAGAGTAATAGAGGGATTATTATTTTCTTCAATTATATATAATAACTGTAGGGATGGTAAGGCAATAAAGATTAATGTAACTGCTGGTATTATAGTTCAAATTAATTCAATTGTTTGTCCTTCTAGTAAATATCGATTAATTAAATTATTTTTAGTTAATGTTATTATAATATATGCCACTATAACAGTGATTATGGATAAAATCATAATTGTCTGATCATGAAAGAATATAAGCTGTTCTATTAGCGAATAATTTGCGTCTTGAGTTAAAATATTTCCTCATATTGCTATTTCTAATAAAAGAGTTACTGCTCCCAAGATTGAGAATACTCCTGCTAAATGTAGAGAAGAAATAGCTAAATCTACTGAAGCTTCTCTATGAGATAAATTTCTTGATAAAGGAGGATAAACTGTTCAGCCAGTACCTGCTCCCGCTTCTGTTAATCTTCTAATTATAAGTAATGTTAATGATGGTGGTAATAGTCAGAACCTCAATTTATTTTTTGGGGAAATGCTATATTTGGGGCTCCAATTATTAAAGGTACTAATCAATTTCCAAATCCTCCGATTATAATAGGTATTACTATAAAGAAAATTATCACAGAGGCATGGGCTGTGACTACAACATTATAGATTTGATCATCTCCAATTAATCTTCCTGGTTGTCCTAATTCAATTCAGATAATTAATCTTATGGCTGATCCCACTACTCCTGATCATATTCCAAATATAAAATATAAAGTTCCAATATCTTTATGGTTAGTTCAGAATAATCATTTATTCAAAATATTGATACGGTGACTGAATAATAGGTGATAAATTGTAAATTTATTTATGGCTAGTTAAGCTTCCTATCAATTGGTTAATATTACCTTTACAGTCAATTATAATATGATATTAGACTGCAATTCTAAAGTAGATGAATATCTAAAGCTTATATAATATTTATATATCTTTAACTTTGAAGGTTAATAGTTTCATTTAACTTAAAGCTTTATTATTTTAAATGTTATAATATGTCAAAGATTGTGATTGTGATTCATTGGTTGCATGTTGAAAGGAGAGCTAGCCACAACAGCTTGAAACGAAGTGAGGAGATTATGGCGGAAAGGAAATCCTTATTTGTGAAATTTCCTGTTGACGGTAGAGGGCAGGGAGGGGAATGGCGCTATTTTCAAAAAATTAAAGACATTACATTCGAAGAATTGCAGGAAGTTGATGTTGTTGGGGAGACGGTTTGGTGGAGGAGCGGTTTTTTCAAAAAGTAGGGGAAAGGGGAAAAATGGTGGGGGTAGCTGGTGACGTGAGGATGCATAACCTTACATAGGCCACGCCCCCTTTTGATAAGCAGCGTGAGATCCCAATAATTACCATAAGTTTTTCAAATAATAATTTGGATGATACTTTTAAATCAGTCTATAAGTATTCTTAATTAGTCTCAATTTCTCGTCCACTCCTTCATTTAGCAATGTAAGGCGCTTTTAATATGATGTGGAGCCTGTAAAAAATGAATTAAAATATTAGTATACAATATATCTAGCGGTTTGGCAGTAAGAATTGCCATTAAAATATCTAATTTTTATATTAATGTGTAAAAAATCGGTTGGATAAGAATCCAATAATTATGTACACTAGCGTTATCTATTATTGGTTGCTAAAACTAAAATAGAGGTAGTGAACTTCGTGGCTGAATATGATAGTAGGGTCTAGATTGAGAGATATTTGTCATAGTTCTTCAGTAGTTAAACAGCAATTTGTTAGAATGAACCTTTTACGACTTTGACCATCTAATAAGGCTATCCTGTACTTAGTTTTTATAAATTTCTAATGCTTTTGACATTTCATTTAACATAGAGTTTTTATAAATTTCCAATGCTTTTGACATTTCATTTAACATAGAGTTTTTATAAATTTCCAATGCTTTTGACATTTCATTTAACATAGTCTTAAAATAAATATTTACTTTTTCATCATTTTGTATTTAAAAAGATCTAGAATAACGTTGACTTGAAAGATATATATTATCTTTAATTTTATTCTCTGAATTTTTCTTACTTCACAAATTTTAATGGATAGACTATTTAGGGGTATAATAAAGTATAGGAACACTGACAAACATCTCATGTTAGATCAGTTTGTCCAAGTAAAGAATAATCCCACAGTAAGTAGCTTATAGCTCTTTTTAGTTTGAAATATCGTTTAGATGTAGTGTAGTTTCTGATTGGTATATAAAATATGCATTTATTTGTATTATTCAGTAAAAGCACTTACTTTGTAGTGGAATGTTTTTAATACTGTTTTTGTTTGATAGTTTATAGGCACAACTTTAATCTTTTTACCATAATTTATTTAAATCATTTCCTTTTATTTACTATTTTTCCAGCCTAAAGCAGTTTTCTTTACTTGCATGGACAGTAGAATGATTCCTACTAGATTTACTAAAACAAATGTTGGAGATATGTTTGTTGGTAAAGATTTATTTTATGCTCAATATAATGATTATCAAAAAAAACTCTTCTTGATTTTATTTTATTTGCATGTTATGTAGTTCAATATTCACTCCTTTATCTAGGACTAAAAATTTAAATAGTAAAAACTGTAAATCTATTGTTTATAGTTGTTTATATATATATATATATATATATAAAAGATTTATTCCAAATGTTTAGCATTTTTATGTATCAGTAGTATTAATATTTTTGCTAAACACATTTTCAAATTATACTGCAAATCAGTATTTCTTGAAGCATTCGTAATGTCCCCTTATGGCTCGTGGTTCTTTACCTTTTTAATGATTGGCACCTCCTAGACCTAAAATTAGTTTTTATGTACATATTAATATTTTTTACTCATTTACAGGGTGTCCAATATAAATCGGTTTAAATGCTACAGTCAAACGGATGATCTAATGAAAAATGCTCATAGGTCTGCTTTTATTGATATATATATATATAAAAGATTTATTCCAAATGTTTAGCATTTTTATGTATCAGTAGTATTAATATTTTTGCTAAACACATTTTCAAATTATACTGCAAATCAGTATTTCTTGAAGCATTCGTAATGTCCCCTTATGGCTCGTGGTTCTTTACCTTTTTAATGATTGGCACCTCCTAGACCTAAAATTAGTTTTTATGTACATATTAATATTTTTTACTCATTTACAGGGTGTCCAATATAAATCGGTTTAAATGCTACAGTCAAACGGATGATCTAATGAAAAATGCTCATAGGTCTGCTTTTATTGATATATATATATATATAAAAGATTTATTCCAAATGTTTAGCATTTTTATGTATCAGTAGTATTAATATTTTTGCTAAACACATTTTCAAATTATACTGCAAATCAGTATTTCTTGAAGCATTCGTAATGTCCCCTTATGGCTCGTGGTTCTTTACCTTTTTAATGATTGGCACCTCCTAGACCTAAAATTAGTTTTTATGTATATATTAATATTTTTTACTCATTTACAGGGTGTCCAATATAAATCGGTTTAAATGCTACAGTCAAACGGATGATCTAATGAAAAATGCTCATAGGTCTGCTTTTATTGATATCGAAATGCGATTTGCGGGGTCTTTTCTAACTTTTTAGTGATTATAAATGAACTTATAATTTTTTATTAGTAAACACTGTAACACTGTAAGTGTTATCTGCAAACCCTTAGTTTTCACAACACGCCTAAAAAGTAAAGCTAAAAAGTAGTTGCTATTGGTAAAACTATAAAAGTAGACCTATGATTTTTTCCATTGTCATTTTTCGATTAGATCATCCGTTTGGCTGTGAGATGCATTGAGCCAATTTATATTGGACACTGTATAATATTGATATAGTTTATTAATATTAATTTCCTTTTTAAACCACCTTAACATTTATATTCAGGATATACGTTTAAGTGGAGAATATCAAACAATTTCCAATCATATTCCTGGTAAGTGCGATGCATTGAAGCAAAGGAAGAGAGTGTAGGAGCAGAAGTAGCAAATGCCAACATACTGTTTCTTAGTTTCTCACAGGTAAGGCAATCCAATGCTGGCTTCCATTGAAAACTTGTCTCTTGTGTTTGGTCAAGAACCACTGCCTTGTAGGGTGATGCTAATAAATATAGGGGTTCTAAATGTTCTACAAAAGTAAACTTTCTGACCTCACAATGACTGATAAAGAATACTAATAATTTTGCTTTATATGAATGGTTATATGATCCAGCTTTAAAAGTATGAATTGTTTTTTATCAATAAATATATAAATTTGAATGCCTAATTTACATAATTGTTAGCCCTGGTTTATTATAATACCTCTCCAAATAAAAGAGTCTGAATATAATAAAAGTTTGAGAAGCCCTGCTATTTAGAATGTTTCACTGTAGGTCTACTCTCAAAATGTACTCTGGTGGCTTTCAGATATCTATAGTCAGGGTTGGATCTACCAAGAGGCCCCCGGCATAGTGGCACAGGCTCTGCCAAAATATTTTTTAAATAACAAAGGAAATGTTTATGATGAGTTTAGAAAAGTCTTCATTTAATTTTATTTTGTAATTATTGTTGATTGAAGTTGCCTGTGTAATATTAATGAGTATTATTATGAGTTGTAGTAGGTGTAGACATGCAGACCGTGGCCTAAAACATGCTGCCCAGTGGAGTCGTTCGTTTATCATATTATTTTCCTAAGTGATGTTATTATACGATAAAATAAAAATTGTAATAATAAAGATTATTTTATTTTGGTAGCTGGACCAACTGCCCCTCCCTCTGAGGGTATGTAAGGGCAATGGCAAAAACTCGTGCCCAGTAGTATCCACACTTTAAATCCAGCTCTTTATATTCTGATATTTTTGGTGATAATGTACAGATAAGCTTCATAATTTTCTCTATCAATTCACCAATTCCTATTCTTAGCTTAATTCTTCTATAAGGTATCTATAGTCCTTGTTATATTTGTGATACTGATGATATAGCGAAACTTATGTAGCTATAAATAATTCTTCATATGTAATATTTTCTTTCCTTTTTTGAGAGAGAGAGGAGGATCAAAAATATGTTAGTTTCTTTAATGATTAGGCTTTTGTGGATTTTTTGTTTGTGCAAAATAACACTTTTTGTTGATGTGATGAGTTTTTAATTTTTTGTTTTTCTTATTACGTCAGTGATTGTTAACATGCTTGCTTATTTGACATTCTTCATGCGAATTTAAAAATAAATAAATATTAAACAATTTCTACTATATAGGGAAGTTAATATTTATATAATAAATTAATTTGTGAAAAGTACACTTCCCATAAATATATTATATAAACTTATATTTTTAAAAACACATTTATCACGACGTTTCGAAGTCCTTCTTCGTCTTTAAGCTATTTTTTTTCTACAATACAACATCCACTAATTAAATCCAAATATTTATAACTTAATTTACAATATCTTTTGTTACTATATTAAAGATAGTTTGCCTTTAATTTGCATTATTCTCTCCCCTATGTCCTGCCATCAGTATAATTTTAACCTTAGCCACAACAACCCTTATGACGTCCAAAATTCCTTTCACCTACGCGAACAATTATTATCCTTTACGATTCCTGACCACTACATACTTACCTCCTTCGACGTCGAAAGTTTATTCACCAACATTCCCATAGATAAAGCCCTCCGTATAATTGAAGACAACTGGACATCCATTGAACCCCATACTCCCCTTAACCGTTCCTCATACCTAGAATCCCTACAGCTTTGTTGTAAATCCGGTTACCTTACTTTCCATGGACAGTTCTTTAATCAAATTTCAGGACTTGCCATGGGAAATCCTCTTGCTCCTGACATTGCTAACATTGTCCTTAATGACCTACTTAATTCCGTAACTCCCCTATTCCCAAATGACATTATCTTCATTAAAAAATATGTAGACGACCTTCTCCTCATCCTCAATCCTGATAAAATTCCTGATATCCTATCAGCCTTCAACTCTTACCATCCCCGCCTACATTTTACCGTTGAACGAGAATTACAAAGTTCCCTTCCTTTCCTTGATCTCCTCATTATAAGAAACCCTGACAACTCTATATACACAGACTGGTATACCAAACCGACTTACTCTGGCAGACTTCTAAACTACTATTCCCAACATCCTTACCACCAAAAAATAAACGTCGCCAAAAACCTCATACATCGATGTCTTTCCCTTTCCGACTCCCACCTTCATGATACCAACATTAATCGTATCAAACAAATCCTCTTAACCAATAACTTTCCCCTCAATACCATCAACAAACTCATCCACAACTACAAAAACCCTCCCCTTCCCATCACCTCTACCACTACTTCTTCACCACCCACTACCACTCCCTTCTATAGATCTCTTCCATTCATCCCCGCCCTTTCTGAAAACATACAGAAATCCTTACGCTCCTCAATTCCCAATCTGCAAATTGCTTTCAAATCCCACAACAAACTTTCCAACCTCTACACACGTGTAAAAGATCCCATTCCTCTTAAACACCGTTCCCATGTCGTATACCGCATCCCCTGTTCCTCTCCCAACTGTAACTCTACCTATATCGGCGAAACTAAAAACCTCCTTAAAGATCGCATCACCCAACATAAATATTCCATCTCTTCCCGTAACCAGACTGCCTCTAAACTCTCAGAACACGCTTTATCCTTAAACCATACTTTTGATTTTGACAGTACTTCAATCCTCGCCACAGTCCCTAACCATGACAAACGACTCCTCTCAGAAAGCATCTTCATCCAATTAGAATCCCTTCCCGTCAATCAAAAAACTGATATACAAAATCTTTCTCTAACCTACTCCCAAGTATTCAATTTATTAAAAAAAACATAACTTTTCATTACACCCCCCCCCCCCCTTTTTTTTTTTTTTTTTTTTTTTTTTTTTTTTTTTTTTTTTTCTCCCCTCCCCGTGACAACTCCTTATACAAAGTATTTATTTAAAAAATTTCCGTAGTAAATTAAACCCCTATTGTTATTATTTAGCTTATACTTATTGTTTACTTAACTTTAAGTTTATTATTATATTATTTTTTTTAACTCGTCACCCACAACGACTCCTTATACAAAGTATTTATTTATTTTTTATATTTTTTATTTATTTTTTTCCTTAGTAAATTTAACCCGTAATATTATTTAACTTATACTTACATTTAACTTAACTTTAATTTTTTTCAAATTTAATTTTTTAACATTAATTTTTTATATATATAGTTTTCTAAATATACTTATATCAATACGTTTTTACAGTTTTCTAATCAATTGTTATGTCTTTTGATCACACCGCATTTAAATTTAGTGTTAGTTTTATTTCAAATCAGTAAGTTGGTAACATTGTTTTAACGGTTTTCCTAATTCCCGGCAATCCATTATTAATATTCAGTTGGCGCTAGACCACACGCCTCGCTGGTATGTAATTATCACGTTTTCTTTACATTTCCTCCTCCTCATTCTTTTCTATCCTTCTTCTTTCTTCACCACATAGGATTTTTATCTATTTTTGTTTTTGGGGCTTACATTATTTTATATTTTACTCCTTCATCTCATAATTACAAAAATCAGTTACAACAATGTCAACTTCTTTAACATCATAGTCATCTTTTGCATAACTTACAACTATCTCTGTATGCTTTTATATACTGTATGCATTTATGCTTTATGCTTTGCTATGCATGTATGCTTTACACATTACCAAACCTTCATATTATGTGTCTTTTTAATTAATAGATTTCATATATTTCACTATTCCCTGTGTAAATATCGCATTGTTTTTAATTTTTAATTTTTACATTGTTATTTCATTTATTTTATTTTATTTTATTTTTTCAATTGTCTTTTGTATTATGTAATTTAGTGTTATCCTTTTCTTTTTATTCTTTATACTTTTTATCTTACTTGTATTTTCTGTTTTTATCATTTATCATTTTTACTGTCACTGGTACTGTCTCTTTTCTATTTTTTCATTGTTGTTATTTTGTTTTCATTTTAGCCCTGAAGATGGCCTAAAATTTAGGCCGAAACGTAGGCACAATTATATAAGACCACACTTATTAAGTCTATTTTTTTGACCGCACCCCCGATCAACTTCTCCCTTTAAGTATAATTTTACTTTGTCAAATCCTAGCTGGTTATAATATATAAAAATGTTTAATTGGGGAGTCATTTTCCTTACTGTCTCTGTTACATATACTGCACTATCATAAAATTGAACCTTGTACTAATCCTTGTTGTCAAGATGCCTCCCCACCCATTCTCCTTACACTTGCTATTATTTTTGTTTTAAAATAATGTTACTATTATATTCTATATATTAAAATCAATATGCCTTTTGTTTAATTATTAGATCATAAATTATCTTAAATTTAGTTTATTAATTATGTCCACATAATGGTTTTTTAGATTGACCGTATCTCTTTTTAAATTAACTACCTTATTTATGTTTTTAGCAATGCCTATTGCTTCTAATGTTTTTCTATTTTTTGAATTTTTTTCTATTTCTAATATTTTGGGATTATCAAAATTAAATCTGTCGTTACTAATTATACTATGATGGGCCAAAGCTGTAATATTTTTATGCTTACTATTTTTACAATTACTGATGTGCTGCTTAGTTCTAGTCTGTAACTTTTTCGAGATTTCTTTATAGGTCATTTCACAGTTGCCGCAATCTATTTTATAAACTACCATTTTTAGTATAAAATAGTTTTTTAGTTATAAAATAACTATTTTTTCTGTCAATCATTTTTATTTCATCTTTCATTTTGCTTAAATGTTTTTCTAGTTTATTACCATTGTAAGTTCCTAGTTGTAAGTTTGTATGGTCATACTCCACCAATATCTTTTTTATTTTTTCAGTTAATTCGGGTATATAATTCATTTTATAGAATTTCACTTTGTTTATATCCTTTTTTTAATAATCATTATTGTTTTTTTGACTCTCATCCATTTTATTGTTTTTATCTTGTTTATCATTGTCAGAATAGTATTCGGTAATAGTTTTCTGTTTTGTTTTCTTTAAATTTTTCTCTTTATTGCATGTATGTTCAAAGTTTTTGGTTTTTAATCTGATATCATCTTTGTCAGTTTTATTATTGACATTAACCGTTTTGTTACTATCATTGCAGTGATTATTATTATTATACCAAATTTTGGGATAAAAATTATCTTCTAACATATCATAAATTATTGCTTTAATCTCTCCTATATGATTTTTATCAGTCAGCTCTTTTCCTCTTTTTATTAGGTTGTTTGCGACGTTGAACCTCTGCCAAAATGGATGGTTCGAGCAAAAATTCAGCATTACATTACTATTGGTATTTTTCTTAGTCCATTTAGTAGTTATTTTATTGTTATTAAGCATGATATTCATATCTAAAAATCTAATGTTGTTATTTTGATATTTTTGCCAGAATTTCTTGATCGTTTTCTTTGTTTGTTACCATTATTATATTGTCTATATATTTAATAGTATCGTCAATGTAAAAATAGTAAGAATAAAAATATTACAGCTTTGGCCCATCATAGTATAATTAGTAACCCCAGATTTAATTTTGATAATCCCAAAATATTAGAAACCGAAATAAATTAAAAAAATAGAAAAACATTAGAAGCAATACACATTGCTAAAAACATGAATAAGGTAGTTAATTTAAATACAGATGCGGTCAATCTAAAAAGGCATTATGCGGACATAATTAATAAACTAAATTTAAGATAATTTATGATCTAAAAATTAAACAAAAGGCATATTGATTTTAATATATAGAATATAATAGTAGCATTATTTTAAAACAAAAATAATAGCAAGTGTGAGGATAATGGGTGGGGAGGCATATTGACAACAAGGATTAGTACAAGATTCAATTTTATGATAGTGCAGTATATATGTGACAGAGACAGTAAGGAAAATTACTCCCCAATTAAATATTTTTATAAATTATAACCAGCTAGGATTTGACAAAGTAAAATTATACTAATGGTAGGACATTGGGGAGAGAATAATGCAAATTAAAGTAAACTATCTTTAAGATAGTAACAAAAGATATTGTAAATTAAGTCTTTTCACAAATTAATTTATTATATAAATAATTTATCAATCCCTAATTAGATTGATCCTTCTATACCATCATGCCGACGTCAACTAATAATAATAATAAACAATACCACTTACTTTTGTTAATTAATGCTAGCTAAATTTAATTTCAGTTCGTAATGCTGGGAATATCATTCCTCACTCACAGCACTTTCTTGACGAGTACACCACCAATGAGCCTGCTGCTTTGGAACTTGGCTGTGTAGTCAATGACATAAGACATATTATTGTGTGTGGACATTCTGATTGTAAGGTAGTCGTTATAGAAGAAACGTATCTTAAAAATATATTAACTCTGTAATTTTCTTTATTTTTCATAGAATCAGTTATATTGTTGGATATAATGTAAAAATGCATTAAAAATATTTGTTAATTGTTCAAGCTTACAACTGCATTATAGTAAATTAAGAAAATATGGTGGATGAGGTAATATGGCATGATAATAAAACTACCATTTTGTAGTAGTCCAATTAGTAAATTGTATATATCTGATTGACATCTCCTGCCACTACTGGCTGACCTTTTTTTCAGGCTATGAATTTGCTCTACAAATTAAGAGATGAAAACTTCGCTAGTAAAGATAATAGAAGAATTTCTCCTCTGCGTTCTTGGCTGTGCACTCATGCCTCATCATCACTTGAAAAATTTCATCAACTTGAGGTATATGATTAGAATTCAATTTGAATTGAATTGAATACAGATTTCTGTGACCAGAACCTTTGATGATATTTTCCTTAGCATTTTAGTTCTGGAATGGGGGTCTACGCAATCTTGTGAAGTTGGATAGCTGCTTGAGCAAAAAAGTAGCTAGTCAGTGAACCCCCGCATGGCTCTTTCACATGTTAAGCTACATTTTATTTTATTTTTCTTAATTGTGAAAATAGCAATGCTTAAAATAAATTGTAAAATTTTTGTTAATTTTGAAATTTCTTTCTACTTATATTTATTTGTATCTTTCTTATACTACGATGAGTTTAGAATTTTATTATATTGAAATTATGGTTTTAGTACAGCAGTTACGAAAAAGATTTTATGTAAAATAATATTTCAGTTTTCGATTACGACTCAAATTTCTAAATAAAATATTTTAGCCTTAGAATTAGTTAACCACCATAGAATTAGTTAACCACTTTATGCACATGTCTTATTAAATTTTCCTAAGATTTTTCAAAAATGCAATTCACAAAGAAAAAAATTGCACATATTTTTTATTACAATATGTTATATCTTGAAAATTTTATAAAATTTCTTTAATATTTACAGGTTGGAGGCTATCACAATCCATTAATTTTTCAATCAGAAACTGTTTTGAGAAAAATCGTAGCTTACATTGATCCGGAGGATAATTTTTGCATTGAAGATAAATTATCACAAGTAATTATGTTTTTTTTTTTAAAGAATCGTATTTGTAATAAATTGAACTAGTAAGACCTTTAACAAGGGTTTATTGAACATAAAATTTCATCACGATAAACTACTGTTGACATTCAATAGGGTATATAAATGATTTTTGAAAATAGCTTAAATAAATTATTTTTGTCTCAAAAGTTATATAAAACATTAAATCATTTACAAAAACATTCTTATTAAATAAAAAATATATATTTCCTTTGGGAAAGATATTTTGGCTATTCAAATGCACCATTTTTTGCGGGGGTTTATGTGACGTCATTTTTCATGTCAGCAAAGCGACTTTTTATTGGTTCTGATAAAACTTGCTAAATTTTATTTAATTCTGTGATAAGTAAAACCATGGAGCAAGAGCAAAAGCCTACATATAAGTATTGTCTTATGCCTATGTACAAGAACACAACAAAAAGTGCACCAGATAAAGTATCTTTTCTCGTTCCAAAAGTCTCAACTGTACGAGAAAAGTGGTGTAAAGCCATGAGAAGAGATAAAGTATCTCCAATAACTATAGTTTGCATTGTTTTAAAGGTCATTATAATGAATACATCCTTTACAATAGAATTTACCATTTAGTTTCTTTATGTAATAAAAAGTATTATAATCTCAAAAAGTTTTGATCGGCCTTTTGATGAATTTTTATTATTTTATATTTTTTATTTTTGGAATATTTATTAGCATATCAATGTATTTAAGTGAATGCAATTAGTATTTTTACTTTCCCTTACGAATATACGAAGTATATAGTAAGGGGAAGTATTGAGATCTTGAAAATTTTTAAATTCGAGTTTTCGATGGAAATACACGTTTTAAGGTCCCCTGAGTCCAAATGACCAAGTCTCGCAAAATGGTCTGTGTGTATGTGAACAGTCTAGCTCCAAAACGAAAAGTCGTACGATACTGAAATTGCGTATTTAAGGTTGGTACCTGCATGTGATATTACAGCACCATTTTCGTCAAAATCGATTAACCGGAAGTGCCACTTTATATAATCGATTTTACACTTTTTTACAATTTTCTCGAAAACGGCTCTAACGATTTTGATGAAACTTGCCTAAGTTATTCTTCATAAAGGTCTTTAACTTTTCATTTATGTAGTAAATCACCGAGGAATTGCAGGGAAAAAAGTTAGGATGAAAAGAATATTTTATTTGCGCATAGCATAAAAAGTATGCAATTTACGGTAAATTATGTGTAGAATTGTATGAAAGGTAAATGAATTATCTAAAAAACAATAAAAGAATCATCAAAATCGGAACAGTATTAGTAAAGATACAGCGCATCAGACTAACCGGAAATAGCTATTATATCATCGATTTTACACTTTTTTACAATTTTCTCGAAAACGGCTTTAACGATTTTGATAAAACTTGCCTAAATTATTCTTCATAAAGGTCTTTAACTTTTCATTTATGTAGTAAATCACCGAGGAATTGCAGGGAAAAAAGTTAGGATGAAAAGAATATTTTATTTGCGCATAGCATAAAAAGTATGCAATTTACGGTAAATTATGTGTAGAATTGTATGAAAGGTAAATGAATTATCTAAAAAACAATAAAAGAATCATCAAAATCGGAACAGTATTAGTAAAGATACAGCGCATCGGACTAACCGGAAATAGCTATTATATCATCGATTTTACACTTTTTTACAATTTTCTCGAAAACGGCTTTAACGATTTTGATAAAACTTGCCTAAATTATTCTTCATAAAGGTCTTTAACTTTTCATTTATGTAGTAAATCACCGAGGAATTGCAGGGGAAAAAGTTATGATGAAAAGAATATTTTATTTGCGCATAGCATAAAAAGTATGCAATTTACGGTAAATTATGTGTAGAATTGTATGAAAGGTAATTGAATTATCTAAAAAACAATAAAAGAATCATCAAAATCGGAACAGTATTAGCAAAGATACAGCGCATCAGTCTAACCGGAAATAGCTATTATATCATCAATTTTACACTTTTATACAATTTTCTCGAAAACGGCTCTAACGATTTTGATGAAACTTGCCTAAATTATTCTTCATAAAGGTCTTTAACTTTTCATTTATGTAGTAAATCACCGAGGAATTGCAGGGGAAAAAGTTATGATGAAAAGAATATTTTATTTGCGCATAGCACAAAAAGTATGCATTTTACGGTAAATTATGTGTAGAATTGTACGAAAGGTAATTGAATTATCTAAACAACAATAAAAGAATCATCAAAATCGGAACAGTATTAGCAAAGATACAGCGCATCGGACTAACCGGAAATAGCTATTATATCATCGATTTTACACTTTTTTAAAATTTTCTCGAAAACGGCTCTAACGATTTTGATGAAACTTGCCTAAGTTATTCTTCATAAAGGTCTTTAACTTTTCATTTATGTAGTAAATCACCGAGGAATTGCAGTGGAAAAAGTTATGATGAAAAGAATATTTTATTTGCGCATAGCACAAAAAGTATGCAACTTACAGTAAATTATGTGTAGAATTGTACGAATGGTAATTGAATTATCTAAACAACAATAAAAGAATCATCAAAATCGGAACAGTATTAGCAAAGATACAACGCATCAGTCTAACCGGAAATAGCTATTATATCATCGATTTTACACTTTTTTAAAATTTTCTCGAAAACGGCTCTAACGATTTTGATGAAACGCCTAAGTTATTCTTCATAAAGGTCTTTAACTTTTCATTTATGTAGTAAATCACCGAGGAATTGCAGTGGAAAAAGTTATGATGAAAAGAATATTTTATTTGCGCATAGCACAAAAAGTATGCAACTTACAGTAAATTATGTGTAGAATTGTACGAATGGTAATTGAATTATCTAAACAACAATAAAAGAATCATCAAAATCGGAACAGTATTAGCAAAGATACTGCGCATCGGACTAACCGGAAATAGCTATTATATCATCGATTTACACTTTTTTAAAATTTTCTCGAAAACGGCTTTAACGATTTTGATAAAACTTGCCTAAATTATTCTTCATAAAGGTCTTTAACTTTTCATTTATGTAGTAAATCACCGAGGAATTGCAGGGGAAAAAGTTATGATGAAAAGAATATTTTATTTGCGCATAGCATAAAAAGTATGCAATTTACGGTAAATTATGTGTAGAATTGTATGAAAGGTAATTGAATTATCTAAAAAACAATAAAAGAATCATCAAAATCGGAACAGTATTAGCAAAGATACAGCGCATCAGTCTAACTGGAAATAGCTATTATATCATCAATTTTACACTTTTATACAATTTTCTCGAAAACGGCTCTAACGATTTTGATGAAACGCCTAAGTTATTCTTCATAAAGGTCTTTAAGTTTTCATTTATGTAGTAAATCACCGAGGAATTGCAGGGGAAAAAGTTATGATGAAAAGAATATTTTATTTGCGCATAGCACAAAAAGTATGCAACTTACAGTAAATTATGTGTAGAATTGTACGAAAGGTAATTGAATTATCTAAACAACAATAAAAGAATCATCAAAATCGGAACAGAATTAGCAAAGATACAACGCATCAGTCTAACCGGAAATAGCTATTATATCATCGATTTTACACTTTTTTAAAATTTCCTCGAAAACGGCTCTAACGATTTTGATGAAACTTGCCTAAGTTATTCTTCATAAAGGTCTTTAACTTTTCATTTATGTAGTAAATCACCGAGGAATTGCAGGGGAAAAAGTTATGATGAAAAGAATATTTTATTTGCGCATAGCACAAAAAGTATGCAACTTACAGTAAATTATGTGTAGAATTGTACGAAAGGTAATTGAATTATCTAAACAACAATAAAATAATCATCAAAATCGGAACAGTATTAGCAAAGATACAACGCATCAGTCTAACCGGAAATAGCTATTATATCATCGATTTTACACTTTTTTAAAATTTTCTCGAAAACGGCTCTAACGATTTTGATGAAACTTGCCTAAGTTATTCTTCATAAAGGTCTTTAACTTTTCATTTATGTAGAAAATCACCGAGGAATTGCAGGGGAAAAAGTTATGATGAAAAGAATATTTTATTTGCGCATAGCAAAAAAAGTATGCAACTTACAGTAAATTATGTGTAGAATTGTACGAAAGGTAATTGAATTATCTAAACAACAATAAAAGAATCATCAAAATCGGAACAGTATTAGCAAAGATACAACGCATCAGTCTAACCGGAAATAGCTATTATATCATCGATTTTACACTTTTTTAAAATTTTCTCGAAAACGGCTCTAACGATTTTGATGAAACTTGCCTAAGTTATTCTTCATAAAGGTCTTTAACTTTTCATTTATGTAGTAAATCACCGAGGAATTGCAGGGGAAAAAGTTATGATGAAAAGAATATTTTATTTGCGCATAGCACAAAAAGTATGCAACTTATAGTAAATTATGTGTAGAATTGTACGAAAGGTAATTGAATTATCTAAACAACAATAAAAGAAACATCAAAATCGGAACAGTATTAGCAAAGATACAACGCATCAGTCTAACCGGAAATAGCTATTATATCATCGATTTTACACTTTTTTAAAATTTTCTCGAAAACGGCTCTAACGATTTTGATGAAACGCCTAAGTTATTCTTCATAAAGGTCTTTAACTTTTCATTTATGTAGTAAATCACCGAGGAATTGCAGGGGAAAAAGTTATGATGAAAAGAATATTTTATTTGCGCATAGCACAAAAAGTATGCAACTTATAGTAAATTATGTGTAGAATTGTACGAAAGGTAATTGAATTATCTAAACAACAATAAAAGAATCATCAAAATCGGAACAGTATTAGCAAAGATACAACGCATCAGTCTAACCGGAAATAGCTATTATATCATCGATTTACACTTTTTTAAAATTTTCTCGAAAACGGCTCTAACGATTTTGATGAAACTTGTCTAAGTTATTCTTCATAAAGGTCTTTAACTTTTCATTTATGTAGTAAATCACCGAGGAATTGCAGGGGAAAAAGTTATGATGAAAAGAATATTTTATTTGCGCATAGCACAAAAAGTATGCAACTTACAGTAAATTATGTGTAGAATTGTACGAATGGTAATTGAATTATCTAAACAACAATAAAAGAATCATCAAAATCGGAACAGTATTAGCAAAGATACAACGCATCAGTCTAACCGGAAATAGCTATTATATCATCGATTTTACACTTTTTTAAAATTTTCTCGAAAACGGCTCTAACGATTTTGATGAAACGCCTAAGTTATTCTTCATAAAGGTCTTTAACTTTTCATTTATGTAGTAAATCACCGAGGAATTGCAGTGGAAAAAGTTATGATGAAAAGAATATTTTATTTGCGCATAGCACAAAAAGTATGCAACTTACAGTAAATTATGTGTAGAATTGTACGAATGGTAATTGAATTATCTAAACAACAATAAAAGAATCATCAAAATCGGAACAGTATTAGCAAAGATACAACGCATCAGTCTAACCGGAAATAGCTATTATATCATCGATTTACACTTTTTTAAAATTGTCTCGAAAACGGCTTTAACGATTTTGATAAAACTTGCCTAAATTATTCTTCATAAAGGTCTTTAACTTTTCATTTATGTAGTAAATCACCGAGGAATTGCAGGGGAAAAAGTTATGATGAAAAGAATATTTTATTTGCGCATAGCATAAAAAGTATGCAATTTACGGTAAATTATGTGTAGAATTGTATGAAAGGTAATTGAATTATCTAAAAAACAATAAAAGAATCATCAAAATCGGAACAGTATTAGCAAAGATACAGCGCATCAGTCTAACTGGAAATAGCTATTATATCATCAATTTTACACTTTTATACAATTTTCTCGAAAACGGCTCTAACGATTTTGATGAAACTTGCCTAAATTATTCTTCATAAAGGTCTTTAACTTTTCATTTATGTAGTAAATCACCGAGGAATTGCAGGGGAAAAAGTTATGATGAAAAGAATATTTTATTTGCGCATAGCACAAAAAGTATGCAACTTACAGTAAATTATGTGTAGAATTGTACGAAAGGTAATTGAATTATCTAAACAACAATAAAAGAATCATCAAAATCGGAACAGAATTAGCAAAGATACAACGCATCAGTCTAACCGGAAATAGCTATTATATCATCGATTTTACACTTTTTTAAAATTTCCTCGAAAACGGCTCTAACGATTTTGATGAAACTTGCCTAAGTTATTCTTCATAAAGGTCTTTAACTTTTCATTTATGTAGTAAATCACCGAGGAATTGCAGGGGAAAAAGTTATGATGAAAAGAATATTTTATTTGCGCATAGCACAAAAAGTATGCAACTTACAGTAAATTATGTGTAGAATTGTACGAAAGGTAATTGAATTATCTAAACAACAATAAAAGAATCATCAAAATCGGAACAGTATTAGCAAAGATACAACGCATCAGTCTAACCGGAAATAGCTATTATATCATCGATTTTACACTTTTTTAAAATTTTCTCGAAAACGGCTCTAACGATTTTGATGAAACTTGCCTAAGTTATTCTTCATAAAGGTCTTTAACTTTTCATTTATGTAGTAAATCACCGAGGAATTGCAGGGAAAAAAGTTAGGATGAAAAGAATATTTTATTTGCGCATAGCATAAAAAGTATGCAATTTACGGTAAATTATGTGTAGAATTGTATGAAAGGTAAATGAATTATCTAAAAAACAATAAAAGAATCATCAAAATCGGAACAGTATTAGTAAAGATACAGCGCATCGGACTAACCGGAAATAGCTATTATATCATCGATTTTACACTTTTTTACAATTTTCTCGAAAACGGCTTTAACGATTTTGATAAAACTTGCCTAAATTATTCTTCATAAAGGTCTTTAACTTTTCATTTATGTAGTAAATCACCGAGGAATTGCAGGGAAAAAAGTTAGGATGAAAAGAATATTTTATTTGCATAGCACAAAAAGTATGCAACTTATAGTAAATTATGTGTAGAATTGTACGAAAGGTAATTGAATTATCTAAACAACAATAAAAGAATCATCAAAATCGGAACAGTATTAGCAAAGATACAACGCATCAGTCTAACCGGAAATAGCTATTATATCATCGATTTACACTTTTTTAAAATTTTCTCGAAAACGGCTCTAACGATTTTGATGAAACTTGTCTAAGTTATTCTTCATAAAGGTCTTTAACTTTTCATTTATGTAGTAAATCACCGAGGAATTGCAGGGGAAAAAGTTATGATGAAAAGAATATTTTATTTGCGCATAGCACAAAAAGTATGCAACTTACAGTAAATTATGTGTAGAATTGTACGAATGGTAATTGAATTATCTAAACAACAATAAAAGAATCATCAAAATCGGAACAGTATTAGCAAAGATACAACGCATCAGTCTAACCGGAAATAGCTATTATATCATCGATTTACACTTTTTTAAAATTTTCTCGAAAACGGCTTTAACGATTTTGATAAAACTTGCCTAAATTATTCTTCATAAAGGTCTTTAACTTTTCATTTATGTAGTAAATCACCGAGGAATTGCAGGGGAAAAAGTTATGATGAAAAGAATATTTTATTTGCGCATAGCATAAAAAGTATGCAATTTACGGTAAATTATGTGTAGAATTGTATGAAAGGTAATTGAATTATCTAAAAAACAATAAAAGAATCATCAAAATCGGAACAGTATTAGCAAAGATACAGCGCATCAGTCTAACTGGAAATAGCTATTATATCATTAATTTTACACTTTTATACAATTTTCTCGAAAACGGCTCTAACGATTTTGATGAAACGCCTAAGTTATTCTTCATAAAGGTCTTTAACTTTTCATTTATGTAGTAAATCACCGAGGAATTGCAGGGGAAAAAGTTATGATGAAAAGAATATTTTATTTGCGCATAGCACAAAAAGTATGCAACTTACAGTAAATTATGTGTAGAATTGTACGAAAGGTAATTGAATTATCTAAACAACAATAAAAGAATCATCAAAATCGGAACAGAATTAGCAAAGATACAACGCATCAGTCTAACCGGAAATAGCTATTATATCATCGATTTTACACTTTTTTAAAATTTCCTCGAAAACGGCTCTAACGATTTTGATGAAACTTGCCTAAGTTATTCTTCATAAAGGTCTTTAACTTTTCATTTATGTAGTAAATCACCGAGGAATTGCAGGGGAAAAAGTTATGATGAAAAGAATATTTTATTTGCGCATAGCACAAAAAGTATGCAACTTACAGTAAATTATGTGTAGAATTGTACGAAAGGTAATTGAATTATCTAAACAACAATAAAAGAATCATCAAAATCGGAACAGTATTAGCAAAGATACAACGCATCAGTCTAACCGGAAATAGCTATTATATCATCGATTTTACACTTTTTTAAAATTTTCTCGAAAACGGCTCTAACGATTTTGATGAAACTTGCCTAAGTTATTCTTCATAAAGGTCTTTAACTTTTCATTTATGTAGTAAATCACCGAGGAATTGCAGGGGAAAAAGTTATGATGAAAAGAATATTTTATTTGCGCATAGCACAAAAAGTATGCAACTTATAGTAAATTATGTGTAGAATTGTACGAAAGGTAATTGAATTATCTAAACAACAATAAAAGAATCATCAAAATCGGAACAGTATTAGCAAAGATACAACGCATCAGTCTAACCGGAAATAGCTATTATATCATCGATTTTACACTTTTTTAAAATTTTCTCGAAAACGGCTCTAACGATTTTGATGAAACGCCTAAGTTATTCTTCATAAAGGTCTTTAACTTTTCATTTATGTAGTAAATCACCGAGGAATTGCAGGGGAAAAAGTTATGATGAAAAGAATATTTTATTTGCGCATAGCACAAAAAGTATGCAACTTATAGTAAATTATGTGTAGAATTGTACGAAAGGTAATTGAATTATCTAAACAACAATAAAAGAATCATCAAAATCGGAACAGTATTAGCAAAGATACAACGCATCAGTCTAACCGGAAATAGCTATTATATCATCGATTTACACTTTTTTAAAATTTTCTCGAAAACGGCTCTAACGATTTTGATGAAACTTGTCTAAGTTATTCTTCATAAAGGTCTTTAACTTTTCATTTATGTAGTAAATCACCGAGGAATTGCAGGGGAAAAAGTTATGATGAAAAGAATATTTTATTTGCGCATAGCACAAAAAGTATGCAACTTACAGTAAATTATGTGTAGAATTGTACGAATGGTAATTGAATTATCTAAACAACAATAAAAGAATCATCAAAATCGGAACAGTATTAGCAAAGATACAACGCATCAGTCTAACCGGAAATAGCTATTATATCATCGATTTACACTTTTTTAAAATTTTCTCGAAAACGGCTTTAACGATTTTGATAAAACTTGCCTAAATTATTCTTCATAAAGGTCTTTAACTTTTCATTTATGTAGTAAATCACCGAGGAATTGCAGGGGAAAAAGTTATGATGAAAAGAATATTTTATTTGCGCATAGCACAAAAAGTATGCAACTTATAGTAAATTATGTGTAGAATTGTACGAATGGTAATTGAATTATCTAAACAACAATAAAAGAATCATCAAAATCGGAACAGTATTAGCAAAGATACAACGCATCAGTCTAACCGGAAATAGCTATTATATCATCGATTTTACACTTTTTTAAAATTTTCTCGAAAACGGCTCTAACGATTTTGATGAAACTTGCCTAAGTTATTCTTCATAAAGGTCTTTAACTTTTCATTTATGTAGTAAATCACCGAGGAATTGCAGGGGAAAAAGTTATGATGAAAAGAATATTTTATTTGCGCATAGCAAAAAAAGTATGCAACTTACAGTAAATTATGTGTAGAATTGTACGAAAGGTAATTGAATTATCTAAACAACAATAAAAGAATCATCAAAATCGGAACAGTATTAGCAAAGATACAACGCATCAGTCTAACCGGAAATAGCTATTATATCATCGATTTTACACTTTTTTAAAATTTTCTCGAAAACGGCTCTAACGATTTTGATGAAACTTGCCTAAGTTATTCTTCATAAAGGTCTTTAACTTTTCATTTATGTAGTAAATCACCGAGGAATTGCAGGGGAAAAAGTTATGATGAAAAGAATATTTTATTTGCGCATAGCACAAAAAGTATGCAACTTATAGTAAATTATGTGTAGAATTGTACGAAAGGTAATTGAATTATCTAAACAACAATAAAAGAATCATCAAAATCGGAACAGTATTAGCAAAGATACAACGCATCAGTCTAACCGGAAATAGCTATTATATCATCGATTTTACACTTTTTTAAAATTTTCTCGAAAACGGCTCTAACGATTTTGATGAAACGCCTAAGTTATTCTTCATAAAGGTCTTTAACTTTTCATTTATGTAGTAAATCACCGAGGAATTGCAGGGGAAAAAGTTATGATGAAAAGAATATTTTATTTGCGCATAGCACAAAAAGTATGCAACTTATAGTAAATTATGTGTAGAATTGTACGAAAGGTAATTGAATTATCTAAACAACAATAAAAGAATCATCAAAATCGGAACAGTATTAGCAAAGATACAACGCATCAGTCTAACCGGAAATAGCTATTATATCATCGATTTACACTTTTTTAAAATTTTCTCGAAAACGGCTCTAACGATTTTGATGAAACTTGTCTAAGTTATTCTTCATAAAGGTCTTTAACTTTTCATTTATGTAGTAAATCACCGAGGAATTGCAGGGGAAAAAGTTATGATGAAAAGAATATTTTATTTGCGCATAGCACAAAAAGTATGCAACTTACAGTAAATTATGTGTAGAATTGTACGAATGGTAATTGAATTATCTAAACAACAATAAAAGAATCATCAAAATCGGAACAGTATTAGCAAAGATACAACGCATCAGTCTAACCGGAAATAGCTATTATATCATCGATTTACACTTTTTTAAAATTTTCTCGAAAACGGCTTTAACGATTTTGATAAAACTTGCCTAAATTATTCTTCATAAAGGTCTTTAACTTTTCATTTATGTAGTAAATCACCGAGGAATTGCAGGGGAAAAAGTTATGATGAAAAGAATATTTTATTTGCGCATAGCATAAAAAGTATGCAATTTACGGTAAATTATGTGTAGAATTGTATGAAAGGTAATTGAATTATCTAAAAAACAATAAAAGAATCATCAAAATCGGAACAGTATTAGCAAAGATACAGCGCATCAGTCTAACTGGAAATAGCTATTATATCATTAATTTTACACTTTTATACAATTTTCTCGAAAACGGCTCTAACGATTTTGATGAAACGCCTAAGTTATTCTTCATAAAGGTCTTTAACTTTTCATTTATGTAGTAAATCACCGAGGAATTGCAGGGGAAAAAGTTATGATGAAAAGAATATTTTATTTGCGCATAGCACAAAAAGTATGCAACTTACAGTAAATTATGTGTAGAATTGTACGAAAGGTAATTGAATTATCTAAACAACAATAAAAGAATCATCAAAATCGGAACAGAATTAGCAAAGATACAACGCATCAGTCTAACCGGAAATAGCTATTATATCATCGATTTTACACTTTTTTAAAATTTCCTCGAAAACGGCTCTAACGATTTTGATGAAACTTGCCTAAGTTATTCTTCATAAAGGTCTTTAACTTTTCATTTATGTAGTAAATCACCGAGGAATTGCAGGGGAAAAAGTTATGATGAAAAGAATATTTTATTTGCGCATAGCACAAAAAGTATGCAACTTACAGTAAATTATGTGTAGAATTGTACGAAAGGTAATTGAATTATCTAAACAACAATAAAAGAATCATCAA
Organism: Rhaphigaster nebulosa; assembly: GCA_948150685.1. NCBI lineage: Eukaryota > Metazoa > Arthropoda > Insecta > Hemiptera > Pentatomidae > Rhaphigaster > Rhaphigaster nebulosa. Next base: position 98,222,245 of record OX411310.1, read on the forward strand.
AATCGGAACAGTATTAGCAAAGATACAACGCATCAGTCTAACCGGAAATAGCTATTATATCATCGATTTTACACTTTTTTAAAATTTTCTCGAAAACGGCTCTAACGATTTTGATGAAACTTGCCTAAGTTATTCTTCATAAAGGTCTTTAACTTTTCATTTATGTAGTAAATCACCGAGGAATTGCAGGGGAAAAAGTTATGATGAAAAGAATATTTTATTTGCGCATAGCACAAAAAGTATGCAACTTATAGTAAATTATGTGTAGAATTGTACGAAAGGTAATTGAATTATCTAAACAACAATAAAAGAATCATCAAAATCGGAACAGTATTAGCAAAGATACAACGCATCAGTCTAACCGGAAATAGCTATTATATCATCGATTTTACACTTTTTTAAAATTTTCTCGAAAACGGCTCTAACGATTTTGATGAAACGCCTAAGTTATTCTTCATAAAGGTCTTTAACTTTTCATTTATGTAGTAAATCACCGAGGAATTGCAGGGGAAAAAGTTATGATGAAAAGAATATTTTATTTGCGCATAGCACAAAAAGTATGCAACTTATAGTAAATTATGTGTAGAATTGTACGAAAGGTAATTGAATTATCTAAACAACAATAAAAGAATCATCAAAATCGGAACAGTATTAGCAAAGATACAACGCATCAGTCTAACCGGAAATAGCTATTATATCATCGATTTACACTTTTTTAAAATTTTCTCGAAAACGGCTCTAACGATTTTGATGAAACTTGTCTAAGTTATTCTTCATAAAGGTCTTTAACTTTTCATTTATGTAGTAAATCACCGAGGAATTGCAGGGGAAAAAGTTATGATGAAAAGAATATTTTATTTGCGCATAGCACAAAAAGTATGCAACTTACAGTAAATTATGTGTAGAATTGTACGAATGGTAATTGAATTATCTAAACAACAATAAAAGAATCATCAAAATCGGAACAGTATTAGCAAAGATACAACGCATCAGTCTAACCGGAAATAGCTATTATATCATCGATTTACACTTTTTTAAAATTTTCTCGAAAACGGCTTTAACGATTTTGATAAAACTTGCCTAAATTATTCTTCATAAAGGTCTTTAACTTTTCATTTATGTAGTAAATCACCGAGGAATTGCAGGGGAAAAAGTTATGATGAAAAGAATATTTTATTTGCGCATAGCATAAAAAGTATGCAATTTACGGTAAATTATGTGTAGAATTGTATGAAAGGTAATTGAATTATCTAAAAAACAATAAAAGAATCATCAAAATCGGAACAGTATTAGCAAAGATACAGCGCATCAGTCTAACTGGAAATAGCTATTATATCATTAATTTTACACTTTTATACAATTTTCTCGAAAACGGCTCTAACGATTTTGATGAAACGCCTAAGTTATTCTTCATAAAGGTCTTTAACTTTTCATTTATGTAGTAAATCACCGAGGAATTGCAGGGGAAAAAGTTATGATGAAAAGAATATTTTATTTGCGCATAGCACAAAAAGTATGCAACTTACAGTAAATTATGTGTAGAATTGTACGAAAGGTAATTGAATTATCTAAACAACAATAAAAGAATCATCAAAATCGGAACAGAATTAGCAAAGATACAACGCATCAGTCTAACCGGAAATAGCTATTATATCATCGATTTTACACTTTTTTAAAATTTCCTCGAAAACGGCTCTAACGATTTTGATGAAACTTGCCTAAGTTATTCTTCATAAAGGTCTTTAACTTTTCATTTATGTAGTAAATCACCGAGGAATTGCAGGGGAAAAAGTTATGATGAAAAGAATATTTTATTTGCGCATAGCACAAAAAGTATGCAACTTACAGTAAATTATGTGTAGAATTGTACGAAAGGTAATTGAATTATCTAAACAACAATAAAAGAATCATCAAAATCGGAACAGTATTAGCAAAGATACAACGCATCAGTCTAACCGGAAATAGCTATTATATCATCGATTTTACACTTTTTTAAAATTTTCTCGAAAACGGCTCTAACGATTTTGATGAAACGCCTAAGTTATTCTTCATAAAGGTCTTTAACTTTTCATTTATGTAGTAAATCACCGAGGAATTGCAGTGGAAAAAGTTATGATGAAAAGAATATTTTATTTGCGCATAGCACAAAAAGTATGCAACTTACAGTAAATTATGTGTAGAATTGTACGAATGGTAATTGAATTATCTAAACAACAATAAAAGAATCATCAAAATCGGAACAGTATTAGCAAAGATACAACGCATCAGTCTAACCGGAAATAGCTATTATATCATCGATTTACACTTTTTAAAAATTGTCTCGAAAACGGCTTTAACGATTTTGATAAAACTTGCCTAAATTATTCTTCATAAAGGTCTTTAACTTTTCATTATGTAGTAAATCACCGAGGAATTGCAGGGGAAAAAGTTATGATGAAAAGAATATTTTATTTGCGCATAGCATAAAAAGTATGCAATTTACGGTAAATTATGTGTAGAATTGTATGAAAGGTAATTGAATTATCTAAAAAACAATAAAAGAATCATCAAAATCGGAACAGTATTAGCAAAGATACAGCGCATCAGTCTAACTGGAAATAGCTATTATATCATCAATTTTACACTTTTATACAATTTTCTCGAAAACGGCTCTAACGATTTTGATGAAACTTGCCTAAATTATTCTTCATAAAGGTCTTTAACTTTTCATTTATGTAGTAAATCACCGAGGAATTGCAGGGGAAAAAGTTATGATGAAAAGAATATTTTATTTGCGCATAGCACAAAAAGTATGCAACTTACAGTAAATTATGTGTAGAATTGTACGAAAGGTAATTGAATTATCTAAACAACAATAAAAGAATCATCAAAATCGGAACAGAATTAGCAAAGATACAACGCATCAGTCTAACCGGAAATAGCTATTATATCATCGATTTTACACTTTTTTAAAATTTCCTCGAAAACGGCTCTAACGATTTTGATGAAACTTGCCTAAGTTATTCTTCATAAAGGTCTTTAACTTTTCATTTATGTAGTAAATCACCGAGGAATTGCAGGGGAAAAAGTTATGATGAAAAGAATATTTTATTTGCGCATAGCACAAAAAGTATGCAACTTACAGTAAATTATGTGTAGAATTGTACGAAAGGTAATTGAATTATCTAAACAACAATAAAAGAATCATCAAAATCGGAACAGTATTAGCAAAGATACAACGCATCAGTCTAACCGGAAATAGCTATTATATCATCGATTTTACACTTTTTTAAAATTTTCTCGAAAACGGCTCTAACGATTTTGATGAAACTTGCCTAAGTTATTCTTCATAAAGGTCTTTAACTTTTCATTTATGTAGTAAATCACCGAGGAATTGCAGGGGAAAAAGTTATGATGAAAAGAATATTTTATTTGCGCATAGCAAAAAAAGTATGCAACTTACAGTAAATTATGTGTAGAATTGTACGAAAGGTAATTGAATTATCTAAACAACAATAAAAGAATCATCAAAATCGGAACAGTATTAGCAAAGATACAACGCATCAGTCTAACCGGAAATAGCTATTATATCATCGATTTTACACTTTTTTAAAATTTTCTCGAAAACGGCTCTAACGATTTTGATGAAACTTGCCTAAGTTATTCTTCATAAAGGTCTTTAACTTTTCATTTATGTAGTAAATCACCGAGGAATTGCAGGGGAAAAAGTTATGATGAAAAGAATATTTTATTTGCGCATAGCACAAAAAGTATGCATTTTACGGTAAATTATGTTTAGAATTGTACGAAAGGTAATTGAATTATCTAAACAACAATAAAAGAATCATCAAAATCGGAACAGTATTAGCAAAGATACAACGCATCAGTCTAACCGGAAATAGCTATTATATCATCGATTTTACACTTTTTTAAAATTTTCTCGAAAACGGCTCTAACGATTTTGATGAAACTTGCCTAAGTTATTCTTCATAAAGGTCTTTAACTTTTCATTTATGTAGTAAATCACCGAGGAATTGCAGTGGAAAAAGTTATGATGAAAAGAATATTTTATTTGCGCATAGCACAAAAAGTATGCAACTTACAGTAAATTATGTGTAGAATTGTTCGAAAGGTAATTGAATTATCTAAACAACAATAAAAGAAACATCAAAATCGGAACAGTATTAGCAAAGATACAACGCATCAGTCTAACCGGAAATAGCTATTATATCATCGATTTTACACTTTTTTAAAATTTTCTCGAAAACGGCTCTAACGATTTTGATGAAACGCCTAAGTTATTCTTCATAAAGGTCTTTAACTTTTCATTTATGTAGTAAATCACCGAGGAATTGCAGGGGAAAAAGTTATGATGAAAAGAATATTTTATTTGCGCATAGCACAAAAAGTATGCAACTTATAGTAAATTATGTGTAGAATTGTACGAAAGGTAATTGAATTATCTAAACAACAATAAAAGAATCATCAAAATCGGAACAGTATTAGCAAAGATACAACGCATCAGTCTAACCGGAAATAGCTATTATATCATCGATTTACACTTTTTTAAAATTTTCTCGAAAACGGCTCTAACGATTTTGATGAAACTTGTCTAAGTTATTCTTCATAAAGGTCTTTAACTTTTCATTTATGTAGTAAATCACCGAGGAATTGCAGGGGAAAAAGTTATGATGAAAAGAATATTTTATTTGCGCATAGCACAAAAAGTATGCAACTTACAGTAAATTATGTGTAGAATTGTACGAATGGTAATTGAATTATCTAAACAACAATAAAAGAATCATCAAAATCGGAACAGTATTAGCAAAGATACAACGCATCAGTCTAACCGGAAATAGCTATTATATCATCGATTTTACACTTTTTTAAAATTTTCTCGAAAACGGCTCTAACTATTTTGATGAAACGCCTAAGTTATTCTTCATAAAGGTCTTTAACTTTTCATTTATGTAGTAAATCACCGAGGAATTGCAGTGGAAAAAGTTATGATGAAAAGAATATTTTATTTGCGCATAGCACAAAAAGTATGCAACTTACAGTAAATTATGTGTAGAATTGTACGAATGGTAATTGAATTATCTAAACAACAATAAAAGAATCATCAAAATCGGAACAGTATTAGCAAAGATACAACGCATCAGTCTAACCGGAAATAGCTATTATATCATCGATTTACACTTTTTTAAAATTGTCTCGAAAACGGCTCTAACGATTTTGATAAAACTTGCCTAAATTATTCTTCATAAAGGTCTTTAACTTTTCATTTATGTAGTAAATCACCGAGGAATTGCAGGGGAAAAAGTTATGATGAAAAGAATATTTTATTTGCGCATAGCATAAAAAGTATGCAATTTACGGTAAATTATGTGTAGAATTGTATGAAAGGTAATTGAATTATCTAAAAAACAATAAAAGAATCATCAAAATCGGAACAGTATTAGCAAAGATACAGCGCATCAGTCTAACTGGAAATAGCTATTATATCATCAATTTTACACTTTTATACAATTTTCTCGAAAACGGCTCTAACGATTTTGATGAAACTTGCCTAAATTATTCTTCATAAAGGTCTTTAACTTTTCATTTATGTAGTAAATCACCGAGGAATTGCAGGGGAAAAAGTTATGATGAAAAGAATATTTTATTTGCGCATAGCACAAAAAGTATGCAACTTACAGTAAATTATGTGTAGAATTGTACGAAAGGTAATTGAATTATCTAAACAACAATAAAAGAATCATCAAAATCGGAACAGAATTAGCAAAGATACAACGCATCAGTCTAACCGGAAATAGCTATTATATCATCGATTTTACACTTTTTTAAAATTTCCTCGAAAACGGCTCTAACGATTTTGATGAAACTTGCCTAAGTTATTCTTCATAAAGGTCTTTAACTTTTCATTTATGTAGTAAATCACCGAGGAATTGCAGGGGAAAAAGTTATGATGAAAAGAATATTTTATTTGCGCATAGCACAAAAAGTATGCAACTTACAGTAAATTATGTGTAGAATTGTACGAAAGGTAATTGAATTATCTAAACAACAATAAAAGAATCATCAAAATCGGAACAGTATTAGCAAAGATACAACGCATCAGTCTAACCGGAAATAGCTATTATATCATCGATTTTACACTTTTTTAAAATTTTCTCGAAAACGGCTCTAACGATTTTGATGAAACTTGCCTAAGTTATTCTTCATAAAGGTCTTTAACTTTTCATTTATGTAGTAAATCACCGAGGAATTGCAGGGGAAAAAGTTATGATGAAAAGAATATTTTATTTGCGCATAGCAAAAAAAGTATGCAACTTACAGTAAATTATGTGTAGAATTGTACGAAAGGTAATTGAATTATCTAAACAACAATAAAAGAATCATCAAAATCGGAACAGTATTAGCAAAGATACAACGCATCAGTCTAACCGGAAATAGCTATTATATCATCGATTTTACACTTTTTTAAAATTTTCTCGAAAACGGCTCTAACGATTTTGATGAAACTTGTCTAAGTTATTCTTCATAAAGGTCTTTAACTTTTCATTTATGTAGTAAATCACCGAGGAATTGCAGGGGAAAAAGTTATGATGAAAAGAATATTTTATTTGCGCATAGCACAAAAAGTATGCAACTTATAGTAAATTATGTGTAGAATTGTACGAAAGGTAATTGAATTATCTAAACAACAATAAAAGAATCATCAAAATCGGAACAGTATTAGCAAAGATACAACGCATCAGTCTAACCGGAAATAGCTATTATATCATCGATTTTACACTTTTTTAAAATTTTCTCGAAAACGGCTCTAACGATTTTGATGAAACGCCTAAGTTATTCTTCATAAAGGTCTTTAACTTTTCATTTATGTAGTAAATCACCGAGGAATTGCAGGGGAAAAAGTTATGATGAAAAGAATATTTTATTTGCGCATAGCACAAAAAGTATGCAACTTATAGTAAATTATGTGTAGAATTGTACGAAAGGTAATTGAATTATCTAAACAACAATAAAAGAATCATCAAAATCGGAACAGTATTAGCAAAGATACAACGCATCAGTCTAACCGGAAATAGCTATTATATCATCGATTTACACTTTTTTAAAATTTTCTCGAAAACGGCTCTAACGATTTTGATGAAACTTGTCTAAGTTATTCTTCATAAAGGTCTTTAACTTTTCATTTATGTAGTAAATCACCGAGGAATTGCAGGGGAAAAAGTTATGATGAAAAGAATATTTTATTTGCGCATAGCACAAAAAGTATGCAACTTACAGTAAATTATGTGTAGAATTGTACGAATGGTAATTGAATTATCTAAACAACAATAAAAGAATCATCAAAATCGGAACAGTATTAGCAAAGATACAACGCATCAGTCTAACCGGAAATAGCTATTATATCATCGATTTACACTTTTTTAAAATTTTCTCGAAAACGGCTTTAACGATTTTGATAAAACTTGCCTAAATTATTCTTCATAAAGGTCTTTAACTTTTCATTTATGTAGTAAATCACCGAGGAATTGCAGGGGAAAAAGTTATGATGAAAAGAATATTTTATTTGCGCATAGCATAAAAAGTATGCAATTTACGGTAAATTATGTGTAGAATTGTATGAAAGGTAATTGAATTATCTAAAAAACAATAAAAGAATCATCAAAATCGGAACAGTATTAGCAAAGATACAGCGCATCAGTCTAACTGGAAATAGCTATTATATCATCAATTTTACACTTTTATACAATTTTCTCGAAAACGGCTCTAACGATTTTGATGAAACGCCTAAGTTATTCTTCATAAAGGTCTTTAACTTTTCATTTATGTAGTAAATCACCGAGGAATTGCAGGGGAAAAAGTTATGATGAAAAGAATATTTTATTTGCGCATAGCACAAAAAGTATGCAACTTACAGTAAATTATGTGTAGAATTGTACGAAAGGTAATTGAATTATCTAAACAACAATAAAAGAATCATCAAAATCGGAACAGAATTAGCAAAGATACAACGCATCAGTCTAACCGGAAATAGCTATTATATCATCGATTTTACACTTTTTTAAAATTTCCTCGAAAACGGCTCTAACGATTTTGATGAAACTTGCCTAAGTTATTCTTCATAAAGGTCTTTAACTTTTCATTTATGTAGTAAATCACCGAGGAATTGCAGGGGAAAAAGTTATGATGAAAAGAATATTTTATTTGCGCATAGCACAAAAAGTATGCAACTTACAGTAAATTATGTGTAGAATTGTACGAAAGGTAATTGAATTATCTAAACAACAATAAAAGAATCATCAAAATCGGAACAGTATTAGCAAAGATACAACGCATCAGTCTAACCGGAAATAGCTATTATATCATCGATTTTACACTTTTTTAAAATTTTCTCGAAAACGGCTCTAACGATTTTGATGAAACTTGCCTAAGTTATTCTTCATAAAGGTCTTTAACTTTTCATTTATGTAGTAAATCACCGAGGAATTGCAGGGGAAAAAGTTATGATGAAAAGAATATTTTATTTGCGCATAGCAAAAAAAGTATGCAACTTACAGTAAATTATGTGTAGAATTGTACGAAAGGTAATTGAATTATCTAAACAACAATAAAAGAATCATCAAAATCGGAACAGTATTAGCAAAGATACAACGCATCAGTCTAACCGGAAATAGCTATTATATCATCGATTTTACACTTTTTTAAAATTTTCTCGAAAACGGCTCTAACGATTTTGATGAAACTTGCCTAAGTTATTCTTCATAAAGGTCTTTAACTTTTCATTTATGTAGTAAATCACCGAGGAATTGCAGGGGAAAAAGTTATGATGAAAAGAATATTTTATTTGCGCATAGCACAAAAAGTATGCAACTTATAGTAAATTATGTGTAGAATTGTACGAAAGGTAATTGAATTATCTAAACAACAATAAAAGAATCATCAAAATCGGAACAGTATTAGCAAAGATACAACGCATCAGTCTAACCGGAAATAGCTATTATATCATCGATTTACACTTTTTTAAAATTTTCTCGAAAACGGCTCTAACGATTTTGATGAAACTTGTCTAAGTTATTCTTCATAAAGGTCTTTAACTTTTCATTTATGTAGTAAATCACCGAGGAATTGCAGGGGAAAAAGTTATGATGAAAAGAATATTTTATTTGCGCATTGCACAAAAAGTATGCAACTTACAGTAAATTATGTGTAGAATTGTACGAATGGTAATTGAATTATCTAAACAACAATAAAAGAATCATCAAAATCGGAACAGTATTAGCAAAGATACAACGCATCAGTCTAACCGGAAATAGCTATTATATCATCGATTTTACACTTTTTTAAAATTTTCTCGAAAACGGCTCTAACGATTTTGATGAAACGCCTAAGTTATTCTTCATAAAGGTCTTTAACTTTTCATTTATGTAGTAAATCACCGAGGAATTGCAGTGGAAAAAGTTATGATGAAAAGAATATTTTATTTGCGCATAGCACAAAAAGTATGCAACTTACAGTAAATTATGTGTAGAATTGTACGAATGGTAATTGAATTATCTAAACAACAATAAAAGAATCATCAAAATCGGAACAGTATTAGCAAAGATACAACGCATCAGTCTAACTGGAAATAGCTATTATATCATCGATTTACACTTTTTAAAAATTGTCTCGAAAACGGCTTTAACGATTTTGATAAAACTTGCCTAAATTATTCTTCATAAAGGTCTTTAACTTTTCATTATGTAGTAAATCACCGAGGAATTGCAGGGGAAAAAGTTATGATGAAAAGAATATTTTATTTGCGCATAGCATAAAAAGTATGCAATTTACGGTAAATTATGTGTAGAATTGTATGAAAGGTAATTGAATTATCTAAAAAACAATAAAAGAATCATCAAAATCGGAACAGTATTAGCAAAGATACAGCGCATCAGTCTAACTGGAAATAGCTATTATATCATCAATTTTACACTTTTATACAATTTTCTCGAAAACGGCTCTAACGATTTTGATGAAACTTGCCTAAATTATTCTTCATAAAGGTCTTTAACTTTTCATTTATGTAGTAAATCACCGAGGAATTGCAGGGGAAAAAGTTATGATGAAAAGAATATTTTATTTGCGCATAGCACAAAAAGTATGCAACTTACAGTAAATTATGTGTAGAATTGTACGAAAGGTAATTGAATTATCTAAACAACAATAAAAGAATCATCAAAATCGGAACAGAATTAGCAAAGATACAACGCATCAGTCTAACCGGAAATAGCTATTATATCATCGATTTTACACTTTTTTAAAATTTCCTCGAAAACGGCTCTAACGATTTTGATGAAACTTGCCTAAGTTATTCTTCATAAAGGTCTTTAACTTTTCATTTATGTAGTAAATCACCGAGGAATTGCAGGGGAAAAAGTTATGATGAAAAGAATATTTTATTTGCGCATAGCACAAAAAGTATGCAACTTACAGTAAATTATGTGTAGAATTGTACGAAAGGTAATTGAATTATCTAAACAACAATAAAAGAATCATCAAAATCGGAACAGTATTAGCAAAGATACAACGCATCAGTCTAACCGGAAATAGCTATTATATCATCGATTTTACACTTTTTTAAAATTTTCTCGAAAACGGCTCTAACGATTTTGATGAAACTTGCCTAAGTTATTCTTCATAAAGGTCTTTAACTTTTCATTTATGTAGTAAATCACCGAGGAATTGCAGGGGAAAAAGTTATGATGAAAAGAATATTTTATTTGCGCATAGCAAAAAAAGTATGCAACTTACAGTAAATTATGTGTAGAATTGTACGAAAGGTAATTGAATTATCTAAACAACAATAAAAGAATCATCAAAATCGGAACAGTATTAGCAAAGATACAACGCATCAGTCTAACCGGAAATAGCTATTATATCATCGATTTTACACTTTTTTAAAATTTTCTCGAAAACGGCTCTAACGATTTTGATGAAACTTGCCTAAGTTATTCTTCATAAAGGTCTTTAACTTTTCATTTATGTAGTAAATCACCGAGGAATTGCAGGGGAAAAAGTTATGATGAAAAGAATATTTTATTTGCGCATAGCACAAAAAGTATGCATTTTACGGTAAATTATGTTTAGAATTGTACGAAAGGTAATTGAATTATCTAAACAACAATAAAAGAATCATCAAAATCGGAACAGTATTAGCAAAGATACAACGCATCAGTCTAACCGGAAATAGCTATTATATCATCGATTTTACACTTTTTTAAAATTTTCTCGAAAACGGCTCTAACGATTTTGATGAAACTTGCCTAAGTTATTCTTCATAAAGGTCTTTAACTTTTCATTTATGTAGTAAATCACCGAGGAATTGCAGTGGAAAAAGTTATGATGAAAAGAATATTTTATTTGCGCATAGCACAAAAAGTATGCAACTTACAGTAAATTATGTGTAGAATTGTACGAATGGTAATTGAATTATCTAAACAACAATAAAAGAATCATCAAAATCGGAACAGTATTAGCAAAGATACAACGCATCAGTCTAACCGGAAATAGCTATTATATCATCGATTTACACTTTTTTAAAATTTTCTCGAAAACGGCTTTAACGATTTTGATAAAACTTGCCTAAATTATTCTTCATAAAGGTCTTTAACTTTTCATTTATGTAGTAAATCACCGAGGAATTGCAGGGGAAAAAGTTATGATGAAAAGAATATTTTATTTGCGCATAGCACAAAAAGTATGCAACTTACAGTAAATTATGTGTAGAATTGTACGAATGGTAATTGAATTATCTAAACAACAATAAAAGAATCATCAAAATCGGAACAGTATTAGCAAAGATACAACGCATCAGTCTAACCGGAAATAGCTATTATATCATCGATTTACACTTTTTTAAAATTTTCTCGAAAACGGCTTTAACGATTTTGATAAAACTTGCCTAAATTATTCTTCATAAAGGTCTTTAACTTTTCATTTATGTAGTAAATCACCGAGGAATTGCAGGGGAAAAAGTTATGATGAAAAGAATATTTTATTTGCGCATAGCACAAAAAGTATGCAACTTATAGTAAATTATGTGTAGAATTGTACGAAAGGTAATTGAATTATCTAAACAACAATAAAAGAATCATCAAAATCGGAACAGTATTAGCAAAGATACAACGCATCAGTCTAACCGGAAATAGCTATTATATCATCGATTTTACACTTTTTTAAAATTTTCTCGAAAACGGCTCTAACGATTTTGATGAAACTTGCCTAAGTTATTCTTCATAAAGGTCTTTAACTTTTCATTTATGTAGTAAATCACCGAGGAATTGCAGGGGAAAAAGTTATGATGAAAAGAATATTTTATTTGCGCATAGCACAAAAAGTATGCATTTTACGGTAAATTATGTGTAGAATTGTACGAAAGGTAATTGAATTATCTAAACAACAATAAAAGAATCATCAAAATCGGAACAGTATTAGCACAGATACAACGCATCAGTCTAACCGGAAATAGCTATTATATCATCGATTTTACACTTTTTTAAAATTTTCTCGAAAACGGCTCTAACGATTTTGATGAAACGCCTAAGTTATTCTTCATAAAGGTCTTTAACTTTTCATTTATATAGTAAATCACCGAGGAATTGCAGTGGAAAAAGTTATGATGAAAAGAATATTTTATTTGCGCATAGCAAAAAAAGTATGCAACTTACAGTAAATTATGTGTAGAATTGTACGAAAGGTAATTGAATTATCTAAACAACAATAAAAGAATCATCAAAATCGGAACAGTATTAGCAAAGATACAACGCATCAGTCTAACCGGAAATAGCTATTATATCATCGATTTTACACTTTTTTAAAATTTTCTCGAAAACGGCTCTAACGATTTTGATGAAACTTGCCTAAGTTATTCTTCATAAAGGTCTTTAACTTTTCATTTATGTAGTAAATCACCGAGGAATTGCAGGGGAAAAAGTTATGATGAAAAGAATATTTTATTTGCGCATAGCACAAAAAGTATGCAACTTATAGTAAATTATGTGTAGAATTGTACGAAAGGTAATTGAATTATCTAAACAACAATAAAAGAATCATCAAAATCGGAACAGTATTAGCAAAGATACAACGCATCAGTCTAACCGGAAATAGCTATTATATCATCGATTTACACTTTTTTAAAATTTTCTCGAAAACGGCTCTAACGATTTTGATGAAACTTGTCTAAGTTATTCTTCATAAAGGTCTTTAACTTTTCATTTATGTAGTAAATCACCGAGGAATTGCAGGGGAAAAAGTTATGATGAAAAGAATATTTTATTTGCGCATTGCACAAAAAGTATGCAACTTACAGTAAATTATGTGTAGAATTGTACGAATGGTAATTGAATTATCTAAACAACAATAAAAGAATCATCAAAATCGGAACAGTATTAGCAAAGATACAACGCATCAGTCTAACCGGAAATAGCTATTATATCATCGATTTTACACTTTTTTAAAATTTTCTCGAAAACGGCTCTAACGATTTTGATGAAACGCCTAAGTTATTCTTCATAAAGGTCTTTAACTTTTCATTTATGTAGTAAATCACCGAGGAATTGCAGTGGAAAAAGTTATGATGAAAAGAATATTTTATTTGCGCATAGCACAAAAAGTATGCAACTTACAGTAAATTATGTGTAGAATTGTACGAATGGTAATTGAATTATCTAAACAACAATAAAAGAATCATCAAAATCGGAACAGTATTAGCAAAGATACAACGCATCAGTCTAACTGGAAATAGCTATTATATCATCGATTTACACTTTTTAAAAATTGTCTCGAAAACGGCTTTAACGATTTTCATAAAACTTGCCTAAATTATTCTTCATAAAGGTCTTTAACTTTTCATTATGTAGTAAATCACCGAGGAATTGCAGGGGAAAAAGTTATGATGAAAAGAATATTTTATTTGCGCATAGCATAAAAAGTATGCAATTTACGGTAAATTATGTGTAGAATTGTATGAAAGGTAATTGAATTATCTAAAAAACAATAAAAGAATCATCAAAATCGGAACAGTATTAGCAAAGATACAGCGCATCAGTCTAACTGGAAATAGCTATTATATCATCAATTTTACACTTTTATACAATTTTCTCGAAAACGGCTCTAACGATTTTGATGAAACTTGCCTAAATTATTCTTCATAAAGGTCTTTAACTTTTCATTTATGTAGTAAATCACCGAGGAATTGCAGGGGAAAAAGTTATGATGAAAAGAATATTTTATTTGCGCATAGCACAAAAAGTATGCAACTTACAGTAAATTATGTGTAGAATTGTACGAAAGGTAATTGAATTATCTAAACAACAATAAAAGAATCATCAAAATCGGAACAGAATTAGCAAAGATACAACGCATCAGTCTAACCGGAAATAGCTATTATATCATCGATTTTACACTTTTTTAAAATTTCCTCGAAAACGGCTCTAACGATTTTGATGAAACTTGCCTAAGTTATTCTTCATAAAGGTCTTTAACTTTTCATTTATGTAGTAAATCACCGAGGAATTGCAGGGGAAAAAGTTATGATGAAAAGAATATTTTATTTGCGCATAGCACAAAAAGTATGCAACTTACAGTAAATTATGTGTAGAATTGTACGAAAGGTAATTGAATTATCTAAACAACAATAAAAGAATCATCAAAATCGGAACAGTATTAGCAAAGATACAACGCATCAGTCTAACCGGAAATAGCTATTATATCATCGATTTTACACTTTTTTAAAATTTTCTCGAAAACGGCTCTAACGATTTTGATGAAACTTGCCTAAGTTATTCTTCATAAAGGTCTTTAACTTTTCATTTATGTAGTAAATCACCGAGGAATTGCAGGGGAAAAAGTTATGATGAAAAGAATATTTTATTTGCGCATAGCAAAAAAAGTATGCAACTTACAGTAAATTATGTGTAGAATTGTACGAAAGGTAATTGAATTATCTAAACAACAATAAAAGAATCATCAAAATCGGAACAGTATTAGCAAAGATACAACGCATCAGTCTAACCGGAAATAGCTATTATATCATCGATTTTACACTTTTTTAAAATTTTCTCGAAAACGGCTCTAACGATTTTGATGAAACTTGCCTAAGTTATTCTTCATAAAGGTCTTTAACTTTTCATTTATGTAGTAAATCACCGAGGAATTGCAGGGGAAAAAGTTATGATGAAAAGAATATTTTATTTGCGCATAGCACAAAAAGTATGCATTTTACGGTAAATTATGTTTAGAATTGTACGAAAGGTAATTGAATTATCTAAACAACAATAAAAGAATCATCAAAATCGGAACAGTATTAGCAAAGATACAACGCATCAGTCTAACCGGAAATAGCTATTATATCATCGATTTTACACTTTTTTAAAATTTTCTCGAAAACGGCTCTAACGATTTTGATGAAACTTGCCTAAGTTATTCTTCATAAAGGTCTTTAACTTTTCATTTATGTAGTAAATCACCGAGGAATTGCAGTGGAAAAAGTTATGATGAAAAGAATATTTTATTTGCGCATAGCACAAAAAGTATGCAACTTACAGTAAATTATGTGTAGAATTGTACGAATGGTAATTGAATTATCTAAACAACAATAAAAGAATCATCAAAATCGGAACAGTATTAGCAAAGATACAACGCATCAGTCTAACCGGAAATAGCTATTATATCATCGATTTACACTTTTTTAAAATTTTCTCGAAAACGGCTTTAACGATTTTGATAAAACTTGCCTAAATTATTCTTCATAAAGGTCTTTAACTTTTCATTTATGTAGTAAATCACCGAGGAATTGCAGGGGAAAAAGTTATGATGAAAAGAATATTTTATTTGCGCATAGCACAAAAAGTATGCAACTTACAGTAAATTATGTGTAGAATTGTACGAATGGTAATTGAATTATCTAAACAACAATAAAAGAATCATCAAAATCGGAACAGTATTAGCAAAGATACAACGCATCAGTCTAACCGGAAATAGCTATTATATCATCGATTTACACTTTTTTAAAATTTTCTCGAAAACGGCTTTAACGATTTTGATAAAACTTGCCTAAATTATTCTTCATAAAGGTCTTTAACTTTTCATTTATGTAGTAAATCACCGAGGAATTGCAGGGGAAAAAGTTATGATGAAAAGAATATTTTATTTGCGCATAGCACAAAAAGTATGCAACTTATAGTAAATTATGTGTAGAATTGTACGAAAGGTAATTGAATTATCTAAACAACAATAAAAGAATCATCAAAATCGGAACAGTATTAGCAAAGATACAACGCATCAGTCTAACCGGAAATAGCTATTATATCATCGATTTTACACTTTTTTAAAATTTTCTCGAAAACGGCTCTAACGATTTTGATGAAACTTGCCTAAGTTATTCTTCATAAAGGTCTTTAACTTTTCATTTATGTAGTAAATCACCGAGGAATTGCAGGGGAAAAAGTTATGATGAAAAGAATATTTTATTTGCGCATAGCACAAAAAGTATGCATTTTACGGTAAATTATGTGTAGAATTGTACGAAAGGTAATTGAATTATCTAAACAACAATAAAAGAATCATCAAAATCGGAACAGTATTAGCACAGATACAACGCATCAGTCTAACCGGAAATAGCTATTATATCATCGATTTTACACTTTTTTAAAATTTTCTCGAAAACGGCTCTAACGATTTTGATGAAACGCCTAAGTTATTCTTCATAAAGGTCTTTAACTTTTCATTTATATAGTAAATCACCGAGGAATTGCAGTGGAAAAAGTTATGATGAAAAGAATATTTTATTTGCGCATAGCACAAAAAGTATGCAACTTACAGTAAATTATGTGTAGAATTGTACGAATGGTAATTGAATTATCTAAACAACAATAAAAGAATCATCTAAATCGGAACAGTATTAGCAAAGATACAACGCATCAGTCTAACCGGAAATAGCTATTATATCATCGATTTACACTTTTTTAAAATTTTCTCGAAAACGGCTTTAACGATTTTGATAAAACTTGCCTAAATTATTCTTCATAAAGGTCTTTAACTTTTCATTTATGTAGTAAATCACCGAGGAATTGCAGGGGAAAAAGTTATGATGAAAAGAATATTTTATTTGCGCATAGCACAAAAAGTATGCAACTTATAGTAAATTATGTGTAGAATTGTACGAAAGGTAATTGAATTATCTAAACAACAATAAAAGAATCATCAAAATCGGAACAGTATTAGCAAAGATACAACGCATCAGTCTAACCGGAAATAGCTATTATATCATCGATTTTACACTTTTTTAAAATTTTCTCGAAAACGGCTCTAACGATTTTGATGAAACGCCTAAGTTATTCTTCATAAAGGTCTTTAACTTTTCATTTATGTAGTAAATCACCGAGGAATTGCAGGGGAAAAAGTTATGATGAAAAGAATATTTTATTTGCGCATAGCACAAAAAGTATGCAACTTATAGTAAATTATGTGTAGAATTGTACGAAAGGTAATTGAATTATCTAAACAACAATAAAAGAATCATCAAAATCGGAACAGTATTAGCAAAGATACAACGCATCAGTCTAACCGGAAATAGCTATTATATCATCGATTTTACACTTTTTTAAAATTTTCTCGAAAACGGCTCTAACGATTTTGATGAAACGCCTAAGTTATTCTTCATAAAGGTCTTTAACTTTTCATTTATGTAGTAAATCACCGAGGAATTGCAGTGGAAAAAGTTATGATGAAAAGAATATTTTATTTGCGCATAGCACAAAAAGTATGCAACTTACAGTAAATTATGTGTAGAATTGTACGAATGGTAATTGAATTATCTAAACAACAATAAAAGAATCATCAAAATCGGAACAGTATTAGCAAAGATACAACGCATCAGTCTAACCGGAAATAGCTATTATATCATCGATTTACACTTTTTTAAAATTTTCTCGAAAACGGCTTTAACGATTTTGATAAAACTTGCCTAAATTATTCTTCATAAAGGTCTTTAACTTTTCATTTATGTAGTAAATCACCGAGGAATTGCAGGGGAAAAAGTTATGATGAAAAGAATATTTTATTTGCGCATAGCATAAAAAGTATGCAATTTACGGTAAATTATGTGTAGAATTGTATGAAAGGTAATTGAATTATCTAAAAAACAATAAAAGAATCATCAAAATCGGAACAGTATTAGCAAAGATACAGCGCATCAGTCTAACTGGAAATAGCTATTATATCATCGATTTTACACTTTTTTAAAATTTTCTCGAAAACGGCTCTAACGATTTTGATGAAACGCCTAAGTTATTCTTCATAAAGGTCTTTAACTTTTCATTTATGTAGTAAATCACCGAGGAATTGCAGGGGAAAAAGTTATGATGAAAAGAATATTTTATTTGCGCATAGCAAAAAAAGTATGCAACTTACAGTAAATTATGTGTAGAATTGTACGAAAGGTAATTGAATTATCTAAACAACAATAAAAGAATCATCAAAATCGGAACAGTATTAGCAAAGATACAACGCATCAGTCTAACCGGAAATAGCTATTATATCATCGATTTTACACTTTTTTAAAATTTTCTCGAAAACGGCTCTAACGATTTTGATGAAACTTGCCTAAGTTATTCTTCATAAAGGTCTTTAACTTTTCATTTATGTAGTAAATCACCGAGGAATTGCAGGGGAAAAAGTTATGATGAAAAGAATATTTTATTTGCGCATAGCACAAAAAGTATGCAACTTATAGTAAATTATGTGTAGAATTGTACGAAAGGTAATTGAATTATCTAAACAACAATAAAAGAATCATCAAAATCGGAACAGTATTAGCAAAGATACAACGCATCAGTCTAACCGGAAATAGCTATTATATCATCGATTTTACACTTTTTTAAAATTTTCTCGAAAACGGCTCTAACGATTTTGATGAAACGCCTAAGTTATTCTTCATAAAGGTCTTTAACTTTTCATTTATGTAGTAAATCACCGAGGAATTGCAGGGGAAAAAGTTATGATGAAAAGAATATTTTATTTGCGCATAGCACAAAAAGTATGCAACTTATAGTAAATTATGTGTAGAATTGTACGAAAGGTAATTGAATTATCTAAACAACAATAAAAGAATCATCAAAATCGGAACAGTATTAGCAAAGATACAACGCATCAGTCTAACCGGAAATAGCTATTTTATCATCGATTTTACACTTTTTTAAAATTTTCTCGAAAACGGCTCTAACGATTTTGATGAAACGCCTAAGTTATTCTTCATAAAGGTCTTTAACTTTTCATTTATGTAGTAAATCACCGAGGAATTGCAGGGGAAAAAGTTATGATGAAAAGAATATTTTATTTGCGCATAGCACAAAAAGTATGCATTTTACGGTAAATTATGTGTAGAATTGTACGAAAGGTAATTGAATTATCTAAACAACAATAAAAGAATCATCAAAATCGGAACAGTATTAGCAAAGATACAACGCATCAGTCTAACCGGAAATAGCTATTATATCATCGATTTTACACTTTTTTAAAATTTTCTCGAAAACGGCTCTAACGATTTTGATGAAACTTGCCTAAGTTATTCTTCATAAAGGTCTTTAACTTTTCATTTATGTAGTAAATCACCGAGGAATTGCAGGGGAAAAAGTTATGATGAAAAGAATATTTTATTTGCGCATAGCACAAAAAGTATGCAACTTACAGTAAATTATGTGTAGAATTGTACGAATGGTAATTGAATTATCTAAACAACAATAAAAGAATCATCAAAATCGGAACAGTATTAGCAAAGATACAGCGCATCAGTCTAACTGGAAATAGCTATTATATCATCAATTTTACACTTTTATACAATTTTCTCGAAAACGGCTCTAACGATTTTGATGAAACGCCTAAGTTATTCTTCATAAAGGTCTTTAACTTTTCATTTATGTAGTAAATCACCGAGGAATTGCAGGGGAAAAAGTTATGATGAAAAGAATATTTTATTTGCGCATAGCACAAAAAGTATGCAACTTACAGTAAATTATGTGTAGAATTGTACGAATGGTAATTGAATTATCTAAACAACAATAAAAGAATCATCAAAATCGGAACAGTATTAGCAAAGATACAACGCATCAGTCTAACCGGAAATAGCTATTATATCATCGATTTACACTTTTTTAAAATTATCTCGAAAACGGCTTTAACGATTTTGATAAAACTTGCCTAAATTATTCTTCATAAAGGTCTTTAACTTTTCATTTATGTAGTAAATCACCGAGGAATTGCAGGGGAAAAAGTTATGATGAAAAGAATATTTTATTTGCGCATAGCATAAAAAGTATGCAATTTACGGTAAATTATGTGTAGAATTGTATGAAAGGTAATTGAATTATCTAAACAACAATAAAAGAATCATCAAAATCGGAACAGTATTAGCAAAGATACAACGCATCAGTCTAACCGGAAATAGCTATTATATCATCGATTTTACACTTTTTTAAAATTTTCTCGAAAACGGCTCTAACGATTTTGATGAAACGCCTAAGTTATTCTTCATAAAGGTCTTTAACTTTTCATTTATGTAGTAAATCACCGAGGAATTGCAGGGGAAAAAGTTATGATGAAAAGAATATTTTATTTGCGCATAGCACAAAAAGTATGCAACTTACAGTAAATTATGTGTAGAATTGTACGAATGGTAATTGAATTATCTAAACAACAATAAAAGAATCATCAAAATCGGAACAGTATTAGCAAAGATACAACGCATCAGTCTAACCGGAAATAGCTATTATATCATCGATTTACACTTTTTTAAAATTTTCTCGAAAACGGCTTTAACGATTTTGATAAAACTTGCCTAAATTATTCTTCATAAAGGTCTTTAACTTTTCATTTATGTAGTAAATCACCGAGGAATTGCAGGGGAAAAAGTTATGATGAAAAGAATATTTTATTTGCGCATAGCATAAAAAGTATGCAATTTACGGTAAATTATGTGTAGAATTGTATGAAAGGTAATTGAATTATCTAAAAAACAATAAAAGAATCATCAAAATCGGAACAGTATTAGCAAAGATACAGCGCATCAGTCTAACTGGAAATAGCTATTATATCATCAATTTTACACTTTTATACAATTTTCTCGAAAACGGCTCTAACGATTTTGATGAAACTTGCATAAATTATTCTTCATAAAGGTCTTTAACTTTTCATTTATGTAGTAAATCACCGAGGAATTGCAGGGGAAAAAGTTATGATGAAAAGAATATTTTATTTGCGCATAGCACAAAAAGTATGCATTTTACGGTAAATTATGTGTAGAATTGTACGAAAGGTAATTGAATTATCTAAACAACAATAAAAGAATCATCAAAATCGGAACAGTATTAGCAAAGATACAACGCATCAGTCTATCCGGAAATAGCTATTATATCATCGATTTTACACTTTTTTAAAATTTTCTCGAAAACGGCTCTAACGATTTTGATGAAACGCCTAAGTTATTCTTCATAAAGGTCTTTAACTTTTCATTTATGTAGTAAATCACCGAGGAATTGCAGGGGAAAAAGTTATGATGAAAAGAATATTTTATTTGCGCATAGCATAAAAAGTATGCAATTTACGGTAAATTATGTGTAGTATTGTATGAAAGGTAATTGAATTATCTAAAAAACAATAAAAGAATCATCAAAATCGGAACAGTATTAGCAAAGATACAGCGCATCAGTCTAACTGGAAATAGCTATTATATCATCAATTTTACACTTTTATACAATTTTCTCGAAAACGGCTCTAACGATTTTGATGAAACTTGCCTAAATTATTCTTCATAAAGGTCTTTAACTTTTCATTTATGTAGTAAATCACAGAGGAATTGCAGGGGAAAAAGTTATGATGA
The DNA here is from genome assembly GCA_948150685.1 of Rhaphigaster nebulosa. Classification (NCBI taxonomy): domain Eukaryota; kingdom Metazoa; phylum Arthropoda; class Insecta; order Hemiptera; family Pentatomidae; genus Rhaphigaster; species Rhaphigaster nebulosa. The sequence goes on from OX411310.1 coordinate 98,244,152, forward strand.
AAAGAATATTTTATTTGCGCATAGCACAAAAAGTATGCAACTTATAGTAAATTATGTGTAGAATTGTACGAAAGGTAATTGAATTATCTAAACAACAATAAAAGAATCATCAAAATCGGAACAGTATTAGCAAAGATACAACGCATCAGTCTAACCGGAAATAGCTATTATATCATCGATTTTACACTTTTTTAAAATTTTCTCGAAAACGGCTCTAACGATTTTGATGAAACGCCTAAGTTATTCTTCATAAAGGTCTTTAACTTTTCATTTATGTAGTAAATCACCGAGGAATTGCAGGGGAAAAAGTTATGATGAAAAGAATATTTTATTTGCGCATAGCACAAAAAGTATGCAACTTATAGTAAATTATGTGTAGAATTGTACGAAAGGTAATTGAATTATCTAAACAACAATAAAAGAATCATCAAAATCGGAACAGTATTAGCAAAGATACAACGCATCAGTCTAACCGGAAATAGCTATTATATCATCGATTTACACTTTTTTAAAATTTTCTCGAAAACGGCTCTAACGATTTTGATGAAACTTGTCTAAGTTATTCTTCATAAAGGTCTTTAACTTTTCATTTATGTAGTAAATCACCGAGGAATTGCAGGGGAAAAAGTTATGATGAAAAGAATATTTTATTTGCGCATAGTACAAAAAGTATGCATTTTACGGTAAATTATGTGTAGAATTGTACGAAAGGTAATTGAATTATCTAAACAACAATAAAAGAATCATCAAAATCGGAACAGTATTAGCAAAGATACAACGCATCAGTCTAACCGGAAATAGCTATTATATCATCGATTTTACACTTTTTTAAAATTTTCTCGAAAACGGCTCTAACGATTTTGATGAAACGCCTAAGTTATTCTTCATAAAGGTCTTTAACTTTTCATTTATGTAGTAAATCACCGAGGAATTGCAGTGGAAAAAGTTATGATGAAAAGAATATTTTATTTGCGCATAGCACAAAAAGTATGCAACTTACAGTAAATTATGTGTAGAATTGTACGAATGTTAATTGAATTATCTAAACAACAATAAAAGAATCATCAAAATCGGAACAGTATTAGCAAAGATACAACGCATCAGTCTAACCGGAAATAGCTATTATATCATCGATTTACACTTTTTTAAAATTTTCTCGAAAACGGCTTTAACGATTTTGATAAAACTTGCCTAAATTATTCTTCATAAAGGTCTTTAACTTTTCATTTATGTAGTAAATCACCGAGGAATTGCAGGGGAAAAAGTTATGATGAAAAGAATATTTTATTTGCGCATAGCATAAAAAGAATGCAATTTACGGTAAATTATGTGTAGTATTGTATGAAAGGTAATTGAATTATCTAAAAAACAATAAAAGAATCATCAAAATCGGAACAGTATTAGCAACGATACAGCGCATCAGTCTAACTGGAAATAGCTATTATATCATCAATTTTACACTTTTATACAATTTTCTCGAAAACGGCTCTAACGATTTTGATGAAACTTGCCTAAATTATTCTTCATAAAGGTCTTTAACTTTTCATTTATGTAGTAAATCACCGAGGAATTGCAGGGGAAAAAGTTATGATGAAAAGAATATTTTATTTGCGCATAGCACAAAAAGTATGCAACTTATAGTAAATTATGTGTAGAATTGTACGAAAGGTAATTGAATTATCTAAACAACAATAAAAGAATCATCAAAATCGGAACAGTATTAGCAAAGATACAACGCATCAGTCTAACCGGAAATAGCTATTATATCATCGATTTTACACTTTTTTAAAATTTTCTCGAAAACGGCTCTAACGATTTTGATGAAACGCCTAAGTTATTCTTCATAAAGGTCTTTAACTTTTCATTTATGTAGTAAATCACCGAGGAATTGCAGGGGAAAAAGTTATGATGAAAAGAATATTTTATTTGCGCATAGCACAAAAAGTATGCAACTTATAGTAAATTATGTGTAGAATTGTACGAAAGGTAATTGAATTATCTAAACAACAATAAAAGAATCATCAAAATCGGAACAGTATTAGCAAAGATACAACGCATCAGTCTAACCGGAAATAGCTATTATATCATCGATTTACACTTTTTTAAAATTTTCTCGAAAACGGCTCTAACGATTTTGATGAAACTTGTCTAAGTTATTCTTCATAAAGGTCTTTAACTTTTCATTTATGTAGTAAATCACCGAGGAATTGCAGGGGAAAAAGTTATGATGAAAAGAATATTTTATTTGCGCATAGCACAAAAAGTATGCATTTTACGGTAAATTATGTGTAGAATTGTACGAAAGGTAATTGAATCATCTAAACAACAATAAAAGAATCATCAAAATCGGAACAGTATTAGCAAAGATACAACGCATCAGTCTAACCGGAAATAGCTATTATATCATCGATTTTACACTTTTTTAAAATTTTCTCGAAAACGGCTCTAACGATTTTGATGAAACGCCTAAGTTATTCTTCATAAAGGTCTTTAACTTTTCATTTATGTAGTAAATCACCGAGGAATTGCAGTGGAAAAAGTTATGATGAAAAGAATATTTTATTTGCGCATAGCACAAAAAGTATGCAACTTACAGTAAATTATGTGTAGAATTGTACGAATGGTAATTGAATTATCTAAACAACAATAAAAGAATCATCAAAATCGGAACAGTATTAGCAAAGATACAACGCATCAGTCTAACCGGAAATAGCTATTATATCATCGATTTACACTTTTTTAAAATTTTCTCGAAAACGGCTTTAACGATTTTGATAAAACTTGCCTAAATTATTCTTCATAAAGGTCTTTAACTTTTCATTTATGTAGTAAATCACCGAGGAATTGCAGGGGAAAAAGTTATGATGAAAAGAATATTTTATTTGCGCATAGCATAAAAAGTATGCAATTTACGGTAAATTATGTGTAGAATTGTATGAAAGGTAATTGAATTATCTAAAAAACAATAAAAGAATCATCAAAATCGGAACAGTATTAGCAAAGATACAGCGCATCAGTCTAACTGGAAATAGCTATTATATCATCGATTTTACACTTTTTTAAAATTTTCTCGAAAACGGCTCTAACGATTTTGATGAAACTTGCCTAAGTTATTCTTCATAAAGGTCTTTAACTTTTCATTTATGTAGTAAATCACCGAGGAATTGCAGGGGAAAAAGTTATGATGAAAAGAATATTTTATTTGCGCATAGCAAAAAAAGTATGCAACTTACAGTAAATTATGTGTAGAATTGTACGAAAGGTAATTGAATTATCTAAACAACAATAAAAGAATCATCAAAATCGGAACAGTATTAGCAAAGATACAACGCATCAGTCTAACCGGAAATAGCTATTATATCATCGATTTTACACTTTTTTAAAATTTTCTCGAAAACGGCTCTAACGATTTTGATGAAACTTGCCTAAGTTATTCTTCATAAAGGTCTTTAACTTTTCATTTATGTAGTAAATCACCGAGGAATTGCTGGGAAAAAAGTTATGATGAAAATAATATTTTATTTGCGCATAGCATAAAAAGTATGCAACTTACAGTAAATTATGTGTAGAATTGTACGAATGGTAATTGAATTATCTAAACAACAATAAAAGAATCATCAAAATCGGAACAGTATTAGCAAAGATACAACGCATCAGTCTAACCGGAAATAGCTATTATATCATCGATTTACACTTTTTTAAAATTTTCTCGAAAACGGCTTTAACGATTTTGATAAAACTTGCCTAAATTATTCTTCATAAAGGTCTTTAACTTTTCATTTATGTAGTAAATCACCGAGGAATTGCAGGGGAAAAAGTTATGATGAAAAGAATATTTTATTTGCGCATAGCATAAAAAGTATGCAATTTACGGTAAATTATGTGTAGAATTGTATGAAAGGTAATTGAATTATCTAAAAAACAATAAAAGAATCATCAAAATCGGAACAGTATTAGCAAAGATACAGCGCATCAGTCTAACTGGAAATAGCTATTATATCATCGATTTTACACTTTTTTAAAATTTTCTCGAAAACGGCTCTAACGATTTTGATGAAACGCCTAAGTTATTCTTCATAAAGGTCTTTAACTTTTCATTTATGTAGTAAATCACCGAGGAATTGCAGGGGAAAAAGTTATGATGAAAAGAATATTTTATTTGCGCATAGCAAAAAAAGTATGCAACTTACAGTAAATTATGTGTAGAATTGTACGAAAGGTAATTGAATTATCTAAACAACAATAAAAGAATCATCAAAATCGGAACAGTATTAGCAAAGATACAACGCATCAGTCTAACCGGAAATAGCTATTATATCATCGATTTTACACTTTTTTAAAATTTTCTCGAAAACGGCTCTAACGATTTTGATGAAACTTGCCTAAGTTATTCTTCATAAAGGTCTTTAACTTTTCATTTATGTAGTAAATCACCGAGGAATTGCAGGGGAAAAAGTTATGATGAAAAGAATATTTTATTTGCGCATAGCACAAAAAGTATGCAACTTATAGTAAATTATGTGTAGAATTGTACGAAAGGTAATTGAATTATCTAAACAACAATAAAAGAATCATCAAAATCGGAACAGTATTAGCAAAGATACAACGCATCAGTCTAACCGGAAATAGCTATTATATCATCGATTTTACACTTTTTTAAAATTTTCTCGAAAACGGCTCTAACGATTTTGATGAAACGCCTAAGTTATTCTTCATAAAGGTCTTTAACTTTTCATTTATGAAGTAAATCACCGAGGAATTGCAGGGGAAAAAGTTATGATGAAAAGAATATTTTATTTGCGCATAGCACAAAAAGTATGCAACTTATAGTAAATTATGTGTAGAATTGTACGAAAGGTAATTGAATTATCTAAACAACAATAAAAGAATCATCAAAATCGGAACAGTATTAGCAAAGATACAACGCATCAGTCTAACCGGAAATAGCTATTTTATCATCGATTTTACACTTTTTTAAAATTTTCTCGAAAACGGCTCTAACGATTTTGATGAAACGCCTAAGTTATTCTTCATAAAGGTCTTTAACTTTTCATTTATGTAGTAAATCACCGAGGAATTGCAGGGGAAAAAGTTATGATGAAAAGAATATTTTATTTGCGCATAGCACAAAAAGTATGCATTTTACGGTAAATTATGTGTAGAATTGTACGAAAGGTAATTGAATTATCTAAACAACAATAAAAGAATCATCAAAATCGGAACAGTATTAGCAAAGATACAACGCATCAGTCTAACCGGAAATAGCTATTATATCATCGATTTTACACTTTTTTAAAATTTTCTCGAAAACGGCTCTAACGATTTTGATGAAACTTGCCTAAGTTATTCTTCATAAAGGTCTTTAACTTTTCATTTATGTAGTAAATCACCGAGGAATTGCAGGGGAAAAAGTTATGATGAAAAGAATATTTTATTTGCGCATAGCACAAAAAGTATGCAACCTATAGTAAATTATGTGTAGAATTGTACGAAAGGTAATTGAATTATCTAAACAACAATAAAAGAATCATCAAAATCGGAAAAGTATTAGCAAAGATACAACGCATCAGTCTAACCGGAAATAGCTATTATATCATCGATTTTACACTTTTTTAAAATTTTCTCGAAAACGGCTCTAACGATTTTGATGAAACTTGCCTAAGTTATTCTTCATAAAGGTCTTTAACTTTTCATTTATGTAGTAAATCACCGAGGAATTGCAGGGGAAAAAGTTATGATGAAAAGAATATTTTATTTGCGCATAGCAAAAAAAGTATGCAACTTACAGTAAATTATGTGTAGAATTGTACGAAAGGTAATTGAATTATCTAAACAACAATAAAAGAATCATCAAAATCGGAACAGTATTAGCAAAGATACAACGCATCAGTCTAACCGGAAATAGCTATTATATCATCGATTTTACACTTTTTTACAATTTTCTCGAAAACGGCTCTAACGATTTTGATGAAACTTGCCTAAATTATTCTTCATAAAGATCTTTAACTTTTCATTTATGTAGTAAATCACCGAGGAATTGCTGGGAAAAAAGTTATGATGAAAATAATATTTTATTTGCGCATAGCATAAAAAGTATGCAACTTACGGTAAATTCTGAGTAGAATTGTATGAAAGGTAATTGAATTATCTAAAAAACAATAAAAGAATCATCAAAATCGGAACAGTATTAGCAAAGATACAGCGCATCGGACTAACCGGAAATAGCTATTATATCATCGATTTTACACTTTTTTACAATTTTCTCGAAAACGGCTTTAACGATTTTGATAAAACTTGCCTAAATTATTCTTCATAAAGGTCTTTAACTTTTCATTTATGTAGTAAATCACCGAGGAATTGCAGGGAAAAAAGTTAGGATGAAAAGAATATTTTATTTGCGCATAGCATAAAAAGTATGCAATTTACGGTAAATTATGTGTAGAATTGTATGAAAGGTAATTGAATTATCTAAAAAACAATAAAAGAATCATCAAAATTGGAACAGTATTAGCAAAGATACAACGCATCGGACTAACCGGAAATAGCTATTATATCATCGATTTTACACTTTTTTACGATTTTCTCGAAAACGGCTCTAACGATTTTGATGAAACTTGCCTAAATTATTCTTCATAAAGGTCTTTAAGTTTTCATTTATGTAGTAAATCACCGAGGAATTGCAGGGAAAAAAGTTATGATGAAAAGAATATTTTATTTGCGCATAGCACAAAAAGTATGCAATTTACGGTAAATTATGTGTAGAATTGTATGAAAGGTAATCTAATTATCCAAAAAACAATAAAAGAATCATCAAAATCGGAACAGTATTAGCAATGATGCAGGGTATTTTATGAGTAGTACAAGACCCTAGATGGGTAACCAAGCGCATTTGAAAGGAGACGGATGCGACCAAACTGCCTCCCAGCAATCCGCTAATCTGTTGTAAACAACAGATCTGTAATAAAGTCATTTAAGAATACAAATGTGGAAATTAACTTAATAATTTCTACTTTCACATTATTTAATGGAAAGAAAATGTTTCCATGGAAACTAAACCAGAAACTTTTAAAATATATTTGCAACTTGACAATGTTAAAATATATAGGTAGTGTACAGGATTGTTGTACTAAAATTGTTTAAAAAACTTTTTTATTGTACTTAAGTGGGAGAAGATGTGTATGCTGCTGAGTTTATTAGAAGCAGTGTTTATGTGAACTCTTTAAAATTGTATTAAAAAGATTATTATAGGACAGTAAGGAAAAGTTGTGTGATGCGCACACCGCACCAGATTTTTTTCTTTGTTTTAGTTAGAAGAGGATACAGAAAATACATGTAATACAAAATAATGAGTCCCCATATGATTCCCGTTGTTATCCACAACAAAAATATTAGATATATTGATATTATAAATATTATAATAATTCTAACTGTATTATATTCTACCAAGTGAAACATATGCACTTGTTTTATTTACTCAATAAAATAATTTATACTCATAAATATATTACTCAATAAATTATTCGTATACTTGACTGCATTTGTTGATAAAATTATTTTTTCTGCATTGATACGTTTTGTTTAGTTTTCCAAATTAATACGGGAAATTATGTATTAAAAGAGTTTCAAAACTGAATTAATCATAACAAATCTTTATCTTGTAGCTTTTACACCTTTAAAATCAGTAGATATAAAATCTAGATTTGAAGAAAGAAAAAAACCGACATCATAATCCCGTCTATTCTCGGAAGATCATTCGATTACCTTCCTTAAAAATCCTCTCAATCATTTTAATTAATGATTTCACACAACACTTAATGAAAGAAACCTTGATATAATTCAATTTGTCGTGGATCACTTAAAGAAGTACCCAGCAACCAATCAAAGTAGTTATGCTGACAATATAAAATTTGACATCACACTGTGGTTTAACCAATAGCATTTCAAATTTGCGCTTATTTATTGCATTTTAGTTTAATAAAAACTCATTATTTAGCAAAAATCTGAAAAAAAAACCCATTTAGGTTTAGACCAATAGCAATAAAGATTCCAAAAAAAAAAAAATTGGACAAAGTATATTTTTCATACACGTATCCTATTGAGTAAATAAGCTAGGTAATAATCATTATACAACAAAATATATGACTTTCTTCTTGCTGGATTAAAAAGTTTTGTAGTCTTTTATTTGTAGACTCGAAGGTCACTGATCTGAAGGCATTGTTGGTGTCAGGAGTTCAAAAAGAACCATTTCTTGATTGTTGTTGTTGAGGGAAGAGATGCACTATAAAATGAAATTTCTTGGCTGTGTAAACATTCTTTTGTGGGGTGTTACATTTGTAGAAATACACAGCAAACATCCAATTGAGTGAAGAGCTGATTCAAGGACTTGTTCCAATTGTGTGATTGCTTGTGGATTGCATCATCCTTAAGACAGAGACCTGTGGAAAAAGAGCAAACTCTTGACAACTTATCAGCAATGTTATTTTCTGTTCCCGGCCTATAGACAATTTTGTACTTAAAACAAGAGAGTTCAAAGCAACATCTTTGTATTTTCTTATTTTTTATCTCACCAGAGGTTCGGTTATTTAAAATGAAAGAAATTGATTTTTGGTCAGTGATCAAACAAAAGAACCTATCCATGTTCTGTCATCTCCCGAATATCCACTATATGGTTGTGAGACGATGGATGCTGATCACCTGAGGGATTGTTTAGCCCTAGACCACACCCCATGTAATGAGAGTACCGAGTACTCAGATGTCCATCTTTACTGGTCAGCACATCACCAAATGGATAAACAGCCATGGACTGGAATACTGGAACATTATTCATTTACCTGCGACTGAAATGCGGTTGATGCCATCCCAACGCTTAATCTTGATGGTTAGCACCTCAACTGACAGAGATGGACTATATCACAACTGATGGAACTCTCTGAGCTCCCGGTATCAGTTAATGCATTAGTTTCCACTTTATTTATTTAGATGAACCTTCAATGTAGCTTTCGTCTATGACAAAGGCGGGGCAGAACACACATCAGTTGCACAGTTAGTTGATGACTGACCTACCATAGACTTACACACACTACTGAAATGCCCTTCCTTTCCACAAGGATGACCTTTTTGGCTGGAGATCGCTACTATGGGTCTGATAGCCATAGAAATAACAGTTCTTCACAGTTGCAACTAAGGGTAATTAACCATCTCAGAGTTTTTGTCACTAATTGCGGGATCATACCTCTCAGATGATCCCTTTTCAGAACTGGTAGCATTTAATGTTGATGAGATAGGTATGATTCAAACTGGATGTGAGCCATATAAAAGGCTTCTTCGAGGCTAAGCATTTTCTTTTCTAAAAGTCTTTGACGAATGTAGCTCGAATTAAGTCTGCCAACAAATTTGTCTCTAACATAATCTTTACAGTTTTGTTGAGCCGTAATCCTTTGAAATCCCAATCTTGACTGGCTAGTTTCAAAACCTGCATGAACTGATCCAGAGATTCGTATGGTTCCTGGGAACGAGTAGACATCTAGAGATGGGTGCATATTATGTTCTGAAGTTTCACATAGACAAATTACTGGGTAGGGATTGACAGTTGACATCCGCATGATAGTATAGAAGGATCAATCTAATTAGGGATTGATAAATTATTTGCCACTTCTATAAATTTGTTTTATTATATATATTCTATAATTCTATTTTATTATATATTCGAAACTAGTTTTCAATAAAACAAATTTATAGAAGTGGCAAATAATTTATCAATTCCTAATAACACTGGTGTTGTGGGTCACACTATGTTATTTATCATGGGGGTCACATTTTAATTTTTTTTTTTAAGCTAAAATAATATATTGCTAGTTTTGCTGATGGTTTCATATGCTGTTTTTTATTCTTAAAGGTTAATTGTCTTCAACAAATGGCCAACATAGCCAGTTACGGATTTCTAAAAAGAAGACTTGAGAAGCACCAACTTCATATACATGCCTTGTGGTTTGATATCTATACTGGAAATATTTACTATTTTAGTCGCCAGAATAAAAGGTTTATTGACATAAACGAAAGCACTGTTGACATGCTTTCAAGTGAAGTTAAAAGATATTATTCATGATCACCAAATACCTGAAAACTTAATTTGTAGAGGCTATTAACTATTTAGTTATTTCATTTAGTTAAAATTGTTTATACAATCATATGTTACCGAAGGAAGTTTAAGAAATAATTTGTTCATATTAAAATCATTCCTATTTAAAGAATAGTTAAGGGCCTAGAAATGAAATGAAAATGAAAGACATGACATTTTATAGGTCTTTTGTTAGATTAATGTTATTATTGTCCAGTTGAAAACGTTCATTCCTGTTGCTATGTTTATCTGTGATATTTGTTTGATGTTTCAGATGTTTAATTGTTAACTTATTTATTAACATGACAATATTTGTTTTAATTATAATTTAAAATTGTTTTTTGATTGTTTTAAGTTTTATGTTTTTATGACAACCCTGTAACATTAAATGTTTTTAAATTTTTCATTTATACAAAAGTTTCCTATTTTATTATGATCAAGATGTTATAAATCTATCCTGATTAACATTTGGTCATTTAAGGCTTACCCTCTAAAAATAAATAAAATGATATTCAATTTAGCAATGGAAAAAATCCTTTGGGATTCTAGAAATCATACCTATCTTTATGGTGGTGACACTATCCACTTCCAGACCTGCATTTTCTGTAATAATTTTTAAGTAAAGATTCCATTTTTGTAATTATTTTAGATATTAAGGAATAATGTTATAATTTTAATATGGAATGTAATAATCTCAGTGGTAGTAGGCTGATATCTCAAATTATTGGAGTGAGTGAAATACTTGGAACAGGAAGGATTAAAGAAATACTGACATCAGTTTCACTTTATTTCAGTTAGGAGTCCGTGATATAAGCTGCCCAAAATAATCTTCAAACATAGGAAAGCCATAAAAAATAAAAAGTATGATTTTTCAAAATATTAGTATTAGGGGAAAAGCATGGGATTAGCGAGTTGGTCAACACTTGATCGATGAAATTTCTGAATAATGCAGAAAGAAGATACATTTTAATTGAAACACAAGTTTATAATTTTTACAATTCGTTTAATTCGAAAACAATACATAATACTGAAGAAATATCTTATAAATTATATGATGGTTATATTATAAGTTTTACATTTCTATACTTTATAGTATTTGATATTTCTAATGTTTACTCGAAATTACATAGTTAATAATTAGATTAATAAATAGGTCTTTCTTGCATTAATAATTTAAAATATATTTCATTAATGTTTTTATAACAAAAATATATAACATCACTAATTATCAAGTATTTACAAATAAATTATAATTAATTTTGGGATGTTGGGAATCACCAAGCATACTGATTAGTATTTCATAAATTACATCAAGTTCAAGCATTCTAGTACAAGGGGTATAGTTATAGAAGAAAGATCACATAATTTTTAAGATGTTTTATTCAATTCTCGAAGGAGAAAAAAAAAAAAGGATTCCTAGATAAACTTAAATGATATATTAAATTGGAAATCCCATTAATTCATGTCATAAAATAAAGCATAACATTAGGTCTTATATAATAAAAGGTTTAGGGAATTTATTCTGATGGTTTGAAATAATAATACTGCTCAGTAGGGAAAGGCTATGTGTTTATGGAGCTTCCCATTCACCACTGCTTAGCCGATAGTCCGAACTGTCCAAGAATCTCCTGTCGAATGACCTGAAAAGAATAAACAAGTAAATCTAAATGGTATTGTTTTAATTCCACATTATTTTTAATGATTTAGTAAACAAGTTTTATTTACAATCATACTATAAGGCACCATTAAAGTTTTTAGATGATGTTAGCATTATGAATGATTAAAAAATAAATCCTACAAATGGTTCACCGTTACTTACTGTAGAATCATTACAGAAAGTAAACATGAAGTGTTTATTTTAAAAGCTTCTTTAACAAACAAAAGAAAATCAGCAAGAATATATCAGAAGTTTACAAAACAATGCTATACTTTAACATAATGGTATTCTCAGAATACGATTAAAAAATAGTAATGTAGTTTTTCATTAAAAAATATTATTAGCTGTTGATCGAATTTCTACTTGTTTTCTTTATTTAGAGACTATATTTATGGAAAGAACAGACTAATTAGGAACTTTTTAAAAGTATAACATTAAATGAAATTTTTTAAAAGTAATTAATTAAATTAATTTATTTAACATTGTTATGAACTAACTGTCTTTAAGATTAGGGACTTTTGATTACCTATACGGCATCGTGTGGCGTTTTCCAATATTGTTGAGGAAATTTCTGTTCTGTTCTACTTGGCCACCTTGTTTCTGTGCCCTCCTGCGAGCGATTTCAAGAAGAAGTCTGTTTCGTAGCACTTCTATTGGGTTAGCTACTGACAAGGAAGGGCCAGTCCTCTTTCCACGCCAATCGTCGTCCTGTATCACAAAGTTTGTATTAATTATTTAAAAAAACAAACATAAAAGGTACATACTTATTTTAAAGCTACAATTAAAACCACAACCTGAAATTTTTTTTAAGTGAGATATAAAATCAATCAGAAACCAGTGAAACTATCAGTATTGCTTTAAAATTTATTTTAATTCAAATTATACAATTTTCAGTTGACGTCCGCATGATGGTATAGAAGGATCAATCTAGTTAGGGATTGATAAATTATTTGCCACTTCTATAATTTTGTTTTTATTGAAAACTAGTTTGGAATGCTATACATTCATCTTCAGTTCTAAAAATACAAAAATTCAAAAATCAGCAATTCAAAATACAGTTTGATATAGTTTGATGATATACATATTAAATTAAGTGTAATATAAATTAATATTATAAAACATTTATGAATTATGAATTTAATTAAGATAAGAAACCAAGTACATGTTGGTACAATAAAACGACTATCAATCACATTTAAAAAAAACAAATACAAAAAAAGACAATTAATGATATCTATTCAACAGCCCCCGAAGACAGGTCCATCCCGAAACATTATGTCTTGATTCCATATTATGGCCCTGTATCCACCAAAGTCGGATATGAAGTGAAAAAACTAGGATTAAACCCTGCATTTTAAATAGAAAAACCCTATCCTAATATTTCCCTTCTCCTAAAGATAAAATAGACCCTTTCCAAAAAAGCGGAGTATACAAAGTAAATTGTAGTGATTGTGAAGCCAAATACACGGGAAAAACTGGAATATCACTAAATCAGAGATTAAAGGAACATATACATGCATATACTAAGACAGAGAATTCCAACTTTCCAATGTATTTAAATGAAAAATAACATAAATTCATCAAAGACTCAGCAGTTAAATTAATACATAACGTTGAAAATAGTCTCAAATTAAATATATATGAAGCACTTGAAATAATAAAATCTTTCAAATCCAATCCAAATTTTTGCTTAAATGACCAAATAAATATCTCCAATAGTCCAATTTTAAATCTATTCCCACTAATAACAGAAAAAAACAATTACTCACTGGCATTACTGGAAAAACCCCGACCCCTAACCCATTTACCTATAAACACTCCACCTTTCTTCCTTTGCTAGTTCAGTGCGAGAACAAACCAATATACACTTTTCTGTTTGATATAATCTACTTAAACCTTGGTGAGTACCAACATGTACTTGGTTTCTTGTCTTAATTAAATTCATAATTCATAAATGTTTTATAATATTAATTTATATTAAACTTAATTTAATATGTATAATAATATCAAACTATATTTTGAATTTTTGTGTTTTTAGAACTGAAGATGAATGTATAACATTCAAAACTAGTTTTCAATAAAAATCAAAATTATAGAAGTGGCAAATAATTTATCAATCCCCAATTATACAATTTTGCTAGAGAAATAACTTTAAATCTATTTTCAGAATATTTTAAGAAGAACAAGGACTTCATAATAGTTACTGATATATAATTGCAAATTTTTATGTTATTTAATTATTTCATTGTTTTGGGAGAAACTCTAAATGAAAGTGACTAAATTTTATATCATAGAGAAAATTATAGTTGAATAAAATAGAATCAACTTAAATAATCAAGGAAATAAATTCTTTCAAAATGAATTAACTTTTTAGAAAACAATACAATTAGAGACAAACACAGGACTGAATCTTAAATAGATAAAAATTACTAATGAGTCAAATGACTTTTGATAGCAATGGAAAATTCAATCATTATTTTTGATCCACAGTATTTCTTTTAATATTTCTTAAAATATTTATTTTAATAGCTGACGATAATTTCCTTTAAAATTATTTATTTATTTATTAGATTGATACAGGCAATCCACTGCAGAGTTGATGTTCACTGACGTACGATACCATTGTTTTTTAAAATATTAATAATAACAGTTCAAGGTCTATTGTTAATATAGTTTTTACATAAAATAATATTAAACCAAAATAAATTTTACAAATGATAAAAAAAAAAAAATCTAATTCAGAAAAAAAATTAAATAAAATCATAATAAAGGTCATACAATAAAATTAAAATCTACCCAATATTACAGAATAAGGATACCACTTAAAATCAAATCAAGACATTTATGGAGAATCTGGAAACCGCAATTCGGAAAAAAGATACTGAAATTTTACAGACTTCTTAGTAAGAAAGAATCCTTACAAAATCAACAAACAAATTTTTGAAAAAAATATTCAAAATGAAAAATCTGGGAAGTTATAGTAAACAAATTAAAAAATAAAGGTTCTTATGGGAGATAAGAAAAACCAAACCTGCAGGTATTGGACTGAAGAAAGGAAGGCACTTGACCCTAAAAGAATGAAAGACATATGGAAAAGAGGAGGAGAGAGTCAAAAATAAAGAAAATTGCATGGTCCCTGTGAGTGAAGTGGTAGGCAAGGAACAAGCAATTAATTTAACTAATTGTCAACATAATTATTCCACAATGAATTAGTTTTTCTTTTCTGAAAATACTGAGCTTATTTGCGTACCTGATTTATTTTGATAGCCTTAGGTTAAGTTTTCTTGTTGCTGAACAAAGGCAATATAGAAAATTTAAGGAATGGGACATGTGAGGCAATGAGTCTGTTCACACACACACAAAAAAAAGGACACATCAGGAATTTTAAATTGATTTATCATATTTGTTGTAGATAATCAAATTTCGATCAATTGCATGTGAGTGCATATAATATACAATTGAAAATAACTGAAATTATGTGTCTATTCTATTAATAAAACTTGTACACTGTAAGCCAGTCTCTAAAACATGTTATCATGATGACTACATGCATTGGCATTGATTGGAGGCTTTAATACTTGGGTAACATTTATCGCTATAAAATCCTGGTGTTTCAGAATTTATGGAGAATCTAAAAGCAGAGATCAACAAGAATATTACGACGCTTCATTAGCGACTCATCGGGGCCGATCTCAGAGAAACTTGTTGCTATTCAAGGGCGGAGCGGAGTCGACAGGTGCCCGAGCGGCGGACCATCTATCACTGCTCCTTATTAACTCGAGGATGGTCAACTGGCACAGGGTTCCAACATTTGTTATCCTCACGTAGTGTCTGCTATGTCTTTAATTCTTTTAATTAATCTGGTTAAGCTGACTCTTCTTAAGGGGCAATTTCATCTAGTTCCAACCAGAAGTATTATTAATGCTCAGAAGAGAAATCCTAACATAACTAATAAATCAGCCCCACGGAGGACCTTGAGAGTATCGAAGTAGTGGCTATAAGATATTCTTCGGAGATGACCTGGTCACCGCCGTATTCTTTTTACGGTTGAATGGATCCATGAAGCGTCTGTTTGATTACGGTCAACATCTTTACAACTTATTTTCAGTCGACAGAAAAGTTAGTAACAAGGATTTGAACATGATATGTTAATTGACAGACACACCTTAAAACAAGGTGATTACCTTTCCTCATTATTTAAATTGAAGATAAATTAATTTATCCTGGGACTGATGTCTGGACCCTTTTATAATAATTTATAGAACAATGATACTTTTGCCCAAATAATTCGGCCAATTGTTTGTTAATTATAAACTAACATAAATAAATTTCCTTATTAAAAATAATAATAGTAATATTTTTCATATTAAAATTGAAGACATGAGTAGATGAAGGATGAAGAAAAAATCAATTTTCAACTTGTTACATAAAAAATTCATCCACTCATTTATTTAATTATCAATATAAAAAATTTCTGATCGCATAAAAATACAAATTAATAAAAATAATTAAATAAAATACAATGAAACCGATTTTTAACTACTACTTCTGTATAAAATAAATGTAGGCTGTTTCTATTTCACCAAGTTCATTTATTTAGATGCAAATTTTCGGCCTTTAAGCCATCCTCAGGCATCTCTGTAAAAGGCCCTTATTTAGTTTAATTTACAATATAGCATACTGTTAAATATATTAAAATTTTTTTTTTCTAATGGTGAAATAGTAACAGCCTGCATTTATTTTTATATATAAAAGCATTCACCTTAAATCAACAAATATATAATATTTCTAGATATTTACTATAAAATACTGGGCAGATGAAAATTATGATGCTTGGAGAAATATACAGGGGAGCAAAAAAGTACTTGCGGAGGTCGTCAGGGAAAAGCCACTTCAACTTCGTATTTTGAAATGAGGATATCTCCGGATATCCAGAAAATAAATTGTTTTGAACAATTTATTAATATTTTCAGTCTTGTTTCTAGTTCACCAGAAATCTCTTTGTAAACCACAGAGCCATGGTGGAAATGATTGAAAATAAGCAAGGAGTTAGTGAGAGCGTACTAGTAGATGACGGATGGGCTTATTTTGAAGCTGAGGTAAGCTGCGATGAGAGTAAAGATTCTTTAATCCTGGATCTCTGCTTTTGTCTGACCTTTATATTACAACTTCGATAGAAACGAGACATTTAAAAGGTGAAACAATAAATAGTGAATTCTAAGTAAAAACTATGATGATGATTTATAATGAGTGATTCCGAAAAAGAAAAAATGCTTTCATCATCAAGTGCTACAAAAAATTATTTCGCTCGAATTTACAACCCACCCACTTAAATACTGAGAAGTATAGGTTTGGCGAATTATATCATAATTGTAAGGCCTAACAAAAATTTTACGTATTAACAAGTCCACATCTATACTTGATAGAAGCTGAGAAATGGGTGAAGCCATTCCTTAATCGATCACTAGTCGTGGTTCAAACCGTTGCTCCATTCGACTGAACTATATGTTTATAAGGCTCAAGGACACATTAGCCAACTGGCTAAAGGCTAACTTGAAATTGTTTTTATCTTCTGCAGCATAAATTTAAATTTTTTTTCGAATTAATAATAGCAAGGAACTGGAAAATAAGCACAAAACGTTTTTTCCGGATTTTAGGAATGCTGGAGTGATTACCTTTTTTTAGAAATTCGGTGCCGCTCTTGTTATTGCGTGTTTAAAAAAGTTATGCCGATGAAGATTGTAAAGAATTTTCTCCTCCTTAAAAATGAAATGAATAAGCGTTGTCCTAGGAACAATGGTTGCCGAGATATTTTGAATATACAAAAAAAAATCCAAAAATATCGAGGTTTTTAAGCGACAGATAGTTCTCCCGAAGGAAATTTTGTTAGAAAACTCGGTTTTCCCGGTTTTGTCTCAATATATACCGTAAAATGGTACAAGAATGTACCAGATACCCAACTGTGTCCCAAACGTGGTTTATGGGCGTCATTACTCTCTACTCGCTATTAAAACGATGTTTTGCGTTAAGAGGAAAATTCACTAGTAGCACAAACATGCTGTAGATAAAACTCCGCTAAAAGAACGGTTATAAGCGGTCATCATTCGTTGCTTACACATCGTTAGTTAGTGAGCACTTTTTAAAATTTCTCAAAAGTCTCACCTGATACACATGCAAAAGAATTAGGCATGTTTATGTTCTTTATGCATAACCGTAGGAATAAGATGCACCCATTACTATTTTCAAATGTTGATTGGCTGCAGTTAATTGCTAATGTGCAGTATTAAGCTAATCAAGAAGCTGAAAACCTGGAGTACAACAATGGGCCACCTGGTTTTTAGATTCTTTTTAATCACCCGTAAAAATTTAACGTTTACGTTTCGAAATTCGCAGAATCCAAAACTGAATAAAAATAAAATGCATCCGTCCGTCGTCCGCGAGTTTTCTTTAAGACGACTGAGCCAAATTTGTTGAAATTTGGCACACCTGTCACAGCTCAAAGATCTTCGGAGCTTGACACCACCATCCGCCTTTTTGTTTCAAAATGACGGCCGATTAGAGGTTTCAAACGCCCATTTATTTTTGTACCCATGTGCCTTGATGAAGAAAATTAAGAAAAACTATTTAAAAACAGAAAAATTACAGGTAAATAATTTTTTTTTTTTGTAGAGGTTAATGTGAACTAAAAAACTTTTCCTTATAGCTTTATTCAGTTCTACATTATGTCCAACGTTTCGTGGCTCTTACCACATCCTCAGGGTCCACATCTAATTATAAATAATACATATAAAATTAAAAATATTGCACCATTTACATAAAAATAACAAAAAATAATTTAAAATTTTATATTTAAATAAAATTTATATTTTAACTGGAAACTGTAGATTATTATGAAAACTTGCACAACAATGTGTTACCTTTGGTAACAAATGTGCTTCAGATGCAGAAAAATGCTTTAGAAGATGTGACACCTTGTTGTACCCAATCCTGCTTTGAAAATGTGTCACTAAAAAAAAATTTTCCCTCTGCTACATGCAACATATTATGTTTCCTAATACATGAATCAGAAGCTGAGATATATATTGCTGTGATAAGCTAAAAGGCCCTAACTCCAAATCATTTTTTTAAATACATCTTTGTATTGTACCCAAATTGCTCTGAAAGCTAAACCACTTTATGACATTAGAAAGCCCTAAATTCAATGGTTAGATAAAATTAATTTCAGATCTGTGAAGTCCAATAACATAACTGCTCCTACCTAAAATCAGCATAAGAAAAAAAAAAAAAAAAAGAAACTAACATTTGCTTTAGGTCAAAAGCTATGGCAAAGATAAATATATAAAGTGCTGACCTGTGAACCTCCACAAGAGAAATCCTTCACAATGTAGGAGAAAACCTTCTAAGAAAAACTTTCTGTCGCTTTAAATCCATAAGGGAAATCCTACAAGGTAGACTATGCTGTTACATTTGCATCACTTATTAAAAACATTTTTATATTTATTCATGAAAGGAAACGAACAATCACCAAAATTGTGTTCAGAAATATCTCGACGATGCAGAAATCAGATTTTAAGATGACAAACTTTTAGCTGTGATTTAAATACCATAGAACATCTCTCAGATGAAATTGCTAGATCTGTGGGAAGAACTCTATAATTATGAACTCTCATAATAATTTACCGGAGCTAAGAACAGCTTTCATGGAGACAAGCGAGGAAATCGAGCTATATGTTGTCGAGAACCTGAGTATGTCTATAAAGCTTAAGGCAGACATCCACACAAATTTTCAATAGTTAATAATACCTTATGTTGTAATTATCAACTTTTGAAAATCTTGAGCCATTTTTTTTTTCTTTGAAAGTCAATTAGTGCAAATTTGTATGAAGGAGATAGGACTAAAAAAAATGCCTTGGTTGATAGTTATTGAGAATAATGGACTAAAAAATTGATAAATATAATAAATGATAATGGTACCTGTAGAAGGGGAGAGTAGAGGTGGGAGGAGCTGCTTTGGGACCAGTCGCTGGAGGCCGCGACCAGAGCGAGCGCAGCGAGGAGCCAGGCCAGTAACACCTTCACCCACATGCTGTCGTCGTCTGCGCAACAAATAAAATTAATTTTTAGTAAATTTATATGATCTGATTTATGTAGATGACAAAAGAAGAAATGAGGGCGTGAACCGCAAAACAATTTACTTTCATTTCTTTATATTATGATGTAAGTACCTAGTTTAGCAGTCCACCGGTTTGCTGAATGAAGAGAGTTTTGCAAGAACTATCGATTCTTAAACGTAAGAAAAGAAAGTAAAGAATTAGATTAGACTCTTCATTCTGACAGTAAATACATACATACATTATAACTATAGCTATATTTATTTTAACAAAAAATGGAGCTAAGGAGTTTCAAGTATAAAAATCCGGACAATGTAGACTATATCACTAGCAATTACTGAAGCATGTACACTAATATATGAGTTTCATTTTTAAGATTTCATACCTCAAATATATTACAATTTTCTTTTAAAAAAAAATAATATCGCACAAATGGCGGATGAAAATATACAAACTTGGTTTTTAAATAAATTTTTCAACTCAGAGGTTTAAAATATCAGATACCTTAGATACTTTATTTATGTAAGGCAATGTGGAGCAAGTATGCACTAAATTTTACGAAGTTCAACTTTACAGGACTGTAAAATTTTTATTTTTGAAGCTAGATTTTCCTTCTTTTTTTTTCCAAATGTTCCTTAGACGATTATATTTAAATATTAAATTCAATTAAACTTTTCTACCACGTCCATTTTGATGAGATTTATCATTCAATTAAATAGTACTTAATATGCACTTGCCCCTGCCTCAAGTGGTAAGTGCGCACTAGGTATCTGCAAGACTCATTATT
Organism: Rhaphigaster nebulosa; assembly: GCA_948150685.1. Taxonomy (NCBI): domain Eukaryota; kingdom Metazoa; phylum Arthropoda; class Insecta; order Hemiptera; family Pentatomidae; genus Rhaphigaster; species Rhaphigaster nebulosa. The sequence goes on from OX411310.1 coordinate 98,264,824, forward strand.
ATAGCAGGAACGGTTTTGGGGCAAGTGCAAAATAGTTCGGTTTCCAGATGATTATTATCCTGGTATAATAATCGAAAACAATTAAAAACTTGCCTGAGATTAACATTTTACAATCTTCATTGAGTTATGAAAGTGCGATGTGGAATATAATTAAATAAATGCATTAAAAAAAAAAAATTGTTTTAATTTGCTAGTCCGTAGTTGCCTCGACAAAACATGATAAAAAAACTCTTACTACTAACACCTAGCCAAGTATACACCACGCATACTTGTCACACAACAGAGGTCTGTACCTGCCCCTACTGTCATGTTTAGCTGGGTGACCGCGACAAAGCGCTTAAAAAATAGAGAACTGCCAAGAAGAAATGTAAATCACGAAGTATTTTGAAGAACAGCTTCTGTAAGTTTCGCTTAAGGCAAAAAAAAAAAAAAAAGAAAAAAAAATGTACTGGTAGATAAACATGGATACAGCTGTACTGTCAAAGTTGAATGACACAACTTTATCAACAGGTTGGAATTATAATAATATCCTTAAAACTCGTTATACTTCACCTTATCAAGTTTCGTGGCTGATTTCCGATGCATCAGTTGAGGCTTCATGCTTGGTAAAGGGCAGCTCTTACCAGTTGAGGGTTTGGATTTAACGAGACAATTACGCACTAACTACACATCATCCTACTTTATCTTTTATGTAAATTTTAAATGTTTTTACGATATTGCAGTAATAATGAACTATTAGTTTTAGTTTTTAAATAAATAGAGAGAAAAAGAACTTTATTCTGGGACTAGATCCCTTGGGAATAATATACATGCACAAATAACAGAAAACATATCTGGCCAAAAGACTACATTAATAAAACTCAATCATTACTTACATCGATATCAATGAAACTATATAAAAAGTAAAAAAGACATTGTTCTCGTAAAAGATAAAACTGTACTGAGCAAAACCATGAAAAAAAGAAAAATGGACGAAATGGACGAAAAAAAATTAATAATGAATTAATTCTCAAAGTTGAAACGTTAAAGCATTAAAAACAATTAGTTACTTCTAATCAAAATTCTATTCTTTCATTAAAATTTCAAGATTTAAAATTTAGCATAGTAGGGACATCTCGACAGACGGACTTTGTCTATTGTTTAATATACGTTTTGTGTAACTAACTTGTAAAGTGAAAAGCATTAGCGAATAAGCACACCTACTCCTTGGCAAGTTTAAGAAAGCCGTTCCTACCCTTCCACTCTTCCTATTCCCCCATTCTTCCATAGTTCGGCCTTCTCTAACTTGCCCAGGAGTTTCTATCAATATTTGTTGATATCCCTGGAATATTTGTAAAACATACTACTGAGTCGTTTCCATTTTTGAAATCCTTTTGAATTTGTGTTTATAAATATTAAGAGCTCTATGAATTTAAGAATATAAATTGTTCATATTGTTATTTTATAGTGCCATATTAAAATTTGCATGTTATTTTAGTTGAAAATAGTACAAATTGAAGTTAATTTGGAATATCACGCTCTTAAACAAACCCTTTACAGTGCTATCTATTAATGTTTTATCCATTGGGACTTTTACTATTGTAGTTGACGGTGCTCAGTATAGAAAAACTTACACATATCTCAAAATTTCGAGAAAATTAACGACACTGCAAACATTATAATCCATTCATCCAAACCGGTTTAGAAGAGGCTTTTTCAAAACAATTTTTTGAATATTGATTAAATGAAGTTCAGTTTGGTTAGCAGTCCATTAGGCGAGAATAAATTGAGGTGTCCAAGCAATGCTGAAACATGATAAAACCCAGGACTATCTTTATAGGAAGCGAAGTAAATCTGTTTGTTCCGAGGAAACAACAGCTTCTACACTTGGATCCACACTCTCTTGGCGTTTTAGGAGCTTCCTACCGATGGGAAGTCATTAAGTAATTAAAAAAGGAAGCTAGCGAGGTATAGATGCAAAAAAAAAACAATAAATAAAAATAAAAGTACTTGGAAATAGTGATAGACGAAACAATAATAATGTCAGAACAACATTTTTGACACATCACTTTTTTAACTTAGTATGATAGTATGTAAAAAAAAAAAAAAAAAATAGAGGACCGATTAACTGATCCTTAAATATTAATAAACTTTCATCGAGTTTGTGAACAATTTTGCAGCTGAGGGGAACGAAAAGTGCTTTGAATAAGGGAGAAAAACAAAAGCAAAACGTTGTTTTAAATATAAGATTTTTAGACTTAAGATACCTCGCTCCCCTATAACGTGTAAATTAATGCTATTTCGGAAAAACAAAACAAAAAAACAATGAACCGATTAGGTAGTTAAGCAAGGAAAACATCTCGAGAATAATTTATTCTAATATAATAGTTCATTAACTCTGGTGGATACACTACAACTACCTAATGTCGATACACTGGAAGCCGAATACATAACAGACAGACTTACAGAGGGTTGTTTTTTTTTGGCTCAAGTAGGATGATTGTTTTCATCCAAGTAGGCACGACATAACCCCTCTTAATACTTAATATTCAGAATATTGTGTTGAGTAGAAAAAAATATTAAACTATTTCAGTTTGGCTCTATAAACCAGGAGATTTGTATGGAATCTCAAATAGCCCTATTAAGAGTTCAAGTAGATAAGTGTAAATCAGTTCGCTAAAATCGGTTGGAATCTGTAAGCATCTAATTTCTGTTAAACTAAAAAATCCGTCAACAACAATAAGAATAGAGAGAAAATATATAAATAGGGGATCAGGAGACTGAAATACTGGAAGGAAGGAGCGAATGATGAACTGCCGTGGTCTGGGCTTTAGAGAGGATTTGCGTATCCCAGCCTTATGGTAAGATAGAATATACAGGGCGCAACGGGTTGAATAGTTTTTTGAGAATGGAGACGGATTGAAATTTTACAAGTTATAAAAAGTAAGAACTCCAAAGAGGTTCTTAAAATAAAAATGGCTTTCATAAAATTGTGTTCCGGAATAACAATGGAAGAAATAAAACAGCGGACTAAATTATTTTATCACACTGTGGGCTAGAAGAATATCAGCGTAGAATGCAACAGATATGTGCTAGAAATGATAGATCCTGGAAACGTTACTCTAACAGAAAAATCTGGTTCGCGTATCACACAACTTTCGCTTACCTCACAACTTAAAATAAATTTTAAAAGTATAATATAATAACAGAAATTATTATCTATATCAGCCACTTAAGTTTATGTTTCTTTCGTCACTCTCCATTATCTTCCACGACTTTATACGTTAAATTATATTTTTTCTAAATATTTCTTATATCTATATGTTTTTAAAATCTTCAGTTTTCCAACGGTATATTACACACCTATAATACTAGTACCATTTCCGGTAATTTGTTTTCAATCTGGGAAAATATTTCTCATTTTTCTCCTTAAGTTAATTATCAAATTCTTTCATAGCTTATATTTATCCATTTTTTTTTTTTTTTTACAACTGCTGACAATGAGAGACCTAAAAAACATACAAATTAACCCATAGCTTCAATCGTCCTACTCTCTAAACCCTTTAATAACTGAAATATATAATTATACAACTACTCTCCGCAGATACAAACATAAACAAACTAAACATATTCTTCTTTAATCATAATCCAATTTTTTTCCCTCGTTTATTTTTAGCAATAAATGAAATATATTATGTTTGTAATAAATTGTAAAAATAAAAAAAAAGTATTGTACAAGGGTACATTCCGGATCAATTATATAACCTTATATAGGTAAGTGAAAGTAATGAAAAAAAATGAAGAAAGAAAATAGGGAGGAATAAAATGAAAATTTTTGATTTCAAAGATAATTGTACTTCTAATGAACAAGTATTTTTTTTTTTTAATTCTCTCTGTATAAATGATAAGAAAAAGAAAATTAATCCCTTGAAGGCATTTTGTATCACATTACTAAAGAACTTTCTTTTTTAAGGTTGAAAGTTTTGCAAGAATAATTATTAATGTTGGTGAATAAACCTAATAAAAATTCAAAATTAAACTTTTCCATTAAAAAATAATAAATTGTTGATATTTTGTTAGTCTTACCCTTGATACCGATATTTCATGGGATACAACCAGAAACAAAAGCTTTTTCCAAAATCTATCTTTCCTTTAAAGACATTTTGCTACAGGCTGCATTCAAACTATTTAAAAAAAATATATATAAATTCAAACAATCATTAATAAACATAATCTTTACATCCAGCCTGAAAAAACACAAATTTATTTGCTTCCCCGACTTAAGAAAGGCAAAGCAGATCTTATTATATATCTTATACTTATTATCACTTATACAGTCCACTGAAACCGTTTACAGCCGGCCGGCCGAGGAACCGGCAGAGGAACAGAACGAGCGGCAGTCAATTACCAGTTTGTCTAGTGCTATGAGCTTATTTAAAAAATAATCGAAATTGATGTGGAGGACTTGTGCAATTGAAAATATTACATTTAAATTAAAATTTAAAATTGAGAACTTGTTTTTTCTCTGCCCAAAAATAGCTTTATTTTAAATTTTAATTATAAAATACTTTATTTTAAGCTGTAAGCATAATAAGTTTTATTTTTTAGAAGGTTAATCTTGTTTACACTACTTTATCAATTTATTATAAATTGAAAACAAATAATTCATTACTATTTAGCAATTAAACGTTGTTGAAAATTTATAAATGTCATAAGGGATTAGCATGGGTATTTTTGTGCTGCTAATAAAAAAAAATCAAGCAAAGGCATGGTTACTTATACAATCAACTGTCGATAAGCTTGAACTTTAGCGGAATAAAAAAATCGCTCCGAGTTATGCATAGTTGTGTAATATAATGTATGCAATAAAGATTAGCTTTTAGTGATTTCGAGTCACAGAGGTCCTATTTTTATTAATGAAAGAAAATTTATGTTTGGTGACACAGAGCAATACCTTGTGAATGTATTTTCGAACAGTGATTACCATTTCCAAAATGTACTATATTGCAAAATACACGAAAGGTTTCGGTTATCTTAATCAAAAACAAAACAAAAAGTTTGTATAGTTTTCATACGGAAGGTAAATTGTACATATGAGACCTTAATGGCCGAGCACGTTGGGACGAAGATTCCCGGTTCGAACTAGTATGGATTCGATTCCCACACGAGTCTATAATATTTATTTCTCAGCGGTCCCGAGAAATTGAAATGAATCTTGACATTCCCACTGTTTTTAGAACGGGACGGCAAAAAGTAACAGAAGGACCTAAATATTTAATGTATATATATATATATATATATATATATATATATATATATATATATATATATATATTTCTATCTATCTATCAGCGGCGTAATAACTCATTACTGAGTCAAGACCTCCTGTAACAGCCTTCGCCATGCGCCCCATGAGCCACCATCCCATTCCGTATTCCGAGGAACATTCGGGCATCGTGGGCGATTCCATCTCGCCATCGCATCCCAGACCTTCCTCTACCCCTGGTACCTTGGATTTCTTCTAGAAAAGTCCTCTTTGGGAAGGAATATTCATACATCTTCGCCATATTTCCAGCCCACCTCAACCCTCCGAATCGAATGAATGGGCTATACTGGGTTTCTTGAAGAGAGCATACAATTCATTGGCCCTTCGATGCCATTCTTGACCTTCATGATTCCATCATAGATCGATCGAAGGATCTTCTTTTCATGAATTAATAAAGCCGATTCATCCGACTTGCTCAGTGTCCATGTCTCAGTGCCGTAGCTCAGGACTGGCAGGACTAAGGTTTTATAGAGCTGTACTTTTGTTGCTCTCGAAAGCAGGTAGTTACGGAAATGACGAAAGCCGTAAAAGCATCTACTGGACTTGCCTATACGAGACCTAATTTTCCTGGAAACGTCGTTTTCCACATCCACTTAACAGCCAAGGTACAAAAATTCGTTTACGTTCTCAAATTTGTAATCCCCAATTTGGACTTCCTCGTCATATGCTGCTTGTTCTCCTGATACCATGTATTTTGTTTTTCTCTCATTTATTACTAAGCCCATTCTTCTAGCAGCCTCAGCAAAGATGTTAGAATGCGTCGGAGACAGCCTGAAATGATATTCCCATGATATCAATATCATCGGTATACCCGAGCAATGAACTGATCAATTAAATGTCGTTCCACCCATTTGAATTTTTGAGCTCCTGATTACTTTCTCATAGTCGATGTTAAAGAGAAGGAAGGCTAATGGATCTCCTTGGCGGACATCTTTACCCGAGGAAAGTGGCTCGGTTATTCCAGGTTGGACCCTAACATAACACTCTACGATCTCCATCGTAACCCGGCACAGCCTCGAAAGCTTGTTGGGTATCCCGAGCTCTTCTAGGGCAATGTAGAGTTCTTTTCGGTCGATACTGTCATAGGCACTTTTAAAGTCTATGAATAAATGACGCATACGGATGTTGAATTCTCTATTCGTCTCCAACACATGCCGCAGAGTGAAGACCTGATCTACAGTTGACTTTGACTAAAGAAAGCCGCACTGGTATGGCCCCACAATTCTTTCAGCCAATGGAAGAAGACGATCAAAGAGCACAAGAGAAAGAACCTTATATGCCACTGGTAGCAGTGATATCCCGCGATAGTTACTAAACTTAAGCTGGTCGGTCTCCCTTCTTGTGAGTAGGACAAATTATTGTCTTGTACCAGCTCAGCTTCTTCAGGTGGAGTTTCTCCGCTAAGGAGGTCTTGGAAGTATTGGCACCATCTAACCAGGATTCTACTTTCGTCATTCAATAGAAATCCATCCTTTGCTCTATATGCATTTAATCTTGGTTTGAAAGGCTTCCTTCCAATGTTAATCTTCTGGTAGAATTTTTTAGTTTCGTTTCTGGTCTTCAAGATTTGCGCTTCTTTCAGCTGTTGGTTCTTCCACTGCCTTTTCTTCCTCTGAAGCAATTGCTTTTCTGTACGTCTTCTGCGTTTGTGCTCCCCGGTGCTTTCTCATATGCGTCGCTGAAGCATTAGTTTGAAAGTCTCGTTTTTGGCTAGATTGGCATCAGCACATTCTTTGTCAAACCAGGGGTTAGGCGGCTCTTTCCTGCATGCCAAGAACCTGTTCCGCGGCTTCCAAAATAGCATCCTCGATCCCCTTCCAGTGATTGTCAATGTTGCATTCCGGAGAAACCTCCAACAACCTAAGACATTCATCTACACGTCCCTCATATCTCCTCCGAATGTCCTCACTCATCTTTTATCCTCGAGAAGTTAATTTTTTTGGTTCGACATGTTGACTGTCTAACAAAAAGTGGTATTCTATCTCTCTCACAAAATAGTGGTCGGAGTCCACATTTGCTCCTCTGTAAACTCGAACATCCAAGAGGTTCGACTTATTACGTGATGATATGAGGATGTGTGTTCAATTTGGTTAGTGGTCTCTCCATCCGGTGTCCCCTTATTAATATTTAGGTGGGGGAATAGCGTTCCTCCAACTATCAGATCACATGCCTCCGCTAAGTTAATTAGCCGATGTCCATTATCATTGAACTCATCAAGAAAGCTGTGTCGTCCAATCGTGGGGTAGTAATATTGTTCACGTCCGACTTTGGCATTCATATCACCAGTAACAATTTGTATGCCATGATTAGGAAACTGATGCTGAGATAATCGTAGAATTCTTTCTTTTCGGTTTCCAATGCATTTTCTGTTGGGGTATGGGCACATACTACTGAATAGTTCTGGAATGTGCCACGTCCTCTTATTATGCAGATTCTCGGACTAATGGGCTTAAAGTCCAAGATAAGTTGGCGAAAACATCTGTTCACAACGAAACCAGTACCGTACACATGATGTCTTTCGTGCCCACTGTAGTAAATCGTATGGTGCCGTTTCTCACCTATCCAGACCCTGTCCATCGCAATTCTTGGATAGTAGCCAAGTCAATCTTCTAATAATCAGATTGTGAAAGTAGGCCTTGTAGAGCTCCTTATAGACTTAGGACATTCCAAAGTCTTACATTGAAGTCAAGATATTGCCGATGACTGATTGGTCTCCTTGTTGTATTGTGATGTCTACTTGGTGCTGATTGGGACCCCTTATCCGAATGAGCCCCTACGGTGAGTCTTCACCATTATACATAACTTAAAGAGAATAATAGCGCAAAGCTTCATTAGCGTGGCTTCACCACGAATTTTGGGAGATGGATGAGGGATCGTGACGTCCTCGATCCACCATCCTGACCGAAGCCAGGATCCCTATCTCTCGTCAGTCGCCTATCCAGTCTTAGGAGTTAGGTTTAACATGGCATGCCCGGAGATGACAAGTTAAATCCTTAGAGAAGGTGAGAGCGTAATTGGGAAGGAGAGGCTAAGTGGCCACATGTGATCATAATATCGCATCACTTCCCCTTCGGTCCTATATATATATTTACGATAGTAAAAGTAACAAATAATTTCACAGTAGAGGAAAAAGAAATGTTTTATTACTGAAACATAAAACCTGCAGCACATAAATCTAAATGAAGCTGTAAAACCCTTCAAGAAGTTGATATGTGGGCAGATTGGATTAACATAGCGCAATAAAACAGAATGATTTATTTTATTTTTTTTAGTTGTACCAATTTTCTTGCTAATGAAAGATATGTTATTGTGATGACAATATAAAGATCGTATATCTATAAAGTATAAAAATGTGTTTAAATAACATACAAAATATAAGGAATCGGATGCAAAGTCACTTTCATGTTTTGGTTAGGATTTGATTAAAACGTGTTTATTTCACAACTTTGAAGAAGACTGTTTGACACTCAGGGAGCTAGTCTGTCATTTTGTCCTGTTTGTAAACACCTCTCGCCTAATTTAGAATAAAAAGGCCTTTAATGTGTCTCAAGTGGTCTTAGGAATCAACATAATTTAGGAAATTGATTTAATATATATATATATATATATATATATATATATATATATATATATATATATAAATTAAATACATACAAATATAGAAATTAATACACTCAAGGCAGTTATATGAACTTTAACTAGAAATCACTAACAGAATTTATTATTATTATATTATCTATTACCATTTGGAAGGCAAACATAAATCGTACGAATGAGGGCGTAATAGACGAGCACATTGGGTGTAGGTACAAGAGAGTCCGGTTCGAACCAGAGTACTTCAACAATTTTGAAAACAAAAACGATATTAACTCCCTACTGATTAGAAAAATACACATCGCACACGCAGAATAAATGTCGCACATCTTATAATTTCTAACGTGAGAAATTGTAATGGTTGGACCTAGGACATCTATCATCCCAAACAGCAGCCAGCCCATCAAGCATCAGTGCTAAACCATATACCAAAAAAAGGTGATCTACCATCAACATGTGTTGGAGGAAACACCCTTCTTTTTGGAACCTGTCCTGTGTCTAATGTTCGCTCTAATAAAAACATATTTTTTTGAGTTGTGTCCCTTTCACTCTTGATGTGCAGTATGTATGTCTATGGTCAATCCTATTGCTGTATGCTATCGAAGATCGTACAACAAAAACACTTAAAATACCATAAAATACTCAATATGGTCTGGAACAACTATATCTGATTGTTGGAAAGCATATGAGGGGTGAAAACGGAACCAAAGTATAAACATTTAACGGTAAATAATTAAAAAAAAAATTGTCGACTAATTAATGGGAGAAAATACTCAGTCGGTTGAGTCCTTATGGGCAAAAACAAAAAGAAGAAACTAGAAACAATGCGGGACAAACTGAGAACTCATGGAATCTTATTTTTGTGAATTTCTCTGGAGAAAGAGTAATATGGAAAAGGAATTGTTTAAAACGATTTTAGAGGACATGTCCGATTTCTTTCCTTTTTAAAAATATTATTATTTCAAGATATTGTAATATGAAAAATTATATAGAATTTTAATAAAACATATGTTTATAATATCTTTAAGTTATTTTGCCAAAAGTCAAATTATTCATAAAGTTCATTCTAGGTATCCTCTAAGCAACATATGGGCCGCTAGTAACTAAGGTAAAATAGATACGGATTCTCTTTATCACAACAACTTCGAAGGTCGGTACAACTCGAACAAGTCGATCTGACTTGTTCAAGCGTAATCCTTGCCTGTAGCGACAACGATTGGCATGCCAGTGATCACTGTACTCATATTGATCATCAGGCTATCTGCTTTAAAGTTTTTTCCCCAGGTCCTGTAAGAAAAACGCTAAATCGCAGCCAGCAGGATGGAACTACCGATTCTTCGACAGAGATTCCTTTGTTACTACGATGGAGGGAAGGCTTGACTTATTGGGGTCAGTTGAAGAGAGGGTTACTCAACTGATGCAGTTTATTACTGATGCCTGTGATGCGTCAATGACGAGGACTTCTCGGAGAAATCGGCAAATGACAGTGCATTGGTGGAGTTAGGAGATAGCTGTTCTACGAAGAACATGTCTTCGTACCAGAAGATTAGCCCAGTGAGCGATAGGTCGTCTGACTTACGGTGCTCGGAGACAGGAGCATAAGGAAGCTAAAAAGAACCTTGTCAAGGCAATAAAGGAGTGTAAACGCCACAGCTGGAAGAAGTTGTGTGAAGAGATCGACGAAGATACATAGGGAAGACCATACAAAAAATCATTGCTAAACTGAAAGGCACAAGGCAGTCTCCTCCGAGCTCTTCTGAATTGTTAGAGAAAATAGTAGCCGAGTTATTTCCAAGACGTTTGGAAATATTCTTTGACAAAGCTCAGGGTTTGGGTCTGGAACAAGTGCCAGAAATCACTCAAGAAGAATTGGACTTTGCCTGCAAAAGAATTAAGGAATACAAAGCTCCGGGACCGGATAATGTCCCAAATGTTGCCTTGGAAGTGGATATTAAGTCAAGGCCAGAACTCTTCCTGGATGTATACAACTCTTGTCTCCGTGAAGTGATCTTTCCTATCCAGTGGAAGAAGCAATGTCTTGTACTCCTGCCAAAGGATTACTTAAGGATTCTATACTTCAGGGATAGAATATTGAGGTATGATACCGAAGCTGGGTGGAAAACATACAAGATCAAAGGTGGCGTACCCCAGGGTTCCGTTTTAGAGCCCTTGCTCTGCCCTTCCATGTGATGTATGACGCGGTTCTCAGGCTTCCTATGCCGGAAGAAACCACTACGCTCGGTTTTGCCGAAGATCTGGCACTCACGGTCCGAGGAAAGCTCCTGGAGGAAATCACTTATAATGCGAATAAGACCGTCGCTGCCATTCACCAGTGGTTTTCATCGGTTGGCCTCCAGCTTGCTGATCATAATACCGAGGCAGTTCTTATCACCAGCAGGAAAATAAGGGAGACAATCACTCTAACCGTTGGGGATTATGACATCCACTCCAAGCCATCAATTAGATATCTCGGGGTCCAGATCGACGCCAGACTTCGGTTTGATGAACATCTGCACATAAGTAGTATAGCAGCCCGAGTGACTAATGCAATGGCTCGGATTATGCCAAATATCGGAGACCTAAAGAAAATAGGAGAAGGCTTTTGGCCACTGTGGTCAGTTCTACACTTTTGTATGCAGCGCCGAACTGGAAGGAAACCATTCTAGTGTATTCATATGCCCGCAAGGCTATCAGTGTTTATCGAAGGAGCGCCCTGCGAGCCGCTCGAGCGTTTCGCAGTGTATCCTATGACGTAGTGTGTGTTAGAGTCTCCGGATGACCCTGCATCTTATCGGCCAATTTTTCTCCTGGACACTACAGGGAAGATACTAGAGAGGATCGTCCATGGTCGAATTATTGACTTCAGTGAAGGAACCCGAGGATTGGCTGATTACCAGTATGGTTTTCGAAAGGGCAGATCAACAATCGATGCGGTCGATTTGATGATTACAACAGCTAGAGAGACAATCGCAGGAAAGAGGCGGAGAAGGAGTGACAAGAAGTACTGCGCCATCATAACATTGGATGTACGGAATGCTTTTAATTCAGCTCGGAGGGATTTTATCATGGAAAGAATGCAAAAGATGGAAGTCCAACAATACTTCGTGAGGATTATTGAGAGTTACTTCACGGATAGAATCTCGAGGTATGATACCGAAGCTGGATGGAAAACATACAAGATCAAAAGTGGCGTACCCCAGGGTTCCGTTTTAGAGCCCTTGCTCTGCCCTTCCATGTGATGTATGACGCGGTTCTCAGGCTTCCTATGCCGGAAGAAACCACTACGCTCGGTTTTGCCGAAGATCTGGCACTCACGGTCCGAGGAAAGCTCCTGGAGGAAATCACTTATAATACGAATAAGACCGTCGCTGCCATTCACCAGTGGTTTTCATCGGTTGGCCTCCAGCTTGCTGATCATAATACCGAGGCAGTTCTTATCACAGTTCTTATCAGCAGTTCTTATCTGTGGTCAGTTCTACACTTTTGTATGCAGCGCCGAACTGGAAGGAAACCATTCTAGTGTATTCATATGCCCGCAAGGCTATCAGTGTTTATCGAAGGAGCGCCCTGCGAGCCGCTCGAGCGTTTCGCATTGTGGTAGGGGAACAAGAGAGAAATGATTTTCTTGAAAGATGACAGAGACGCTGGAATGCCTCATCCTCAGGAAGATGGACCCACCGCCTGATTCCTGACATTGCAGCCTGGATATCACGGAAACATGGAGAGCTTGATTATTATCTAACCTAGATACTTACTGGGCATGATTGCTTCAGGGCCTACTTAGCTCGCTTCAAGCTGGAGGACCAATCATCGTGCCCCACTTGCGCCAGAGTGGATGAAACAGTGGAGCATGCGTTCTTCTGTTGCCCATGCTTTGCTAAAGAAAAGGAAGAGTTAAATAGGAACCTTGAACAACAGTCAGTTCCGGAAAACGTAGTCGCTCTGATGATGTCCAGGCTAGAGAACTGGAGCGCTGGTGCAGACTATGCAGCGCGTATCGGCAGGCAGCTCAGAGCACAGGAGCGAGAGAGAGGCCAGGCAATGGCTTAATAAGAGGTCCAATGAAGAAGTAGGCGCATGGCCATCCTGCCCTCCGCGAAGTAATGCTTGACAGCAGTTCCGCGGGGTGGCAATGATGAATAGGAAGGCGGTTTTGTAGTGAGTAGAAATTTCACACTTTTGTGGACGTTTAGTCATACATCGTCTTATGAAAGATTTTTTCCCTAACCCTATAAAAAAACAAAAAAACGCACACACAATGTATTCCCTTTTCTAAGGCATCTCCAACACTCCTCTTAGCTTTGTCTATAATTTTTTTTTCTGGAGTAAAGTCCGCTGATAAGTTTTCCCTAAATCAAGCATAGTCGCTTTTCCGAAATTCAGTATTTATATTTCAATTTGATAGCATATCTTCAACTTACTCTCCCTTCCCATTCTGCTCCTCTGAAACCTGTTTTTACTTCTTTACAAAGTAGTAAAATTTACATTATGCATGTTCATGTTAGAGAAAATCACATTTTTTCGGTCAAATAATATTAATATTAATAATATTTTTTTTTATAGATCATAATCAAATTTTTATAAATAGGAGCACAACCTAAGTTATGATGTTTAAAACATTGTGGTCCAAAGTAAAGCCTAAAGCGAAATATTAGGAATTTTATATATATATATATATATATATATATATATATATATATATATATATATATATATATATATATATATATACATGTATATAAATTTTTCCTATACATATAGGAAATGCATATAATATGCATATACATATAATTCATGATTGACGTAAAATTTAAACAGATGAAATCAATAAAACAAGATGAAACATATTGAAGAAGTGGACACAGAATAAAATATTCTAGATTTTGCGTTCAAAAGGTTTGTGTCACGAAATAAAAGCGAAAAAAAGAAAAGGTTCAGAATAATGTTCTGGTTGATAAGCCCCATTTTAAGCCTACACTTCTACCCCTTCAGTCATTTTGTATTTAATACAGTATTTAAAATGATATATAGAATATTTTTCTTCCTAGTGGATTATCTTGTTTTTATTCCGGCTATGAAAACAATAAAGAAAGAGACCTTGAATAAAAAAAAAAAGGAATGACCAGTGAACAACGTGAAAGAAAAACTGCTTTAAATAAAATAGGTTAGTTAATCTTCAAGTTCTCATGCATTCTCAACAGTTAAGGTTTAATTTTAATTGAATAGACAAAAATATTAAATTTTATGGATCTTGTTTCTTTGGTTATAGTCCTACTTTACTTTAGTCTTTGAACACAACAAAATAAAAAAAAACTCCGTGCTTATAAAGAAGTTACCATTTTCAAGTATATAATGTAATGTTATGCATAATATAATGTAATAGCATAAGAATAGCATATTATTATTTTATCGAGAGATGGAGAACTTTTTGTGACTTCTAATAGCTAAGGTAAAAATAAATTCTCTGGGATCGGAGGCTTTTATTTATTATTTTCTTCTTTTTTTTTGAGGCGTCACTGTAAATATATCAAATATTACAATACTAAAATTAATAAGTAATGTAAATTATAAATATTAATTTTTTTTTTAAATCCAATGAAATTCTGTGTATTCTTTGGTAATATAGAAGAATGTTTTTTTAATTCCGAGTCTGAGGTCCCCTAAGATGATAATGAGTAACAAATTGGTCGGCGACTTAAATCAAGCTTCATTTCCAAGTACAGTAAAATGCTAATAAAATTTGGCTGGAATTAGATACCTTATTGCTTAAGTCCTGGAGGTCAACATCTAAACGTAATGCACAGTCTTGCAGGTAACACATCTTCGTTGAAATGTTAAGAATTTTCACAATTCACCAATTCATTAATGAATTAAATTGAATGAATCAAAACGTATCATAAACGACTTTTGCCTTCTGCTTGTTATATTGTGTAGGTGAACTAAGAGATTTTTGGTGACTCAAAATCAGACATTAATTTAAAAGCATATATATTTTATATAATTATAAAAGCCCAATTGTTGTATTACTATTTTTCTGCACGAGTTCTGTAATAAATTTCCTCAACTCTTAGCACAAATCATATCTCTGAATCAGATCCAACTTAGAAGGCTCTTGTGATTAAAAAAAAAATAGAGAAGACTTGTGTTGCTCTAAAAACCTTTTATTTTTTTATTCATACATAAAACAGCTGTACCTCGCGGTTTCACCCGCGTTAAATTTGGATTAACCCCTGAAATGCAAAATAACCTTTAAAATAATAACCTATAATATGTTGTTCAGTCACATATGTTGCATACATTTTAAAGGAACGGGGTCATAAGGACAATAAATTTTGATAAACGCCAATAAAGTTTCACGTTTTTTCATATTTATTTCCTTACCCTCCCACTTTATTTACAATATAGCATTTTCACACAATAATTTCATACTTATTAAAAAGTTTGTACAATCAACTTGCTTCCACAGGTATGAAGTTAGTATGAAAACGAGAAGTACGCAAGTAGGACACTTTTTTCTCAGCAATGTTTTTATGGTTACTGATTCATTCCTATGGGTCGTAGCGTGATGTAATAAGTTTAAATAGTCTTCCGCAAAAGGAATTTTTCAAATCGAACTGCTAGTTCATGAAATTAGTCAGTTCAAACAAATTTACTCATCAGATTTATAAGAGTATATACCTTATATGTTATAAAGGCACACCTGTCGCTCAGGTAGAGACAATAAGCGGGTGCGATTGGTAGAGATTTCAAGATTTTGACGCATAAAATAATGCACGTTATGAACTGAATCAAAGGAAAATTCGTAGGATATTTTTTAATAAAACCAAGATAAAGAAATGATAAACAAAACGTAAAAAAATGATTCTAATTTTAATATGTTTACTAAAAACCTAGTAATGGTAGTTATTGAACATTTGTAGCAGAATTTATTGTTGTTTTTATTTCCTATTCGAAAAATTGCTACCTATACTTCTCAAACAAAAAAAGAATTCTTCTCGAAAAAAGAATATTTCTCGTCCCAAAAAAAGTTTTGAGAAAAAAAAAAACAGAAGTAAATTCTCAGTGTCATTTTTAATAAAAGCGGAATATCAAAATTATAAAAAAAATGTAAAATAGTTCAAAATGATTTTTAATTCTATTATTTGTATAAAAATTTAGGACTGGTGCTTATGGAACATTGTAATCATAATTCATTGTTTTGTTTTTTTATAAATTGGTATACATAAAATATATATTAAATAAATCTGTTTTAAATAATTCATCATTGGAGTTAGTTAAGGAGTAGTACCAACGTAACGAAACATGTAACGACGTTTTTACAGGCAACCGCTTTGTATGTATGAGGAGCAGCCTAGCGTCAATTAAATTCAAAACACAAAGCTCAGTAATCTAGTAAAACTAATAACTCAATTAATTCAATACACAGCAAATGAACTCCTTTCGGTCATCATGAATATATAGAGACTATGCAAATTAGTTAGCGGCTAGTTTCCCCGTTACATGTGACTAACAGCATTGAAGTAGCAGTAGCAATTTCAAGGTATTGGATAGGTTACTTTCAACTGTTTCATATCGTATTCAATGCTAACTTCAACCTCTTTCTATAAAAAAAAAAAAAAAAAAAAAAGAAGTGAGAAACTTCATTATAGCAAAATCAAAGTATGATTGTTAATTTGAAATGGATTTATTATGCTTTAATATTTTCTTAATTGAAGTAATAATTACCTTTTTGTTTTATATTTTGACCGTTTTATATGTTCAAAATAAAAATAAAAATCACTATTTTATCACTTTAAATTATAGTTGCCAAACGTATATATAGTATATTAATTTCCTTAAGAAGAGAGAAAAGTAAAATCTTTTTACGAAATACTTATGAAAACGAAGACAAGTTATGCAAAATGGAACACAATCAATCGTTCAATGAAAAAAAAAACGTGACCCGTTTTGTGAACTGTGTATTGGGCAGGTGATTTTCACACAGCTCTGCTTTCAGGAGTCACCTCAACTTGTAGGCCTTACCAAGACTGCTCTTCAACCTATCTTTGTTAGAATGTCAGTGTGTAGTGCTATCATCTAGTGATCTAGACTCAGCGGTCTATGGGCATTACCTATCACATAGAATGGAAAAGGTTAATTATTAACTTTGGCTTAAGGCATAGTTTTTGAAATCTTCCAAAATTCCAAAAAATAAAATTAACCATGTGGAAAAATTTATTTTGCTGATTTATCAGGATACGCGTATCCGTAACGCGTGGCTCAACATAAAACATAGACAAACAATTTTCTCAGGCATAGCTAATTAAATGCATAATGCAGCGGCACAAGTATAAGCTCTAAAATACATCCATAAATTAAAACTGTAACAGCTTTTCTCGCTATTGGCGTGCAAACAGCACGTTACAATTTCATAATTTTAAAGCGACTTACAGATCAGTTTCATGCGATCTTCTCCACTATTTCGTTGTTTCCAATCTCATGATTTCCTTATAAAGAGTCGAAAAGCTGCATACGAAAAACCGTTCAGTGAAACAGATTTCTCTTGGCGAAGATACAAATATATCCATTCATAAATATGTGCAAGCGAATCAATACACAAGCTTTTATATAAAGAATCTGAGGTCTTTTAGGAAAATATACCAGATATATGAAATAATTTATTTGAAAATTAAATTTAGGGCGCAATTCATTATCGGTAAAAAATATGTTTTTCCATTATTGAAAGATTCAGTTAATTTTTTACGCTCATTGAAATTCTAAAGATACCTACGCATAAGTCCAGGCTCATTAGAGAATGTGTGTTCATTTTTTGAAATCATTTTCCAATGAACTTTCTCAACGTGAGAATTGGGAGAAAAATAGTAGAAACAAATTGTATATATTTTAAATAAAATCGGTATGTAATAACATGATGAAAAAAAAATCAATCATAAACCAGCCGAAAAGTGTTTTTTTCACGTTCAAGATGTGAAAACCTTTATTTTATTAAAAATAAAAATAGAACGTAGTAGCGTTTAAAATTACCGGAAAATGAGTTTTAAATTGAAGTCGGTAGGTAAACAACTTTCCGTTAAAAAAAAAAAAAAAACGCGAAATATGGTCCTTTTATTACAAGGTTTGTAATTGTCGCAGTAACTTGTGGGCTAAAATTGGGGATTTTGTCAGGGCCTATCAACAATAAAAATTGAATAATGAATAGTTGATCGCAAAACTTTTATGAAGGAATCCCGGACTATCGGGAGGCGGTCAAAAAGAATGCATCATAAACAGTAAAAACTATTAATTAGAAAGCAAATAGTTTCTAATAGTAATAATAATAGTTTAATAATAATAGTTTCTAATAATAATAGTTTCTAATAAGAAGAAACCAAATGTTTCTAATAAATAGTTTTTACTATCTGTGATCTATTCTTTCTGACCGCCTCTCGGACCATCTCATTCCTTCATACAATAAAAATTGCTTGAAAAAAAAAAAGAAATAACTTTTAAAAACAGGTGTTTTCGAAAAAAGATTTGAACAAGGGCCAAAATGGTTCTAGTGCAACAGGCTTTTTCTTGGTGTGATCGCTAGCAAGCTTGGGGAAAGTGACGGAGAATAGGAAAGCCTCTCTGACGGGTGGGCTTCCAGCGCATCTTAAATAACATTTAGGGTTAGTGGGGAAAGTGTTTTTAGATGAAAAGTCTGCTAAAGATTTGCGGAAAAATGAAAAAATGCAAATTTCGGATTGAGGCCTGAGAGCGTTTGAAGCTTGTGCAGTTCTACAAAACCCATAAAATAGCATGAACCGTTTGAAAATAACAGTTTTGGGTAAAAAATATACATGACGAATGTCTCCGATATAATTTACATCAACCAATAAACTTGGCCATCCAAGTGTTAAAAGAAGTGTTAAAAAAAAAAAAAAAAAAGAAGTGTTAAAAGAATTTTTGATCCAAGAAATGCTTTTAATTGACATCATTCTCAAACTGGATGGAATAAAAATAAACATTTTTAAAAATTACAGGCGTATATTCTTTGGTGCTGAAGACTGACAATTTATACGTGATTAAGTGTATCTCAAATAACTCTCCTTTTTTTAAATTTAAGAATTAATAATTGAATTTTGACTGATTAATGTGGATTTTAAAACGTGAACTAAGCAATGTTTTGAAGTTTCTAAGAGGAGGGAGAGAAGATTGGAGAGGAGTACTTGGTACATAGGTGCGCCCCTCTCTCTCTCAGAAAACTCCTGGATCCACCACTGACCCACACACACCACCTAGTGATTAGAAGATTGAATCATTGCCTTAAAATAAGATGAACTAAACTAAATATCTAGCAAAACTAATATTCTTGTAAGTAATGCACTAAATTATCTTTTACACGAAACTAATACTCCTGCTTCAATAAATCTTTCTTTTATTTGTAAGCAAATAAAATTCGTAACGATTGAATATAAGAAAAGCCGCTAGCAGTAGGAAAATTGACAGGCGAAAGCCTACCCGTATCTTGAGGATTTCCGCGGCATTGATATCACGCCGTACCAAGAAATAATATTAAATAACTGGGTTGGATTGGAAATCAATGAGGATACCAAAATAATGCTGACAATTTCTTATTTTCCGGTTGGCTGGAAAATTTGCGCAGGAGCGATCGTTTGGGTGACAAACATTGGAAAATACAGAAATGCTATCGACAATAATTTTAGTCAAGAAGGGTAACAGTGCATTCATTTAAAAAAAAACAACTGTTTATTTGTTGATTTTTTTTTTTTTTAAACTTAATACATCCAGCTATAGCCTTTACTTATGATTGCTCAAATATCACCATAGGTCGTTTACAGCATATTAAACTAACATAGTAATATTCCAACATTACATTCCTTCATAAACAAAACCTTTATTTTTCAATGACAATATAGTAGGACACAGCTACCCACTTTTAGAGGGCATATTAACGACAGAGATTCCTCATTAAAGAGCTGGATGAGGGACTTTTCGATTTTTTGTTTCTAACAGAAATTCTTCACGCTTGACAAAAACTAGCAAAAATTTTTAACAAATAAAAACGAAAGTGTCTTTGAACATATAATTGTTACGGCGAGTGTTGGAGAATACGTTTAATGGTTTTCCTTTGTGTGAAAATATCTCCCATAAACTGGTTTATTAATATTTTCAGATACTTTAGGACGATTACTTCGAAAAGTTACCCATTTGGTATAATTTAAATACCTTCCCTTAAATCTTAATGAATTAAAATCATACCTCGCTTATCTTTACAGACAATATACCACCCTGAGATTATTTCAATTTAATTAAATATTTTTAATTTAACTATATATTTTTTAAATTCCTTTTAGAAGAAGATTATAGATTTATGAATATGCTAGTGAAGTTATTGCTCACACTAACAGCTATCTGAAACCATATACTGTAAATATTTCTATTTTAAGAATAAAAATAAGTATGATGATGAAGGTTTGGAGACCGAAACCGGTCGCGAAGGAAATAAAAACTGTACAGGAAGACAATGTCTTTTTATTCTTACAATAGATAGTCCTATAATACCAAGATATAATTCAAGATTTCCATTTGCTGTATAACATAGTCGTGATCAATTTCATTCCGAAATACGTCTTCCCTTAACTAAACATCTTTGTTGGAGGTTCCTACATCAAATCCTTTGATACTACAGAACTGATGTTCTTTTTCAATAGATTTAGACATTCAACAGACATCGGTAAGTGCTGATAACATATGTCAACTCATTGTACGAGACAAAGAGTGAAATTGAAATATAACAGTCTATTGTAGGTGTATTTGTAAAAGAATTATTAACTGAAAAAGTAATTAAATATAGCTTATAGAACCTCGAAATGTTGATGTGAGTGTCAATAAAAATTAAAGTACTAATGGAAGACGTTCCTTTTTACTATTCTCTTAGTAGTCTTCCATTCTGAAATATTCATCATATACGAGTAGTTAATGTAGTAATGAGTTAAAAAGCAGATGAATAAAATATCGAAAAATAATAATTGATACAGTAAAAATGATAAATAAAGGTAGTAGTATCATTAAATAACTGATAAGCCAATTATACTGAAAAGCAACAGCTAAGAAAGTAATGAATAATAAATATAGTAAGATCAGATACATAAAGATATAATAATGAAACATCGGTATTTAATAATTATTTACTATTATTATATTTTATTACATATCATATCATTATTTATTTTATTTCACTATACTTGTTATTACTTTAATTATTACGGTCTACCATCAATACATTAAAATACTGTAGATTACGTGCTGTTCTAAACAAGTTTTTTTTCAAAAAACTTTGGTTTCATGGATGTTACATTTAAAAAAAAAATTCCCCCCAAAGATGAATTATTGGAAGCATTTAAATGCCAGATGCTGCATAATATGTGAGGGGGGATACGAGTTATGGCATCGCTCAGGCAAACTTCAACAGCACGACTAAAGATAACATTAAACTTTATGAAGAAGCGTACACAGGCAACTCCTATACTTAGCATAAAGAAGTTTTAACGTTCACGAACCAGAGAACAAGACTCATTATGCGAGACCAATTGTGATATTTGTGGATAAATTTAGAAAACAAAAATTAAATGCATTTTTAAATAAATATATAATTAGAAGTTAATTTAATTTAGAAAATCGACCAAAAAAAAAAAAGAGTTAAAATTTGACACTCTGTGATAAGTAACCGAATTTTCAGCTATAGAACATAATGATGAACAAGAGCAGAGGCTCCCAGACGTTGATAGGGAACCACTGGCGGTACGGTACGCTAGGACGTTCCAGGTGATAAGCGAACAAGCAAACGAGTCATGGATAAAATAATCTTTTCAAAACTTTCAATCAGGGATAAAAAATTTTCAACAATTATTATTGAATGTATCAATAATAAGATGAATAAACACAGTCTACAATTAATAAAAATAATTCAGAATGGTTGCTGTAGTAAAGGCGAAAGACGTCGGTGTTAAAGAGAACTTAAGAATCAAGTTGAGCTCCATCAAGCCTGACATTGATGCCCTGATTGTAAATAAACATGCTTCTTACCGAAAAATATTTATGGTTTTCTTCACAATGTCGAAATTTCTTACTTTAGATGGATACAATTTATTAGCTGAATTTTTGGTGATGCTATATAAACCTTACTGTTGCTGTTGTTATGTGAATTTGATAAACATTGGATTTTTTTACTTTATTTTCCTAAGCAAACTTACTGTAATACATATTCATTTGTTTGTTAAAGAAACTTTTCTAAATCAGTTTGATATTTTTTTATGAAGACAAATTTTTAATACGATCGGGTAATGGTACACCCAATTATCTGTAGAGTGGAATTGGAACGCAGTGGCATAAAGTCTGGGAACCCCTGAACTACAAAGAAATGTTTTTAGGCCAGTTCCAATTCCTCAACATTATTCCCGGAGGAACATGTAGAGAAGTATAAGCAATTTCTTTAAAACAAAAAACTAGTTTGAAACTTAAAGATTTTAGCCCAGGTCTCTAGATAAATGAATGGAATTATAATTAAAAAGATGGAATTGTGAGGCATGCATTATGAAATAGTCCTTTGAGTTGGGCCTAAGTCTTAAGGAATCTTGGCCTGGGATCTTCACATTATGCACCGTTATATTCCCACTAATTAGCTCCGAGATTTCTTAACATTGATGGCATTGAATATACGTTTACCATTAAACTCACATTTCATTAACTAAAAAAATGTAACGACACCAGTATCGTGTTATAAAAATAGCTATTTTGATTTGTTTACTCAAGTTCCAATTATGATATTTTAATTCTTTGTAACACGATCATTTTATATTGATGATTACTTGAAAGTAAGTTAATACAATATTCTTAAGTTAGATAACTGTCTAATTCTAATTTTATGCCGGATAAAAAAGTTGGTCTTTTCTTTTTTTTGTAACTAATCACTGAACCAATTTTTAATATCAGTGACGACTTCATTTTTTTTTACAAGTATTTAAATTTTCAAGAATACCGATGAATTCTGATCTGATGATATAGAAGATTTTTGTGATGCCTTCAAATTTTCACAAATAATAATTTGTCTGACATAAGTCAGACGAAAATATAAAAAAACAAGTAACAAAAAATAAAAAAACTTTTTTGTGGTCGTTTACTATATTTTCACCTGTATGATCCTCAACAAATTATATTATACTAATTATACCGTCAAACCTTAAAATTCATAAATTTTTATTTATTTTAAAATTATACTAAAATATACTTAATTAATTTTTTTAATTGCAACATCATATTTGAAGGATCCATGGATAATCCAACTTAAAAGCAGTTTTTATGAAAAATGAGTTAGTAGTGCCTGCTGCCTTGTAGCTTTCAAGGAGTATCGACACCACGTGTATTCATGCCATCTCTATCAGACCCAAATAACGAATGTGAAAAAAATGCGATTTCTGTATTCGTCACATAGTACCGGGTCATGGTACTCTTACGTGGAAAGTTTTAGAAAAGTTCTGAAAATTTGCTTATTTAGGTTTTTGTGATGCTGATTACGAATTTCAACTTTTTCCATAAAATTTTTCCCGAAAAAAATAAATACAAAAAACGCTCAAAAAATTAAATTTTTTCGTTTTTCTCAGATAGTAAGAAAACCAGGCATTTTTTTTTTTACTACCAGAAAAAAAATCGAGGTAGCAAAGTTGAAATTCGTAATCAGCATCCAAAAAAAAAATTTAAGTGAACAAATTTTCAGAACTTATTCAAAACTTTCTATCGAGATGCTTTTCTGGACTCCATTTGACTAGATCCCATTAGACTAAGCGCGGATGCTCCTAAACGAGGCCCGGACAAAAAAAACATATTGAATACAAAATATAGAGACTTTATTGTACTAAAGGTTGATATACTAAATTAAACAAGAGTAAATTCCCTACCTATTCGTCCGTGGCATCCTTTAGAACTTTTTTATTTCAAATTTTTGCCGGAAGTATAAAAAAACTGTTTAAATCTTTCAGTGACGAACGACGATATATCGTCGTTGTTCATAACATTTGTGAAAAGAGACTAATATATATATACCACGTGATGGCGTCTTAATATTCGCATAGTGAGAGAACTCTATCTCAAAATAAATTAATATAAATAAACACAAAATAAATAGACAATGGGCTTGGTTTGTTTATATCTCTTACCTCCGAAGATTTTTTCTAGAAATTAATCTCGCTATTCCCGAACCTGAACTAACCCAAAAAATGCTTTAAATAAAATATTAGAAGAAATGAGGGTCTTAAGAAACAGGGAACGACAAAACATTTTTTTAAAAATCACTTTCTTGTGCTACGAGCTCCCAAAATCTATAAATGAAATGAGATTTCGAAATAAAAATTAGATATTAGAGGAAGTAACAATTATAACCGTAAAGGGAAAACTGACTTACATGATATAGATTACAATTGTACCTTTCTGACCAATCTTTACCAACCTAATGAGGTGTAAATTCCATAAGGTTAAAGCAATAGAGATAATAAAGCCATACTTGATCAAATTAACAGCTCTAATACTGCTTTTAAACGTAAATTAATTATTACTGCGGCAAGAGCGAGAGGGAAATTAAAAGTTAATAACATCTGAAGGAACCGTCAGTTTCTTATGGCCTATAATATTATATTAAAATTATAAATTTAATAAAAATAAGGGAGGCGAAATAACGGAAGATGTTGAGACGTACTCGACACGAACATGTGCGAGAGAAAGTAGAGAGATGTAATTTGCCGGATCATTGTTTTCGCTACGGTGTTGTGCTTGCCTCAGCTACTAAACCCTTATTATTAGATGCTTGGCTGAATGTTTACGACTTTATTTTACGTTTATTATCAGCCAGTATAGCCTTAATTAAGAATATTTTCGTAGAGTGGGCTCGATCAATCATGCTAATGATAATTTTCAACTTTACAACCCATATGAAACTGCGAATGGTTTTGGATAATAGCTCTAAACAATATAAAAAATATATCAGCAATCATCACCACTTATTTGATTTAACCCAAGAAATGAGGTAAGAAATGAAGTTCAGGTCCTTAATCGTGATTTATCGCTCTTTTGTTTTCGTATTCTATTTTCAGATTAAAAAAGATACGGAAAGCAGATCGGTCCACGTCTAGAGTCCCTCTAAATTGAGTTAGAGGGTTGAAAATTTGTGTGAATTGAGTTGATGTTAGAGAACTACCTTTTGGGGGTCTCAATTTTTTTCTTCCACCCCCAAATGTTTTTTCGCGGCTTAAAGGTTTTGCGAATCTGTAAATTGAATTAGTGGGTAGCAAATTTGAATGTGAATTGTGTTTGAGAAATGCCTTTTGGGGACTCAACTTTTTTCTATCACCCTCACCTTTTTGATGTTTTCTCATGCATCTGATATGAGGGAAAATACAACCTTAGTGACGGAGCTCTGATACTCACAATTTTTTTTTATTATCATTTTAAGTAGTGACCAAACTTCTGTCAGTAATCTTCCACCTAAAATCCGTCAGGGTCAGATTCGGGTGGAAAAATCTCAGAATCGATATGAATTATAATACCAATCATGCCAGTAGTACGTTTATTTTTTTAATAGAGAAAATAAAGGTTTTTATTATATCAGTAATCTACCTGGAGAAAAAAGAAAAGAAAAAGTTTTTAGAAAATAATGTATTGTGTCAAAAATTAAAGTTTTAATTTTTAAAAAGTTTAGTAAAACTTTGGAATGATACTTCCAGAATACTTTACTGGAGTGGATTATACAAACTAGGTCACTACAATTCAGCGTTTTGAGAAAACTAGATATTTTAACTTTCCTGCTTATATAACGTAATTTTTTCCTGATGATCAACTTACCTATTTTTAAAAAAGATTCACCTGTGGATCGTCTACAACGGTTATATAGTAGTTGAATGTTGTGGACCTAACCTAACGGAACTTTTCCTTTTTTTAAAAAAATACTAACCTAGTTGTAGAACCCAACCCACAATGTATAATAAAAATAAATAAGTTAAAATATAAAATAGATCTAAAAAAAAAACCAGGTAAAATAAATATTAACATGTTTTAAGAAGTAATATGGACCAACATTTTGTTTTACATTAAGCTGAATTGAAATGGTTCAAAAGACATTATAGCATTGGTGCGTGTATCTCTCAAATACAGATGACAGACGATCAAACACAGATTTAACTATTGGCACTGATAAGTAATTAGTGATTTCTCAACGAATTAGATAAATAAAAGTTTCTAGGGTTTTGTGGAGTAACAAGGTTTTTTGTTAGCTGATATTGGATAATCTAGTTTCAAGTCAAACAAATGTTGGTCCCTCTACTCTTCGTTGAGCAAGCTAATTTTATTACCTTCCCTGCTTCAGAGCCTTCAAGGAGACCTTACTTATCGAATTTCAGGTGACTTTCTCAACCCCTTCAATTTAAATCTTTATATAACTCACAACTGGATCCAATTTATTGGGTGGAATTCATTTTTACCAAATATAACAATTTATAATTTGAAATTTAAATTCTGCACAGGTCCTTCGTACCTGATTAATGAAACATTACATTATGATTAAAATTCAAATCATTCACATCAAAAATTCGGGCTTTTGATCCATAAAGTTGATCCGACATCACCTTTTTAGGAACGCGCTGTTCGGGCAACATATCCAGCCCATCTAAGCCTTCCTATGCGGACGACTCTCATAATGTCCGGCTCTCTAGTCAGCGCGTAGAGCTCTGAGTATGGTAAGTCCTCGTTCTCCAGTTCTCGTCTACTTTCACTGGACCATTAATTCGTCATAGAATTTTCCTCTCAAAAGCAAGGAGTATTAGGCTTGTTTCCGTCCGATCTTGAGGCTTTTTAGTTCTTTAGACACCGAGAAAGTATTGCTACCGGAAAGCTAGGTAAAGCCATCCCAACACGGCATACCAACTAGAGACGTGGGAGCACCTGGAGACCATTGAAGATGAACCTCATAAAGCAATTCATTAGTCTCTTCAGTCTCACCCCATCCCTATCAGACAGTACCCGTA
Source organism: Rhaphigaster nebulosa (assembly GCA_948150685.1). Classification (NCBI taxonomy): domain Eukaryota; kingdom Metazoa; phylum Arthropoda; class Insecta; order Hemiptera; family Pentatomidae; genus Rhaphigaster; species Rhaphigaster nebulosa. The sequence continues at coordinate 98,291,776 of OX411310.1, forward strand.
TGCAGTGCAACCATAATCCAAATGAGAGAAAATGAGGGAGGAGACTAGGAGCAGACAGGTTTTAGGGAGGAGAGATTAATTAATCCTTATTAATTTCATTATAATATTTCCCTAATTAATCCTTTTCGGATAATTAGGGAAATATGGTTATTCCAGGCAGGTGTTGATAAAAAATTACTCCAAGATTCTAACAGAGGTATTATTTGCAGGCTATTTTGAGGAAGAGAAAGGTAATAAGGAATTAACCTGATAAAGATTCTCATTAAAATACACCCATCTTCCTGTTGAGCTAAGGAAAAATACAAGATCAATAGACATATTTAAGGATATTTAATATCTTGACGTATCGATTAGTTTTGTTGTTTATTTTTAAAATGATTATGTATTTATTTATTGTTAATTACATTGTAGTTTATTTGTTTGGTTTTATTTTCTAATTAAATTACACATATTTAACTTAAATTTTCTTCTTTACTGTGTATTAATTTTTGCCACAAGTGAATTTGTTGAGTTTGTTTATTGTTTATTGTTATTCACGATACACATACACATACCCGCGATAAAAGTTTATTTTTGTCAATTACAAGCTCTTATTAATAATTTTATTATAACGAAAATCCAACGGCAATTCGTTTTCTTGATTTGACAAGTTTGTAACTGACATTTTTGGGTAAAATGGGATTATTGGTACTTTTAGCACTCCTTTCTTCAATGCACAAGAGAAACTAACTCAATCTGCGATCTGTTGAGAAATAGCTGTTTTAGTAATTTAGATAAGTTCTAACTGAAGGAATTTGTTTGACAAGGTTGTATCTTGTGGTCTTGTAACTGGTGATCTATACAGGTAATTCACAGATTACGGTCAAGTTTCATGATAGAATTTTAATAATTTTGACTGGATTTAAATAAAACAATTTTAAGTACCTACGTCTATCCATACTCAGCTGTTGATCTTAAAAAGATCAAAAGCTTTTTTTGTGGGAAATTCAAAATTTTAAATTTTCAGAAGAGACAAACAGCTTGAATTTCATAATTTTTTAAAAACCGCCAATCTTACTCTATTGCGCTGAAAATCTAGGGTGAAAGCTCAAATAAAATAAAAATTGTTATATTTCAATACTTCAGTTAGAACTTAATAAGTTTTGTATCTTCAAAATGAATATGTGTACTTTTTTGTTGTTGAAAAGTTGTATCTTCACTTACTTACGCCTTCGTCACTTTAATTTTTACTCATTTTGTCTGTGACAAGGTTCTAACTATATTTATATTTTTTATAAAAAATCATAGGTACAGTATTTTTTTTTATTAAACCAACTTCAAAAGTAAATTAAAACTATGTAAAGTAATGAGGAGAAAATTGATGAATTTAATTATTAACAAATAAAAGTTTGAACACTTCAAATTTTCAAAGTCGTTTTTCTTAAAATTAAGGTTAGAATCTTGGCATACCAAGTTAGCGAATCCTCATTTCGGAGGAGTTAGAAAAGACAAAATAAATAAATTAAAAAAAAACCAATGGTATTACGCAATAAAGCACAATTTGCTTTGAAGTCAATACTCAATTATTCAAAATCAAAATGTAGCCTAAATACGCTTCATTAATCATACAAAAAGCCTTTACAAAAAGACGTTACTGGCGCATATTATGGAATATAAGATTAAACCGAGAAAAATATCAACACACTATGTTAACGCTCCGACCCGAAACGGTTCCACCAGTTTATCCTGACAAATTAAGAATTATACAAATGGATAGAATAAAATACATTGGACTGACCTTCTACAGAAGTATGCCCCTCGCGGGCCATTGAAAAGTATCGAATTATCAAGAAGTGGTGTTGCTCATTTATATATCAAAACTAGATTGCCGCAGATCGTCGACTTAAAACTTAAAACAATTATTATACGAAATAATGCTTATCCTATTACAGTGCATACTCATTTAAATATTTATAAGGATTATTACATACAATAGATAAATATGAACATTTTATTCTATTGGCCTATTTTGATTTTATTTTGAAGGCCATTATTATCCTTTTGAAAACGTAACATTATAATTGCAGCAATAGGGTAGGAACGAGTAAAAATAACCAAACTAAAAAATAAATAAATTCGAACGTACAAATTGCCAAAGCAGATCATTAGTCTACAAGAGTAGCAGTCACATAGCGTACTAATCAGCTTCATATCAGACCATCATCTCGATGAACATGAGCTTAGAATAAAGCTCATATATAATAAAGCTCCATTGTTTTATGGAAAATTTACATGTCTATCTGAACAGTTAAAATTAAAATTCTATAATCGGTTAAAATTATGGATTCACTTTATTCACGGAAATCAATATATTGAAGATTGTATAAATACATATAAATTATATGTAAGATTATATAAATATTAAATTTCATATACCTACGAAAACGATTTATGCATGAAGGATCCTAATTTGTTTTATTGAGTAATCTTGTCAACGAAGCCAGAAACAAATTTTTGAAAAATCAAATTTTCGCGCTTAAGGTGCAAAATTTTAATATTCATCGATATTAAGATAAAAGATAAATATTTGTTGACAATTGCAGTAATTTCTATATCCAAATTATTAAGCTATTTCCAGATAAGATAAAGAATTGTATAACAATAATTTAAAATAAAATTCCAAGGACCTTAAGAAAAACAAATTAAAATCCTTAGGAAAATGTCGCCTCTTTACGAAATTGAAAATGGATATTTGGATTATTCTATTCTTCCTTTTATTTGAATCGTTAGCATTTTCAAAATTCAGCAATGAATCTGCAAATATCACCTGAATGTGGAGCTGTGAATAAAGTTGATAGAGAATTGTTTATTTAGTATCACTTTTTCAAGTAACTTTTTTTTAAAACCCAAAATACAATTATTGTAAGATATACCAATATTACATGATCTTATTGTTTGCCACGACCAATCACAGGTAAAAAAAAAAAACTATTATTAGCTTAAAAAAATTATACTATAATTTATAATACTAATTTATCCATACCAAGTGGTAGAAAATAAATTAATTTAGTTGCCTGACCATTTCAATTTGTATGTTGATTCCTCCATTTTTCTAGAGATAAAAATCGTTGAAATTTTTTTTTCCTGACGTTTATAAATGGCAGCCATTTTTCTTCAGTTCTACCGGCCAATTTCAGTAAATGCAGTCATTTGCAGTTTTGTCGATAGTTCAAAAACTATAAGCCTTAATCAAACTATCACCATTTTAAAGGTAATTCTTTAAGCTAAAAAACTTATTCTGAGTACATTTAATGTGTTCCTACACTTGATATGATAGAAATTGACCTGAAGTTTAATGCTCAAATTAAAAAAAAATGTATTTTCAACAAATTTTTTTCTATCAGAAGCAGAGATATAAAAAATTTAGCAATTAGTTTAGTAGGTAGATCTCTAGTGGTAGGTAATAAATATAAATCCTCCTAAATGTATACTTGGCTTTTTATGATTTTTTAAAATTTTTCAAGTTTTTCTAAATTTGGGCTTTAATATCTTCGATGTCATTGGAGTTAAAATCTGAAATTCACAAAAGTTACCATGTTTTCGAAGAGCTTTATGGTAAATAAAACCGTTACTTGTTTATTTGCTTGGTTAACGCTTTGCGACTGTTCGAAAAAGGAGAAAAACACGAAATGAATTGTTTGCTTTCGACTTGGTTTCAGCGATAGTTCAAAAAATATGTGACTTAGAAAGATCAAACAAACACTGTTTTAAAGGATATGTTATAAGATAAAAAATTTATTCGTAGTACATTTGATTAATTCCTACTCCTAATTTGATAAAAATTGCCTTGAAGATTAACGCAGAAATTTAAAAAATGTCCGTTTTCAAACAATTTATTCTATGAGAAGGAATGCTATAAACAACTTACCTCTTTGTGTGGTGGATAGGTTCTTAATAGTAGGCCAATCTGAATAGATATCAACCCTACTAAAAGTATTTATGATTTTATTAATTGGTTTTTATAATTTTTAATTTTTTTCAAAATTTAAGTTTTAATACCTCCGGTGGGACTGGTATTTAAAATCCGAAATTCAGAAAGTAACAGTATTTTAGAACAGATTTGTGGTAAATAAAAAGGTTACTTGGTTAAAGCTTCTTAACTGTTCGAAAATAGGGAAAAACACGTTAAGCAAACAGCGAGCAGGTCTGAGCAGTGCAAGTAACATTTTACTTCCTAAAATTAATAATTAATATTTTTTAAGCAAACAAATTTGCTTACAAAATAAAAAAAATAGATGTGAACTTAATTTTGTTTCAGGTTAAAGATTGCATAATTACTTTTACTTTTATTTTTGCAGGTCTTATCCCTCAATGGGCTGCCTGGTTGTCAGAGCATCTCTCCACTTCTCTCTATCCCACCAGTCCTCCTCCTCAAGTCCCGTGCCGGCCATCTCCTCCTCCACGCAGTCTTTCCACCGGGTTCGGTGCATTCCTCTCCTCCGTCTTCCTAGCTATTCCCATAGCAGAAGTCACGGCCACCTACGTTCTGGCATCCGCTGGCAGTGCCCATACCATCGCAGCCTGTTCCTTCCAATCCTCTCCGGAATTCCCTCGGTCACTTCTAGTCTGCCTCTAATCTCCTCATTCCTGACTCTATCCAGCCGGAATTCTCAGGCATCTCCTCCAGAAATCCATCTCTGCCGCTTGTAATTTTGAGTAGAGTCCCGGGTTAAGTGTCCAGGTCTCAGCGGCCTAGCTGAGGGAAGGCTCAACAATACTTCTAAAAATCCGCCTTTTGTTGTCAGTTGAGATGAATGTTGTTCCAAAGAACTGGGTGCAACATTCTAGTCACCCTTCTTGCCAGGCCAACTCTCCTCCTAACATCGGATTCCAACGTGCCATTCCCATCTATTGTTGACCTCAGGTATTTGAAGGAATCTACCCGCTTGCATATCTTCCCGTTAACCTGAAGGCCCGTGGCCTCTTTATAGTTTACTGCCAGATATTCGGTCTTATTAAAATTGATCTGTAGACCCCACAGGATGTATTCTTTTTCCAGGATCTTCAGTGCTTCTTCCAGGCCATCCCTGCTATATGCGACCACTGATTGGTCGTCGGCAAAGAAAAGCGAGAATAGCATATGTCCGTTGATGTCTATGCCTTTTCCTTCCCAACGCGCACTCCACTCCGTTACTGCCTGTTGCACATAAATTTTAAACAGGGTTGGGGATATTCTGGATCCCTGCTTAAGATCCTTGGACGCCGAAAAAGGTTCAGACAAGCGAGAGCCAAACTTCACCCTGTACTCGTCCTCACTGTACAGACACCTCACTGCATTTATTAAGGCATCGCTAATACCCGCACTCTTAAGCGATTTCCACATCTTATGCCTTGGTACACTGTCATAGGCTTTTTCTAGGTCTATAAAAGCTATGTGTACAACTCTTCCTTTTTCCATTCGTTTTTCTATGAGCTGCCTTAAGACAAATATGCTGTTCGTAGAAGATCTGAACCAAACTGTTCCTGCGGCTTTTCCACATTTTGCATTTCTGAGTACAACAAGAACTTCATCTTCTTTAAAAACAGTTCATTGTGCATGATTCTCATGCGGATATATAATTCTGGCCTAGTTTCAGTGAGCAGTTTTTTATAATATTTCACCCAGGTCTTCTCACTTATCAGAGGAATCATATTTCCCTTCACTTGGATCCTGAGCGCCTTTAGGATCCTCCATGATTCGCGAATCTTATTGTAGCCCAGGGTATTATCAATCCTCCTACAACAGGCTTCCCATGATTGTTTCTTGCTTTCTGCGACCATACGCTTTACCTGTGTGTTTAGGCTTCGGTATTCTCTCTAATCTTCTTGGCTTCTGCTACATAACCATCTATTGAAAATCCGTTTTTTCCTGCCTACCATTTCTTCTATTTTCATGTTTCACCATTCTTTTGGAGGGTTAGTTTCTGTCTCTCCTAAGGCTTCACTAGCTGCTTCGTGGATACCTTTCTTTATGTGCTCATATATCTCTACGGCATTACTTTCCCAATTTTCGCTCATTTTGGCTTCCAGGCGGCGTCTGTATAGATTTCTTATACTTTCATCATTGAGCAGGTGAAGCTTATACTCACGTTCATCTAAGTGTATGGATTATGCTTGCTTGGATGTAGTTTGCTTATTTTTCCAAAGTGCTATGCATTTGGCTCTAAACAAAAAGTGGTTACTACCACACTCCATGCCTCGCAGGATTCTTACATCTGCTACTGGTAGGAGGCTATGCTGCTTGGTAATATAATAATCCAAAATGGAAGGTCTGAATTCCGGTTTACTCCAAGTGAACTGATGCTCCTTTCTGTGTTGGAAGAAAGTACTTTGTACTCTTAAATCGCATTCCTTGCAGATATCACGCAACTGGGGCTTTCATATCAGTTCCCAACTCGGGCATTCATATCACCCATTATAAACATTTGATCTGTGTGCCTAATGTTCTCTAGACTGGTTCTGAGAACATCCTCGAAAGCGTCCTTTTCGGTGACCAATTTATTGTTATCTGGGCTGTAGATTCCCAGAATTGAAACATTGTAACCAAATATTCTCACGTCCAATCTTATTATCCTTTCCGAGACCATCTCATAGAAGCTTGCGCATCGTTTGTGTTTCCATCGAATCACAATGGAGACATCTGCCCTAGCTCGCTCATCTTTATCCACTCCACTCCAAATATGGATCCAATTTCCAATCCTTTCCTGACCTTTCCCTTTCACCTTTGTTTCTGTCAAAACGACTATGTCGAGTTTCGACTTTTCCATCTCCGCGACCACTTCTGCTTTTTTTTTCGAGAGACGCTGCACATTCCTGGTTCCGATTTGAAATGTCCGTTTCCAAGTCCGTTTGCCAATATTTCCGTCCGGCCTTTTTTTTTCTGACTTAATTTAGCTTTTTTTTCCCACTAACAGGGTGCTGGCCTGATAGAAACCCCCAACCTGGAGGACCAGGGTTTTTATGTCGGGGTCACCTTCCCTTAGACCGGCTGCCATCCCTGACTTACTGGCGGGCATCCCCGCTATGCAGGGGAGGCTGCACTTATTTAGAGGCGGTGCATACTCGCCTCATCACAGTGTCGTCATTGGGCACTTGGGGTACTTGTGAGAGTGGCCGCGCCGCCAACCACCCTTCTCCGCCCTGATAACGCTGCCGTTCTTGGTTCGGGGCTGCTTATTCAATATATTCACAACTGGCCTGTCAAGCTGGCATGCCGCTATCCACCACCCGCGGACCCGCTCGGTAGCCTGAACTTAGCCCTGATTAGCCATAATTAATTACATAAAATTAGATTGTTATCTTAACTGTTGTTGCACTGCGATTTTTTCTGTTACGTAATGTTTATATTACTTTTTATTATAACTTTTTTTAGACGTATTATTTTTGATTAGTCTCATCTAAGCAATAGCTTAATAATGCATTTTGGATTTTTCTTATTTTGGATTCCGGTTTATTAGAAGCTTTGATATATCTTCAAAAAAATTTTATGTAATTGCAAGAAAACGTTCGGTTTTTGTTGTTAATCCAAGTGGGCTTAACTTTCTTAAACCTACTACCTACCTACTCTTCATTGACATCAACTGATTTTTCAAATAGTGTTCGAAGTCCGGAAGGCTGGAAAAATGGACTAATATGTCATTACTCTCAGAGATTATGTCGAGTGCTTCACCAATCCACAACTGCTCATTACAGACACGTGCAATCAGATCTTTGGCCGAAAGGATTAGTGGGGACAATTTGTGAATTGAGTGGTGTTCAAATGGGTCAGAGTTTGACACCACATAACATCTAATAATACCTTCTGAAATTGGAACAAGCCTATGAAAACTTCTAGTTCTAATTATTCGCTGACAGGAATCAAAACGGTTTTGAAGTAAATCTTAATTTTAGCATTTTAAATTTTTAAAAAAGAATGCCAACAAATGAGATATACCTAATACACAAATGAATATACAAATATTATATATATGAAATAAACAAATATATTAATTTAATATGCTTAATAATACCTAACTGTATTTTGAATTGCTGATTTTTGAATTTGTGTGTGTTTTTAGAACTGAAGATGAATGCAAAATATTCGAAACTAGTTTTCAATAAAAACAAAATTACAGAAGTGGCAAATAATTTATCAATCCATAATAAAACAAATATACTTTAAAATGATTTTCTAAAAAAACATTCAAATTAAAAATAAATATCAATCTGATTACAGTATTTGTAAGATCTTATGGCAAGACAAGGCAAAATACCCAGTAAAATTAAAATAAAAAGAAATAGTAAATAAGAAAAATAAATAAAAGAAGAAACAAGGAGTTAAAATACAGATATATAATAGTACTTTTGTGTATAGAAAAGTTAATTTAATTCTGACTGAAGTTGTCTACATTCTATCGAGTTCTTGAGAAGAGACACCTAAGATGATTGCTATTTGTTCGCAGCCATTTTGTTCATCTTTTGCCTCGACCACTTGACAGTGTTGATTTGATTGATTTTCTATCCCAATATAACTTTATTTTATTTGAGTTTAAAAATAAAAATAAATTAAATAAACTAAATCAGTTGCTCTTTCATAACTATACTCTTGAACTAAAAAAAAAATCAAACGAAAGTTTTGTGTTGGATATTTCAATGGTTTTATGGGATGACCATTATACTTCTGATCGGAATGAGTAAAACTACAATTTTATCCATTATCCATATTTTTCTCGGTCGCCTTTAATCACTCTCTCTATTTCCATTTTGATTATGAGGAAAAAGGACTTTATCTGATTATTTTATGACTATTTATTTAGTTATTGATATGCTGGTTTGCTCGGCCCCAAATGGTAAATATTCCTGGAGTGGGCGTTGGATAAATAAAAAATAGTAAATTATTACTATTTAAAGTAAGAATGGAATGCATTGTCCAAAATATTAATAAATGTAATTGTATTAATGATGAAGGTTACCAAATGAATTCCAACAAGAAACTAAGAACAGCAAAGCGCAAAAAAAATAAGAAAATTATTGAGAAAAATAGAGGAAGCGTATTACAAAAATAAACAAAATTGGATGTATAGCAAGGAGAAAAATGACGTCAAAATGGCTAAAGGTTGAATGAGAATTACGGCTTTAAAAGAATCAAGTAAAATTGTTCTTCTCACTTCAACGATTCTTAAATTTATCTCGCTTTTTCTCTTAAGATATTAAAAGTTGCAAGTAGACATTGAATGAAGTCAAAGACCAATGTGGTTTTATTTTTCTTCTTTATTGCCTCCCTAAAATTCCTTATTTCTCCATCGAATCCTCTCCCATGAAATTCTACTCCGATGTGATGAACCTCAGAATTATTCTGGATCACATGTCTCTAATAACCAAACCCATTAATACCATCATTTGACTCCCCCCTATCGATTTCGGCATCTTCTTCCCCAATGAACGTACCGAATCTTGGAGTCATCCCTCACATTTTCCCCATTTTGATTACGGTAGTGTAGGCAGTGAATGGAGGTCCTACGGTCACACAGGATGCATAATTAAAACTTTCTTTTCTTTTCTTTGGAGTTTAACGTCTTTTTCTAGTCTAATTAAGGAGATAGGGCGGTTATCCCACTGGTTACCAACCGATTCTAGCCAGAGTGCGGAGGTCGAGATTAGTTCTTGAATTAAAACCTTATGAACTGCCGTCTGAGATTTAGCTGAGGGATTCTTTGAGATGTTCACCTGTCTCTAAAATGGATGGGATGGCAATCTCCTTGTTCCTTCATCTATAGTCGCTCTCGTTTCTACATCCATGAAGTATTAGTTTTGCAAATAGATCCTGAAGAAATTTCTTGGAAGGTGAGAACGAAGTTTCTGAAAGAAGGTATACCTTCTGAGAGAAAAGGCAGAATTATTTGATATGACAATCCAAAGAAGAAGCTTAAAAACTACAAATGTGCTAAAGCTAGATTTTTTCATCTTACTGCATTGATATTATTTAAATATTGTAAAGCCTATTCATTCATGATTGTACAATTGTACACCTTTCATTGGACATAATAACTAAAGCCGTTAAATGAAATTTTATTTTTAATTGTATATAAATACTTTATTGGGTAATTATTACAATCTTAATTGGTAATAGTGCAATAGATCATTTTTGAAAATTAGAAATGGTAAAAGAGTTCAGTGGAAATTTTTTCTACTTTACTCTAAACAAACTTAATCGGCTACTCACTATAATATTGAGCGCTTAATTTTTATTTCTTTTGAGGAATTAGTACATCCACTTTTAAATACTTATAGCTAAAAAAATAATTAAGCACATAAATAACTTTTTTCATGCTAAAATGAGATTAATGTTCAGGTAGTGGACTCAGTTAAGAAAATTTTCATTGTTTTTTTTACCCAATTTTCCATTCTCTAAGTACTTTTAGGATTAAAAAACGTATCCAATGATTGCACCAGCCATCCTTCTTTAAATTCAAGACTAATAAAATGTTAATTTCAGTTTATTTTTATATTTTATTTTATTTTTTCTTAATTTTATTTTTTCTTAATTTTCCTTTCTTAATATTTTTATTTATATTATATTTTTTCTTAATTTTCCTATACATCAAATTTACACCAATAGTGGACACTTACAAATCACTTCATTGTGTTAGTGGTGGACAAATATTATAACAACTTTTTCTCGTATGAAAGTCTAATTTTGTATTACTTGAAACATATTAACATATTTTTTCTGATTTTACAATACTTAGGGTCTCATAAATAAAGACTAAAGGGAAAAACAAGAAACATTGTGTCAAATGAAAAGTTATAACTTTAAAACATATAAAAATTTATATTTATAAAAGTATTTAAACTTTGTTGGATTTGTTATACTGCATTTTTGTCTAAAAAATGTTATTAGATTATAGTTGAAAACTATATGCAGGTAATTTTAATTATGTGTGGTTAACTCAGCGTTTATTTCGCTTGAATTCGCAAAAATATAATTTCACTCAAATTTTTCCGCTCACCAAAAATTTCCACTCAAAGCAAGTGCCTAGTCTGCCTGTGCGTAAAACCGCTACTACTTAAACAAATACTAGATGGTATCAGCTACATTTACTCCAAGTCTGAAGCTGAATCGGAAGACTCCGATCTGGCAATACAGGCTTGATCAAGTCAGCAGTTAGTTGTGATTGATGAAGCATGCATGATTCGAATTCTATCAATCATAATGCTTGATCGTGTGTGGGCATCTTAATTTTCTCAATTTAAATATCCAAGAGCCACAACTGGAGCAGTATCTACTACAGGTACATTTACCTTATATGAGTACTTAAAATTTCAACCATGTGCAAGCTTATGTTGTGCATGTATGTGTTATTATTGTTAATTATTATTATTTTGAGAATTTGTTTTTGTTTAATATTATTTCATATGCATTAATAATAAATCAGAAACTGTTACGGTGAACTAAACTTTCGATAACAATTTTGTTTTATGAAAATTTTATAATAATCATCAATCTATATAATAAATTCAAGGAGCTGTATAATGATTGCAAAACAACCATTTAATAAAAGATAACGATCGATTTTAATAAAGTTTATTCTTATCCTAAGATTCGCCCGAGGAAAAATCTTCTAGTGTGCCGTTCCTAACAACATTAAGCAACACAATAAAAAACTCTGAACTTTATAGAACCTGACATCTTGAAGGCCAACTTCTAATTATGTATATTTCAGGTGATTAGGCCACGAGAAAATATATATGCATATAAAATATATAAATACATATTGGCCAGAGGAAACAAAAATTAAATTTGCTCACATTAATAGGCTTATCAAAATTATAAAAAAACATTATAAATACAAAAAAAGTTATTGTTTTCATAAAAACATTATTTATACAAAAAAAAGTTGGAACATTCTTTGTATAAACCTGTCACTAAAAGAACGACAAATAGATAATTAAAATGTTTTCTACATATACAGAAATGCCTAAAAAAGTAGATTGCACTAGAAATAAATATTTTATCGTACAAATTAATTAAATAATGTGATATTATATAAATTAATTATTTATTATACTTACTTTCTATAAATTAATTGTTTTACTGACATTGCCAATAAAGTTTATTATAAATACATGGCGGCATCAGTGTAAACAAACAACAAACGTGATGACTAAAGTTCCGTTAATAAAGTAGTATTTTAAATTATCTTTTGTTTTTCTTCTTTTTTTTGGCTTAAGACTTCCATTTAAGTCCTAAACAGCCCACTTAAATTATCTTTAATAGTAACTAAAATACAAAATTTAAGTCTGAAGGGGACCGCTGGAAGTGCCTAAATCTAGCGGAATATATATATATATATATATATATATATATATATATATATATATATATATATATATATATATATATATATATATATGTGGTCAGTTAAAAAGAGTTACTGATTACATAGCTGAAGCACTAGCACGCAACACGCAACAATACACGCAACTTGCTTATTTTTGGATAAATATATATATAATTAACATGTATGCAAATGAGGATACACTTAAATCTGTACTCATACATTCATATTATTTTATCCTTCAATATTACCCTTTCAACAATTTTTTATATCCGTCTTACAGAATTAGTAAATGTCTTCAATTAGTCCAGTGTTTTTGGAAGTACCCCACCAGAAATTGTCTCTTCATAGTACATTACATATCGACGTCGCTTTTTGATAAAGTCTTAAATGCCGAAAATTCGAAATTTAGGTTTCAATTTATCATGGGATGTAAACACCACCTTTATCGATTCCTCCTCACGATACATCGAGAAAAAAAAATGGAAATGGTCTAAAAATCTACTATTGATGACGTTAACACCAAATACTGATGACTCTCAGTCGTCACTCTGGCCTTCACTAGTGCTAGAAGCCTTAAAAATATGTTGAAATTATAAAAGTTTTGCCGTCTTAATAAACTCTTACTATACACAACAAAGGAATACAATTTTAAAAAAGTATATTGTTTTTGGGGAAAAACATTTTATGCGTTTCCTGTGAAGTTTGCTAAATGGCCCTTACGCCTTTTTTTAAAAAACGACGTCGATATATACAAGACAAAGTTATTAATGATGGGATATTTACGACTTGTTCCCCTGAAAATAAATCAATCACCACAGTATATCTTTATCTTACTGATATCAAATAATTTAAAAAAAGTTACAGCACTGGCATAAAATTTAGAAAAAGTGATTAAATCATGAAAAATTCCAACAATCAAAAATCACGCTTCGACGAAATACCTGGCCTCCAGTATATATCGGCAATGAAGTTCAATAGAATGGCAGAACAGACATCTGGCCTCCAGTATATATCGGCAATGAAGTTCCATAGAATGGCAGAACAGACACCTGGCCTCCAGTATATATCGGCAATGAAGTTCCGTAGAATGGCAGAATAGACACCTGGCCTCCAGTATATATCGGCAATGAAGTTCCATAGAATGGCAGAACAGACACCTTTGACATTACCTTCTATTCTCTATCGAGGCCATAATTAATAACATCGATTTCGTTTAACATCAATTTCGCTGAAAATTCATACGTAAGAATGAAAGAATGGAATACTAGAGATGAAATACTCTATTAATTGTCTTGCAATCTTGCAATACTGAAGGTTATAGCTGATTTTCTTTTAATTAGGTGTAAGTAATTAAGGAATTAGTTTTCCGACTAAGATTGAAACGATAACTGGCAGGTTGAGTGCTCAATAACATTAGCAGACCAAAAATAGCCGATGTACAGACGGGGTTGCATGCCGTTAAGAGGAGAGTGGAGAGGTGAGGCATGGAAATTTAATTATCGGAAGGGAACAGCCCTCCTTGCTTAACCTAAGAACCACAGAACTTCAACCATACAAGAAAATATTTTTTCTTTTGTCGAACGAAAACTGTTTCATTAGTTAATAAAATTTAGAATAAAAAAATGTATCTAAGGTATTAGTTGCTATTTGTTTATTGGATTATAGACTCTTTTTGTACTCCAAGTAGTATAGATTTTTCTATAGGTTACATGTTTATTGGAGCCAGAGTGAGAGGGCAAGAGATTTATAACAATTCGGTTAGAAAAGGTGGACAACACATTATTATACGTTAAACCCCCCATTTAACAAATAAACAATGACAAAATATTAAGACACAAGGAACCTTTTAAGACTATTGCGATATGTGGGAAAATACCAGGTTATAAAAGATATATTATTAAAAATAGAAAAAAACAGCTAGAACCAAGTTATCAAAAAGTTTAAAAATGTTCTTTGAAAATTGGATTGAGATTTTGGGCCGGCTGTAGACGTTTTTAAGGGTTCTTTGAGGCTTTTTCTTCAAAGTTGCGGCACTATTTCTAGGCCGGAAGCAACAGCTCTTTGCGGAAAGTTGGAAACTGAGAAAAAATATTATTTACAGAACTTTAACCAACCGTTTCAAGGCAGTTTAAGGAAACGAACATAACAGATACCTTTAAAGCTGGTCAGCTTTAAAGGTATCTGTTATGTTCGTTATGTTCGGCCGGAACTACTGGGTAATATAAAACTCGATTTTATTAACATTAAAGTAAGACCATACATTCCTAGCCCTCTCCAATGTTTCACATGTTTTGCATTTAATCACACAACAATAAGATGGTTGTGGAATAATAGCCATCCTAAACATGACAGTAACTATACCAAGGAACCTTAATGTATCAACTGCTCAGGAACACATCCAGCATGTCCGCGAGCCTGCTCCATATTTACAAAAAAAAAGAAGAGGTTCAGACAATAAAAGTAACTGACCGGGTTCCTTACATGATTGCACAAAAAAAAAGTGGAATCTAAAACACAGACTATCTTAAACTCTCGGAAAACCTATTCTAAAATTGCCACTACCTCAAATAGTTTCTCCCCAAAACATGCAAATCGAAAATTGATCAGCAATTATAGAAATGTTCATTAATAAAATAAATGCCCTAGAAAATAATTTATATCCGAACCCTTGAACACGACATATCGCGGTCACTGAAAACTACCCTTAAGGTTCAACACAATGCTCTATACCGATAGGAACACGTATTTTAACCCAACAATAACTCTCTATCTACCTCAAACCAAACTGATAGTACAATCCTACCATTCGATCCTCTAAACCATAAATGTGACCTAGACAAACTAGATGATATGTACAACAGTCCTTCCAAAATGAATTAAACCGTATATACATCTTTCAGAACCAAATCTATCACGAACCAAATCCTCAAGGTTGAAAAGTATTAAAAAAATAAAAAATAATATTAAATTTAAAAAAAAAAAAAAAAAAATTAAAAAAAAATCTTTCAAATATAATATTACAATGATAATAATACAATGGAATATACGGACGACACTTATGGTAGCGACTATTTTCCAATCACAAAAAAATCTTTTAATAGCGTTCCAAACAACAGACGCCACAATCATTGGCTCATTAAAATGCAAACTGAGAGCTATACCGGATTTAAATTCGCTGCTTCTTGATCAGAATATAGATTCTAAATATCAACATAAATGAAACAGACAATAAGCTATACATTGTTTTATTCCTAGAAGGAAACAAATAAATGAAAGGATCTCAGTTCTATGGTTGTCGAAAGAGTGCTACAAAGCCATCAAAAACCGAAAAAAATCACTGAGAAAATTCAAAAATAAACCATATTCAGTAAATTTTGAAAAATACATTTTCGCAACTCTTACGCGTTACCTCATTAAAGAAAGTAAAAAACGGTGTTGGAAAGATTTTATTGGCCGAATAAATAGAAACACTCCAATGAGAGAAGTTTGGGGCATCGTTAGACGTATTACGGAGAGAAAGCACGCGTCCTCTATAAACCTTTTAATTATTCAGGATGCCGTTATCACAGATTCGCCAGCATCAGCTAACACCTTAGGTGAACACTTCACACTCTCATTCTCCAATAGATCTAACAATGCTTTGCATACCAGCAGTCCTCATCGTGAATATATCCAGTTGCAACATACAAGACCATTAAACCTTCCTTTTTCTTTTCATAAATTTAATTTACTCTCCAGGTCCTGACGAAATACCAAACTCCATGATTAAAAACCTACCTTATTCAAGTAAAATAAATTCAAATAATTTCTTCAACGAGGCATTCAGCTTAGGCTACTTTCCAGATGACTGATTTAGAGCTTGCATCGTTCCTATCTTGAAAAGAGGAAAATCAAAGGAACGAGTTTCTACTTACAGACCGATTGCTGTGACATGCAAACTTTTGGAAAAACTGGTAGCCTTTCGATTGAAATGATACCTTGAGATTAAAAGTATATTGAACATATGGCAAAGTGGATTCCGTGCACTCTAGACAATATAATATAACTAGAAACAGAAATATTAGAAGCTATAAATTCGAAAAAGCATCTGCTTGTAATATTATTAGACTTCGAAAACGCGTTTAATTCCGTGAGAAGCTGTGATATTATTGAACCATTACTCAATATGGGTATCAATGGCGAAATCCTAAGATTCATCCAAAATATTTTAAATATTCGAAAATTCAACGTTCGATGTGGTACAGCAATTTTCGCAGAGTTTGAATAACAAAACGGAGTACCGCAAGGCAGTGTTCTTAGTCCAATACTGTTCAATTTAGCTAAAAATAAAGTTGCCGAAGAAGTTATTTAAATTACCAGTCAAAATTCTAGTATATGCAGACGACCTCGTAATTTATCTAGAAGGAAACAAATTTACCGACCATACAGAAGCTCTGTAAAAAATTCAGTTGACAAAGTCGTTGCATGGTTGGCAAGAAGGAGTCTTGTGATATCTAACACGAAACCTCAGGGAATTTTATTTACTAGACACAGAAATCCTAAGTGGATAATATTAAAATAAACGGAAAAACAAGAGAGTTTTCTCGAAGTGTCGAGTATCTAGGATTAATTTTTGATAAAAGACTTACCTGGGCACCCTATATCAAACGTATTAGAACTGAATGCCTGCAGTCACTTAACCTGGTAAAAACAGTGAGTTACCATTCATGGGGAGCAGACAAAACAAGTGTAAATATAATATGCAGAGCCCTCGCCTTAAGTAAACTGGATTATGTTAGCATAGTTTAGAAGACTGCTAGTGACAGAACGATACAAATGCTAGAGCCTATCCAAAACATAGCACTTAGATCAGCTTTGGCTACTTCCCATTCCTAAAGCGCATAAAATAAAATAAAAAAACTGTTCCCCATCATAGCATTAACTGACTTCAACCGCTTCAAAAACATTCACCAAGAATGAAAATTTATTTACACCGAATGGTCTAAGAATAAAGGAGTGGGCGTTGCCGTGGTTACGGACAATGAACATCAAAGGTTTTCCCTACCACTGCTCTCTACCATCTATAATAGAATGCTGAGCTGTTAGCTATTAACTGTGCTGTGACATCCATATATCCTAAAGGAATTAGTTGGGCTTTAATTTGTTCTGAATCAAAATCTGCCCTCATATCAATGCAAGATCCCTGTTCTCAGACCTAGGTGGTACTCTAGACCTTACTAAAACTTAAAACATTGGAGATGGCTGATTGTACGGTCCATTTTTTATGGTCACCAAGCCAAGTCGGTATCAGAGGTAACGAGATGACATATAGCATACCTAAGAGGGCTATCAAAGAGGGCCAGTTGATCATCACTACCAAACCAAAAGAAGTTATCTCTCTGATCAAAGAAAAGGCATGGGAAACGTGGCAAACGATTTGGACTACTACAAGAGACAATAAGTTAAGGGTTGTGGAGCCGTACGTTCACCGAAATAGCCCAGATATGTTGTCCAGAAAAGAAGTGGTGCTGACCCGGCTGAGGATTGGACATAAAAGGCTCACCCACGAGTACTTGATGAGAAAAGGACCACAACCTGATTGCGTCACCAGAGGAGTACCACTGAGAGTCGTTCATATCCTCACCGAGTGTTACGCCTACGAATTTCATAGAGAACAACATCTATCGAAAAGCAGTTTGGAGAAATTACGTCAACAAAAAAAGAGTACAAACAACATAATGCAGTTCTTAAAAAAAAAACAAATTATTCTTTAAAATTTAGTTATCTTGGACATTTCTAACTTTATAATTGTAATATAGAAAAAGATCCAGGTGGTTGATAAAGCCATAATTAAATAAATTAAAAAAAAAAAAAAAAAAAAAAAAACCCTAAACATTATCTAGAATAGCTGGTTGGGACGGGAATGGCTTGGTCTTCTTTTAAACTCGAAGCAGCAAAAGATTTCCTTACAGTATTTCTCAAAAGTATTCAAGTTAACTTATTTAAAAATAACAATTTTTATTTTAATTCTTTTTTATGATTTATATGATTACATATTTCAGTCTTACTGATGTCTGAATCGGTATAATACAATGCTCAAAATATTATCAGTTAGAATGAAGACTATAGAACTTCAAAAAACAATTGTCATAAATAACCTCAATATACAACTAATATATATTATAAAAACTCTCTACTAGACATATGTTTCATTATCTTTTCCAGCTACGAGTTTAAAAAAAACTACGCCCACTCAGAATCTCGATTTTCTTCTTATTCTCGTTCAAGCGTATAATTAAGCATTTGTTGTTTGATTTATTTATATATAAATATTAAAAATAATAATTCAAAATAATATAACGTTCAAGAAACTAAGTTTTTTTTTTATTCAAGAAGAAGAAGAAGAAATAGTGTAGTATATTTTTTAAAAAGTAATTTGAGTAATGTAAATGCAATGACAATAAGATATCTAGAAGATTATCATAGTTCAAAATGTGAAAAAGGAAATTGGGATTTATTAGAGCATTTCTTGTATGGTACTATAGAGTATAAAGTGAAAAGCTATGAAGTAAAAGATTATGAAAATAGTTATGAAGAAGATACAATTATATATTCAACTAAAAAAGAAAAATTAAAAAGAGAATCAATATCGCTATGCTCCTTTATTGAAAATCTGTGAACGGGACACTACTTCCTCTTAATAAGCCTAAAATATGTAACTAATAAATTTTTATCACTTGATAAAGCTTCATATACGGCGATGCCAGTTACAAAGGTAGGTATCAAATTAACAGATTTTTTTGAGAATGAGATTTAGTTTTTAAAAGTTTTGCCTTTTTGTTTCTTTTTAGGGTTTTTTCAAAAACAAATCGTTTTTAGTATGAGAGGAAGAATGTAAAATATTTTATATAGACTGTAACGTAAGAAGGTTAAAATAACAAATTTAAATTCACCTTTGAAAACTTTGAAGATTTTTCTTTAGAAATTTTAATAGAAGATATTGCAAAATTTATGCAGTTAATGAACGCGAGACCTTACTTATATCCCATCTTCCAGAATATTATATTATTTTTAAACATCAACAGATGCGCTTCAAAATATGTTGTCCGATTGCAAACTAAGCAAAGGAAGTGTAATCAAAATATAAACTTTCTATGCACTGGAAGGGAGACATTTCTATTATGAGGGGTTCGGAGAGGATATCCTCACGGAAGCGCCTAGATATAAATAAACGAAGTTTCAGAGCTTTCAAGGGGTAAAGACTTTGTGCAAGAAAAAAAAGTTGTTTTGAACTTCATGTTAACATGAAAGCAACACATATTTCATCTTAACTCATTTCACCTCGTTAGCCTCGAAAATACTTTTTTTTTTCTTTTAAACATCATAAATTGCCTTAAACATATATGTAAATAGAAAAATATTTAAATTTTTAAATAAAAAAATTCACCACTCGTAAAAGAAAATCTCTAGCCATAGCATCAAATCAATGAAAATTTAAAATAATCACTATATAACAAAGATATAGCGATAGGGTTGAAGTTAATTTCCCATAACTAGTTTGGGCAACTCGTTAGACAAAAATATATGTTGCGCTATCTCATTCTTTAATAAAAAAAAAGTTCAGTAATAGTGAAATATAGCAAAACGATTAGAAACAAACTATTTTAATCGGTAAAAATACGTATCTCTTCTAGTATGTGGAAAACCGGTATAAAAAGTTTCTACTATTAAAAAAAAAAAAATTCAGCCGACCTAAAAACAGTAATGCTGTAAGATAATATCAATTGTGTAATAGCCTAGAATCCAATATCCAGATAAAAGAGACGTTTTTTTTCTCAACGATTTTTGTTCTGTTTCAGCCCCCTCCCCTCCCCAAAAAAGTACAAACATTGCATTTCAAATATTAATAACCGCGCACTTCATTTATTTTTCTGCTTTAGACATAATTGGAGCGAAATTAATTATTTCAAAATTTAATTCTGATAACACAGTTTCTATGAAAGTTGTTGATTCTAGAGCTCCAATTAAATTGATATGAAAATTAAATTGAATTTAGTATTTAATATAAATATTTAAATTATAATATTTTTCGTAAATTATCCAATTTTTATAATGATTTTGTTTTGTTTTTTCAATAATGAGACTGTTTATTTATATTGTAATACTCCAGCGGGACATAAAACATAGACAATAAGTTCTGGATGGAATAATTAATTAAATGAGCAATTTTTCAGCTTTTATGAATTTAATTATATTATGATTTCTTGATTATCTGCAAGTGCTTCGTCATAGTCATTAGATAAACTGTGAGCCTTCGCTAATACAATTATTAAGCAAAGCAGAAAAAATAGTGTTGGAGAGTATTTGTTTAATAATATTAATTAATAACTATAAAGTTACACAACATTTGAATACATTGATAATACATTCGAGGTTGGTTTAGGCATTTATTCAAAATAAAATGTTTTAAACCGTTTAAAACAGAAGTCTTACAAATTTAAAAAAAAATATTTTTAATCAAAAATTCCAAAAGTAGTATTAATTTTTTGTTTTGTTACTATAGTAAATCCAAGATCAAAGTTTTCACGGGTCCTCGGTGGAGATGTAGGGTCAGAAGTTGTGGTAATGAACTGAAATCTTGATGAGCTAGTTTTTACGAGTGCTATTAAGAATTCTTAAACAAACACAAAACACTTTTACTGCATCTTCATCTTGTGTGTGAATTATTTTCATTTTCATCAATGGTTTTATACCTACATACCTAGGAGAAGTATTAACTTCAATTGCAATAACATTTTATTTATACTTTTATCAGATAATCGATCACGAAAGGTTTTGAATCCTCTGAAAACGGAGTCTAATTTTTTCCCCCATTAATATATCATCAAATAATTTAAATAATAGGAATAACTACTTAAAGTAAAATAATAAACTAATAAATAATTGAGTAAATCCAGTAATAATTCAAAATTTAATTCTAAATTCGAATCGACTGTAATAAGAGGAAAGCACATACGCTCTTAGGTAGGTCTTAAAAAGTGAACGAAACGACCACTGCAATCAAATTCGCCCAGTCATTTCTGTCGTTTCAAACTAGGTTAAAGTCTGCAATAAAAGCTGTAATTTTTTAAAACGCAGAAATTCGTTGAATCAGCAGTAAACCTTGCATTACAAAAAACAACTTACAGAATATTTAACAATATACTACAAAAGATACTTATAACCTGATAGTAGGCATGACCGTAAATAATGACTAAAAAATACATGCCGAACCCTTATAAAGTATTTTATGGATCTTAAGTAACAATCACCTTTGAAAACAAGTTGGTATCATTCGGTACTTGTAATTCTCAAATTTCATATGTTATTGCTTTTATTAGATAGTACATTTGCAAGCAGTGTGTTTTTGTTGCAATTAATTCTATTGCACATACTAACACAAGAAATAGCAAAGTAAGAACTGGAATGCGACTCCAAGTCACGTACGATTGAAATTCTGTAAGCGCTTCTCGTTTACGAGTGTACATACAAGCAGTCAGGAGAGGATGGACTGGTTCTTAAAGTTTAGTTTACTGCCAAATAATTAAAGGGAATGCACAACCTGTCAGGATATTTTGTATGGTTTTACACGTAGCCTAAAGTTTCAGAAGAAGGAGCTTATTATTATTTAACCATCGAATTTGGAAATGATGTCTAGAAGAAGATGCCTCATTCCAAATGAAGCTCTCTTAATTTTTTTCTTTAAAAACTCTATTAAATATTATTTCGATTTGTACTTAGTAATCTAGAAGAAAAGTATAGATATTTATTTTTGTTCACTTTTCACACTGTTCTCTCAGAATGTTCAGGCTAAGTCGAGGTACCACACAGAAGGTATTTTCTTTTAAAAATGTTCTTCAGTTAAATGATTTTAACAACGTTATTCTTTTTTTATTTATCTATCTTTAGCTTTCTACCCTTTATTATTCCATGTTACACGAGGCTTCGACCACTATTACTGAGCCATAATTCCTTAACATAGATTCATTCTTCTATATACATTTGGATAAAACTGTATGGTTGCTATATAATTATATATTCGGGTGAAAATGCATTTATACGCCTATTATTTATACTCATATTATGTTCTTTATTTATAAGTTTTTAAAAATGATTATTCAGTTATTATATTTATATGAATAATTGTATTCCTAGAATAGTCTATTTTTTAAGTCTTCATTTTTATTTTTAAATTTTAATTAAAAAACAAAAAAAAAAACCCGCTGCAAATTGTTACACAATGGTCTATTATTTCCAAATAGTTGTGTATAAAGTGATCTGACCATTCACACGACTCTCCATATCGCTTTGGGCTAAAGTCCAATCAAAAATATGTTTGCATTATCTTCGCTAATATTAGTCCGATTAAAAAAAAAAAATAAAAAAAAAAAAATATATATTTTTTTACTTTTAGCATTGCAGACAATTAAATTATCTTTTAAATGAGGATCTGGAATGATCTGGGAAATGTATTGTTTTCAATAAATAACTAAATGAAAGTGGACCGGTTTCCATTGTAACATGTCCAGAATACTTATACTATACATTAAATACGCTATATCTCTGCTAATACTGGTCCGATTTCGATGACTTTTCTTGTTCTGTAGGAATTTATTTACTTTTCGATTAGCCGTAACAAAAAAAACAAAAAAAAAAAAACAGTTTGGATTCTATCTTATTGTTTCTAAATGTAAAATCTCAAATTTTGATGGGAGATTAATATTTTTTCTTGCTCGATTACAGAAGTACATTATTAAAAATAATAAATGAAATTGCAGTCATACCCATTACTTTCTCTATTATTTCGTTTTAATGGATGTGATTGGTTGGATCCTACAATTAGTTCCTGTAGACTTAATAGCCTCTCACAATCCTCTTGGAGAGGACTTCTCTTCAACTTCTTATATAACACCCTTTATTGTTTTATTTGGTTGGATTTAATCATTAAAATACTTTTTAATAATTTATTCGGTATCCCATTTTTTTTTTCAAGATGTTCGTTAAATTTTTATTTGGGAATCCTTTTTTTTATTTAATTAGTTCTTCTCTATTTATATTTTCTTCCACTGTACCGTAATTTTCAATGATCATTTTCCTGTCTTTGTTTTTGTATAATTTCCATTTATTCATCTCATAACTCATATCTAGAATGTAGCTCTGAAGATTGCTTACATACAGCTTGGCCGTAATGTTGAATGTTATAATAAACAAAAGCAACTTATTTATTTTTCTTTTATTGCAATTGCACCTGAATGATCTCCTATAAATTATTATTCAGAATCATCGCCACAAGGAAGCATCCATCACTTATGACAAATCATAAAAGTTGAAGTCTATAGCGTTTCCTTTAGGAAGAATATTACTATCAGCATTACATTAGCCGCAGCAAGAAAAAGTTGTTATGATATAATTGATAAATATGATATAAGTGGCAGTAGTGCTGTTATAATGAAAAATAAAATGTTTAATAAAGGGTTCATAGCTGAGAGAAAGCGCTATCGGTGACAGCATAGTGCTCTTTACAGCATACAGGCGTGCTTGGAATCCAGTCAAGTCTTAAGAGAAATGTAGGGGCGAGGAATTTCAGATTTGAGAAGGAGAACTCTATGGAATGGCGAGAACTCGCAAGGCCGCCATATCACTGTCATTACGGTTTCGTTAACAAACATGTGACCTCCTTTCTCCTTCATCACATCTCGTTTCCTCCTCATCTTCCTTCAGATTCATCTTAGGCTCCTGTCAAATTGCCCATTGGGCGAAAAGGAAATAGCGTTATTTTATCTAAATGTGGGGTAAAGCTGTTGAGTTATGGGTTATGAAGCCATCTTATTAATAAATGGAAAAATTAATTTACATACCCATCATATGTAATGCAGTTTACCACATGCTCCAAGGTCCATTCTCTAAACTCGAGATTCCAGCCAACAAACTAATATATTCCTTTTTCACAGATCTGCGCCCTTCAAAAATCCTTTATCATTTGTGCTATTCTATTTTGGAATTCCTTATCAATTTTCATTTGTAGAACCTTATCCTTAACCTTATTCAAACATAAACTATTTTTCCATCTCCTAAACTATCAATCTTTCGTATATATTCGTATGTAAAAATTAGGTTATCGCTATGTTTATTTTATTGTTTTTTAGGCCAAATTGGCTTACAATATGTGTAATTATATTATATTTTGCAAACCTTCTTTTTACACTTCTTTTTTTATTATATAATCTTGTAAATTAATTATTTTATAAAATAATTTCATGCCGGACAATTGCTACTGGTCTTGAACATTTTTAGTTATTTTTAGGGGACCAGATATCTCACAATAAAATTTGTTTTTCATTCATTCATGATAAAGAGGATGACCCGATTGCCATATTCGAAAACCAGTTAACTCGAGTGCTTTTATCATTTTTTTTATACATATAGAATTTTTTAAATCTCAGTTTAATTCATTTCTACTATTAAGTTTACTTTTACTTTCCTGTATAGAACGGTAACTTCCTACTTTATTTTATTTTTTTTTTTAATTGTAACTAAAAGTAAAATCTTAAATACAAAATCAATCTAATAATGTGTAAACTAAAATGTATCAACTCTGACTGACCCTCAGATATCTGAACTACTCAGGTTTGATTTTAGGCTCCCCTATTCTTTCAGGAAGAAGTATAGTGGCCTCCAAGAAAGGGGGTAAAAAATGAAGTAATATTCAGATTATTAATCGTGATTCCACGCTCTTTAGTTTTCGTATTATTTTTTCGGCTAACAAAAGATAGCGAAAGTAGAGCACTCTTTTTCTGAATTGGAAATAATTCAAAGTTATATGAGATCAGCGATGAGTTAGAATCGACCTTCAGGTCTGGCATTGCTTTTAATTGAAAATGAACAAGCTAAAGAAACTTTTTAAGCTCCAGTCAGTCCAGGAAAATGCCATTTAAGTAATCTGCAAGTTCGTGAAATCAATTAATCATAAGGAACACATGTATTTTGTCTCTATAAATTTATGGAATGAGAGGAGTTATCTAAAATAATTATTAGATTTCTGTTTCTTTCATTATCCTTAGAATTTCCATGACCTTATTAGGTATAAGATTGTGTTTTTGGTATTTTCTGTTCAAATGCTTATTTCAATTAAATATTTTAATTAATAGTTATATAAATTAATAGTATACTATTATAATTAATAGTTATATCGATTGTATAGTCAAAAATGTAAAATAACTTATTTTGATATATGGTAATTTTAGTTTAAAGTGAATAGAATGCATAAATCGAATATCTTACTGATTTATTGGGAACAAATTTATGAAGAATAGAAAGATAGGCTCCAGAAAAATATGTTTCATTTCTTACCCAGAGGGTCAAATTTTCGTCCTTGCCCCGGAGTTCCTAAATGCCTAGTTACACTCCTGCTTGAAAATTAAAAAAACAAAAGATACGGGCTCTCTTAAATGGCAGTCATAACTGCACCAAGCGAATACAATCAGTGTTGCTCGAGTATTCATTACGGAGTAAGAGAGAAATAGAAATAAAGTGAGGGTGGAAGGAAGACCATTTTTTATCTTTAACGAATGCCTCGTTTGAGGCTAAGTTAGTTAGTGTAGGCCTAACAGGAAATGATTACGGATGAAGAACATTCATCTTCATCACGGCACCCCAAGGTCTAGAAAGGAAGAAAAATTTCTCAATTAAATTCAGAATATCGGGAGGTTCAAGCTTTCGATCTCTGCGTAAATTTGATATCTACAAAGAAGAAAGTTGGCCTTCATACTTATACATATCTCCTCAATTTCGCATTAAGATAGAAGAGAATTTTCTTTTAGGGTTAATAGAAGCTCGAAATTTATTAAACAAATTTACATTAAGCAAATATTTTCCTACCCCCCAAGATGCATACCATTATCATTTTGTGTTAAACATTCATTATTTTACAAATTTAAATTTCAAATATGCTACGGTGCTTAAAAGAGAAATTCTGATGGAAATTTAAAAAAATACAAGATTAACTAACATTTATCTCCACGGTTAAATTATTTGATGAAGTGTACGAAGGTAATCAAAATTCCTTGTTTGGACACAGCAGATTATTTGACTGATATATCAATACTTATTTGCATATGAAATGTATTACATAGGTGTAAGAGATAAGCAATCAAACCATTTAAATATTGCCATAAAGGAGCGGAATTTCCTCAAGTTAGGCCCGAACAGTCCAAGTCTTGAGAAATTTCCAAATGAGTTTGGCCATTTCCTTAAGGCCGCAGAGGACGATAAGGGCCAAAAAATCCCGAAAAAAATTCAATATTTGTTGGCGGATTTTCCCGCTCTCTTGATCACGTGTGTGTTCGAAAATCAGTCATCCTTGAGGAATTTGGAAGTGCTCACGAATTTTAGACATGTTCTAGAATGAAAACATTATCACGGCCGAAATAAAAAGGAAGCTGTCCACACGAAACTGATCTAAAAATTTCAAGAAATTATTCCGGTAAACCTGAGGTATTCGTAGCTCCTTTGAACAGCCAAGAATTGCAATGAGTCTTTTGTGGGGAGGAGGGAGAAGAGGGGAAGGGAATGTCTTGCCTCATAATCTTATATTTTTGGAAGATAAAAGAGCAACCCATGCAAGAAGATGTAAAGACGTAGGCACTTGATCTATTTTCAAATAATTGTGGAAATGTTCGAGAAAATTTTAGTTCATTAATTAGATTTTTTGAGGTAATAAATATTTGTTTAAAGCCACTCCTTGCATGTTGTACACTTCGTTTGCGTCTTTTCTTGTTAATGCAGTTCCATGCAATTACACAACCAACAGCCGCGAGAAACAAAATTAGTGTGTTGACCCGGAGAAGATCCTCAAATCCTTTTCTTGGAGGATTTACTTGATGAAAATCCCCGTGTGGAGAAAGGTCAGATAAAGAAAATCGCGCAGTCTTTTTTCTTGAGGATTTGCGGTACTTGTAATGCGTCTTAAGGGTAGAATTCATATTCGGTAAAACAAACAGGTAAATCGATTCCAGGTTCCCTTCAAGGTTTTTTTTATAATTGTGTTAGCCACGGAACGGACTAGGCTTTGTTTTAAATCAAAGAGATTTCACGTAAATGACTTATATATTACTTTTATTTATTATAGTTTTGGGCTAGTCTGGAACAGCCCCGAAGACATTAAACACCTGGAAAATGATAATCGTTTTACCTTAATCTGGATATCAGAGGCAAACCGTCGTAAGTCCAATTGTGCTAAATTTGATTTTACAATCTTATTTGGATTACTCCGGCCATCTTTTCAGAGTGTAAGTATCTTTATAAAGTTAAAATGATTGTAAAATATGCAAAACTTACATATATATATATATATATATATATATATATATATATATATATATATATATATATATATATATATTTTTTTTTCTGTTGGCACTGTAGACCGTGGAGATCCTTGGCCGCGCGATGTGGCACCGCGATTCTCAATTTTAGGTACATGGGGTAGGGTCATCACTCCTACGTCAGGTAATTGTTTGGTAATCACTCCTAATTGCTTGAAGTATTTAATTTAATTAAATTAAATTCATGCCGGTGCCGGGCATTCGAACTCACAACCTTTGGGTCTCTCTCTCTCTCTCTCTCTCTCTCTCTCTCTCTCTCTATATATATATATATATATATATATATATATATATATATATATATATATATAACTATATATAATATATAATATACTAATTTATAATATACTATAATATAGTATTTATAATACTGATATATAATATACTAATATACTAATAATATAATATACTATATAATAACTATATATAACAATAATACAATGTTTCTAGCTATTATAGTTGATCAATAAGTTAAGTTATTTTGGGAAAATTTCTATTCAAAAATCTCTCGAGTTAATCTCTTGACGTCTAAAATTTATATTTATTGTTTTTTCCTGATGAGCATATTTAATTACGTTATAAAAATTTCAAATGTATAATAAAACCATGGGCTAAATAGTGTTAGTTCTGCGTCCTTCGTTGTTAGAGCGTTTTCTATCGTTTACAATGCTTTTGTATTGAATTTGATCTGCTTATGTCCTGGTGTCGAAAATTCTGTACCTCATAGGTAAACTGTCGCAACATTTTAAAAGTTTTAGACGATAGCAATCAGAAGTTTCAGATCGCACTATATTGCTTATTGTGTATACCGGCCAATCTCTCTCTCTCTCTCTCTCTCTCTCTCTCTCTCTCTCTCTCTCTCTCTATATATATATATATATATATATATATATATATATATATATATATATATATATATATATATATCAGGAAAAAACAATAAATATAAATTTTAGACGTCAAGAGATTAACTCGAGAGATTTAAGTGTTTTGAATAGAAATTTTCCCAAAATAACTTAACTTATTGATCAACTATAATGGCTAGAAACATTGTTTATAGAGGAATAAATTATTATTAAATATTAATCGGTTTAGAAATAAAATACCAGCGGTAGAAGGCTGGGTGGGTTACAGAGGAATAAAGTGATAAATCAATGTTATCGTGAACTACTTTTTCTTTGAAGAGTATTATGGATTATCACAACTATAAGACTTCAGCTTCTCAAATGATTTAAAAATAAGTGGATTGGTATCAGTCAGACAGATATATGTTTAATAAAAATTGATAGATAGGAGTCTTTGCGACGGATTAAATTTTGACAGCTAAAGCTCCCAATAAAGTAGAATGACATCTTCGAATTCGACTTATTGTCTTTAGGAAATACGACATTTCCAGGCTTAACTATCGATTGTGGAATTGCAATCAACTCCATGTATGTCATTAGTCACTTGTTTGCCACTGAGCGAATTCCATTACATTTCCATCCTCCTACCTTTAAGTGATTACTAGAGATAATGAAACGTATTTCGCCGAATTACTGTATATCCTAGCTCTCAGTTCAATTTGGTGAAAATGGTGCTCGACACCTGTTAGTCCACGGAATCATTAGGCCGTATTAAAGGAAAAAGAAATGATCTCAAGATTAATTAGGTCCTTTAATTCGAAAGATTATGAATATCGCTAAATTGGTTCGTTTCTCCATAGTATTTTCAACTGAAGAAACTGAGGAAACCACAAACCGTTTGAAATTGAAAAATTCACACCAGGAATAATGACAAAGTACCTTATGGATTTCATAACAACCAATTTTTTACGATCGTCGTCAAGACCGACTGGACTGGACCTCACATCTATTTAATAAACATATGAAAAATTGTATTCCCTTTTTTGTTTTGATATATGTAGTTATATATATTATATTAAATTTCTCAGTTTATTAATCCTTTCAGGTTTTCTACAGTTTTTTTTTCTTATGGTTTTGAATCTGTTCAAAGATATTGATTGACCTACCGACCTTCCCAATATTGACTGTAATAAAATTGTATGGAAAAAAATTAGATTCAAAATTTAGTATTTTGTTTAGTAATTCATTTTTGCTCCTACAATTTTAATTCAAAGCTTGCTAAGAGGGCTGACGACCTGTAACACTCATTGTGTACAATGATTTTTCATTTTCTATTCAGATGGTGTGATACTGTTGAATTTCATGACTCCAATAAATCATGTTTAAATTCTCAGTATTCTTGAGAGTCATTTTCAAGAATGCTGGCCATAAAGTATAATAAACGAAAATTTTTATATGATTAGGAGTAAATGAATTTATTGTTGGTAATTATTATTTTCACGGTTAAGTTAGAGTGACGTGGAAAAACGCAGTCAAGTCTATGGTCAATGAGAACAAATAGACGTAGAGGGGATTTTCATGGCTGAATAAAAAAAATAAAATATTTTTCCATTCTTATTTTTAGAAAAAATTAAAAGGGCTTCAAGATTAAAAATTGTACCAGTAAAACCAAAAGGTTAGGGTTCTCTTTATCCTTCTTTACATACCACAGATATGACATCTGGTTTGGATCTATTCTGTAGCAGCCATCATAAGTGGATTTTACAGTTATGGAAAATGTTGGTCACTTTTTTCCTCTCTAAGTGTAAAAAAAAGAAAATAATATTCTTAGAATTTTTTTATTCATAAAATATCTTTAGAAATCTATTTCCTTGCACAGTTATTCCATAAAAGAGCCGTATGCTTAAAATAGCGTCACTTTTGTAACACATGAACCATTTTAAGATAATTAGGGATTGATCCTTCTATACCATCATGCGGATGTCAACTGACATTTTAAGATAGTCCAAGTAATCACGTTGCAGTTTATGAATTCATTAACAATAGATTAACAAAAGATGAACTTAAAACACACACACACACACAAAAATATTAAAATGACTATCATGACAGATCAAAGAAAAACTAATATTACCTATAAAGGATAGTTATATGTAAAATAAATTTTAAAATGTTGAAAAATTGTTTCTTGTTTCTTCTATCTTTCTGCCCTGTCATTATGTTTCTTTTTTTTTTCTATCTTTCCATATTGTCTAACAGGGCTCGAACAAGGAAGGGGAAAGAGAGCACTTGTCCCGGGCGGTAGAATTTAGTGGGCGGTGCATTTCAAGAGAAATTTTATTTTTAGGTAAAGTAAAAATATTCGTTTCTTCTTTTTGATTGTTTGGATAAAATAAGTAAATGTTGTGAGTTCATGGTATTTATTTATTACCTAAATACAGTTATAAAACTGTTGACTTTTATTGGAGGGTGGTAATAAGTATGGGCGGCAAAATTAAGCTTGTCCCCCCTGGCAATAATCCGAGTTCTGTACCTGTATCCTAATACGTATGTTATTCAGCTTCTACCTCATCACTTTTCAAAAAATTATAGGCCATTCTTCTTAGGCCCTGTTAGTTATATGTTGAGAACGAATTTTCTCATTCTCATGATGTACTTTTTATAAATCATTTTTCTGAAAGTGGCCATCAGTTTACGTTAATGCTAATGATAAAACTGTATCGGTCCTTTTTGAAATGTGGTCAATGTTAAAGGAGGAGGTTACATGTTTATGAGATTTGTCCGTAGCAGAGGACAGTATTATTCTGAGGAGAATATACTTCGAAATAATGTGAAACATATAAAAAATAAAATTACGGATTTGAGAAAAACGACAAAAAAAAAAGAAAGAAAAAAGAAACTAGGGTCTTGATACTCTCTGGATACTTGATATTCTCAGTAGCTTTGATAAACTTTACTAGAAGAGTATCCAAGCTGATCTTTGATGTATCTATATATATGTGGGAAGAATGTAATACGTAGACAGTCATGAGAATACTGATTTCTCTTCAGTTTCATCCACAAAGTTACCATTACAGACTTCTTAACGTTTCTTCTTATTGCACCGTTCAACATTATGTGAAACAAAAAAAAAAATTAAATTGAATGATATTTTATTCTCTATTTAAACTTTTCGGTGAATATATTAGACAATCCATGTTGCCAGTGTATGGGCATAGCCAGGAGAGAGTGCAATGTGGGACAGCTGCCCCCCTTCCAACCTGGAAAATTTAAAAAAAAATCGCAACTAATACTCGAAAACTATTCTCGCATGGCACAATGGACCCTCTCCCCTTCTACATGAAAGAAATTAAATTTATAAAATTTCGTCCCCTTCTGTTTTGAACTGGATACGCTCTTGTTACAGAGTATCTCATCTCACTTCTATACAAGTGAATATCAACAAGCTGTTTTGTAAGTCAAATCACAGACTCGTTATCAATCGTCGTATTTACTGTACAAAAAAAAAAAAAAAATGAACAAATCGAGAATTCTGAATATCTTCACACGCATGATTGCAAGTTTGAAAACAGCAATCTTAAATCACATTTTAAGTTATCTTAATTAGCTCATAGAATAATTTCGAATACATTTTTATAAGCTCGTTACTCAACTCATTTTAAAATATTTGTGACGAATTTTCCAAATAGAAGATTGCAGAAATTTTTACTTAAACGATAATCAAAATTATTACAAATAATTAATATAGAAATTATTAAAAATTTATTAATTATTAAAACAAGCATTTTTATTTAATTTCAAACTATAAAAATTCATTATTTTCAAATATTTTTACTGCATCTCCCACAGAGCTTAAATAATCTTTTAAGCGAGGAAATATGTATACTAGTTGTCTTATAGATAATTTTGGCGCTGAACAAGACCTTCTGCGAATAAAGGTAAGTTTATTTCAATTATTTTGCGAACTAAATGAAATTATTAGATAATTTTCTAAAATTAGCAATAGTTTTATTCATTTCGGGGCGACTATGGCCAAATAGATTCATGGCTATTCTCACCATGTGCTCAACATCTGATTATTTAGTGATGTACAGTGGATTCTCGCTAATCCAAACTCGCTAATCTGAACCGTTCTGTAATCCAAACTAACCTAAAAAAAAAAATATGATTAGAAGCGTATCTACTCATCATTAAATGATATGTCTAACTCATCCGAAGAGGGAGGAGGAGGGCTAATCTAAAAGATTCGATGAGGACGAATTAAAAGATCTAATTTTCTATTCAAAGATATTACTTGTAATTTTTTAAAGAAATTTGGAAAGATATTTTTTATTTTGTGTTTTGATAGTTGACGGTATGGTATCTCAGGGAGAAGATGGTCTGGGTGGCGATCAAGAATAAAATAAATAGTTGTAACTATTTATTTTATGCCGACGTTTCGACCCAAATTGTAGCTCATCATCAAGGCTCTGGAGGCTATGAAGGATGGAATAAGACTGAATGAGATAAGACAGTCTCATCTCATCCTTTATAGCCTCCAGAGCACTAATGAAGACCTACAGTGTAGGTCAAAGCGCCGGCATTAAATAAATAGTTACAACTATTTTATTTTATTCTCGACCATCTTCTTTATTATATATTTTTTAATGTTAATTTTAGAGCAATTTATATTCTAGAATAGCGTTTGAATAAAAATAAAAGATTTAGGTTCTTTAAATGTTCCAGTATTTATTTTTCTTAGCCACACGTCAAAATTATGAAAAAAAGCATGTAAAGAAAAATTTTGTTTTACATTTTCGAAATTTTAAAAGATTATTTTCTAGCTACACTCGCCCAAGCCTTTAAATATGTGAGTTTGTAAGTAAAACAGCCGTAGCCATAGTCATAGCTCTCTCACTCGCACACATAGTCTAAAAAATCTGAAAATATAAGGAATATAACTGAAAAGCTACTGTAAAACCATCCTAAAGAGACGTTTTTTTAAATCGAACGGTACGTGAACAGCAACAGAAAAACCCTAATTTTGGCCATTCTCCCACGTTGACGGTACTTAAAAAGAAGTAATTAAGTTCTATTTTTCCTTTGTCCTAACTATAATTTTTGATCACCTATATAAGATGTTAAATTTCAAAAATGGTTCGAATCAGAAATTAGTTTAATTTATTATTTAGCATTGCATGAAACACGTGCTGCCGATCCGCAGTCTGATATTCAGAACCGTATTAAGCTGTATTAAAGTTATATGGCAGCTTGAATCAGAAATTTTCATAGTTGTGTGCTCTATAATCAAATTAAATACGCTTCAATCTATTATGAGGAAAATCCAATCGAACTTGGGTAACAGCCCGCTGAACCTTGAAATTCGCATTAGTTCCCCTATAAATCTAATTTTAATATTAGCTTGGCATATATGTTATAAATAAATGCTTTACATAAAAGTAAAAATCATTTCAGAGACCCTTAAATAATAATCTATTATCGATTCAATCTTTATAGATATTCTTTTCAATCAAAGATCGGTTATTCGGATATCTGTTAGCAAATTTTTTTTTAAAATTGAATAATTTTAATAACAATGAAACGTTTTTAGACGATATAATACATTTACGGAAATTCCTAAAAAATCAGAAATAAATTTTTGTCTATTTATATAGTCTTGAAAATGATTTATCACCGTTAGAATATATTTCCGAACATAGGTATTTATAATCAGACAGGTAGTTAATTCCTAACTATATCTTAATGCTGTTTCGAAACCATGTGACCCACAATTTGAACTTTGATATTTTTCAATTGGTTGTATCCTCTTGAAAAATTCTTTAGATAAAATATTCCATTTTAAACGCTATTATTGATTTTGTTATTTATTGTCAGGAATAAATACAAATATTTTTAAAATATTAATAATATTGACAACAGTCGTATGCTGTTAGGATATGTTTGGTACTTACAGACAAGCGGTGGCTACTTAGAGGTGTGGAATTATAAGGCCGAACGGTAAAAACATTGACTTTCAAAGGGAAAACCGTACCTTCTTGAATAAAAATGTGAGGTAAAGAAAATAAACCACGCAAATGATAATCATGCAAGCGACACGTACTTCATGAAATCGACTTGTTAGGATCGCGGTAAGGTCAAAGGACCAGGTCCTTATAGCAAGATAAGGGTAAATGTTTCTTAGAAATATCTAAAAATATGAGGGGAGGGTCCAGAATTTCTGGAGCAAGAAAAAGAAAGGAAGGTAGGTAATCCTGCCTGGACAAAATCAGCTTGAAGGGGAATCGACGGTGAGAGTTCTTAGGGAGTCCAGAAAGGAAGTTCCTCACCAGTCAGCCTAGGAGCAGACGTCCGATGAAGAGAAACCTATACTGAAAGCCGAACTCACTTCCATAATATGCATCAAACCGAAATTCCACAGCAACAAGAAATATGTTGTTCAGTTTCATAAATAATTCATATGCCGCCATTTATTCTAGATATATAGTCAATTAGTTACAACTTCGCAAAAAGTTACCTCAGGAAATATCGCTAATAACTAATAAGTTGACCAATACAGTACCATTCTTTTAGGATAATTAGATGTTCGCCACAAATTCTGTTTGATTGTTTCTCCTCAGAAATCTGTAAAAACAGATAATAACAATTTAAAGAAGTTTCTGACCCCGCAATAGAAAGCAGATTTTGATCAAAAACATGGTCAGCGGTTTTTTCGTCAGTGATGTCAGAAAATTACTTTAATTTATACAAAAAACATTTGAATTCTCTGATTGAATATTTCTACACAATAAAAATCCTAGAATATCTATTTTTATTTTTTAATTACGCATTTAAATATTTATGAATCAGTTGCCCTGATGGCTGTATAGGAAATAATGGATTCTGTTTTTCTCGATTTGAACTCCTGTAATAAATCTTCGACTAACTCCTCAAATGTTCTTGCTTGGAACTGATCATACAACAATAATATCCATCAATCAATTTCGAGAATAGCTCTTTGAGAATGGAAAGAACTACAATGCTCATCACAGTCACTATCATTCGAAAAAACATATTTCGGAAGATCGCCCTTCCTCCACACATCTGACGAGTCTACTGACCATGAATTATGAATCAGCGAGTTAAGGTATTTTTTGTCACTGACACAAATTTAATGAAATTTTGCAAAACAATTTTAAACAAAACAGGATCGAAATCATAAAAAAAAAATTGAACTATGACCTATAAAAAATGACTAATCGAACATTTTTATCAGAGCTCATTGGCGATTTTTGAAACTTTAAATGTAATTATTAACTTTTAATTATTTTATTTTTTAAGAAATTCATGCCCGGGCCCAGTAGTTAGTAACAAACCGACGATATATTATAATGTAATTCGGAGGCCAACTGTCGTAAGTACAATTTTCAGATCGCACTGTATCGCTTGTACTGGAAAATGGCCAATATAAGTGTTGCATACCTAACTAGCATTTTTGCTTATTTACAATACTTATACTCGGAAGATATGACCATAATAATGAAAATACGATAACAAGAAGATATAGCCTGGTAATTTCAGTGTCTTGACCACCGACATATTTTTCTTTTATTTAGAAGAAGGTTGAACCAAACTTATTATTAGGCAAGAACGCCATTAAATATTAGTATTTTTATATTTTATGAACCAGCAACTACATAAAAAATGCCCATAATTATTTACGGACGTTAATTTTGGCATTGTAAACTATAATTTTTTATTACTATCATTTTTTTATTGATCGATGAAAAAATAGAAAACGTATAATATTGTTAAGTTAAAAAATAGACACTAGAATCATTTCAAAATTTATACTTTGAACTAGTATCCTTTTTTCTCACAAGTAATTTATAACAAAAAAGTAATTTCCAATTTTCACACTTGATGGCCGAAGGAATTAATTTGAAATATTTTCGTTAAGGAAAAAAGAAATCATTTGAACTGGCTATTGCTATAAGAGCGACTTTCTATCCAAGCTATTGAAGTTTAACGGGTCTTGAGCGAATATTTAATGTACCTTGACAAAGATCTTTCTAAATTAGCTTTGGAAAGGCTTTGAATAGAAATAATAAATCTCTGAGATATTAAATTTATGGAGGAGGGAAAACTTCTAATTGCCTTATGCTTTAAACATTCAAACGCTTTCACAATCCGATAAAAGAAGTGAAAACAAACATGAAATTATCGCTGACTTATTTTTATCTTTTACGATGAAAAAAAAAAATATCACGTTTCTCGTAAGCTTTAACCACGGTTTGTAGCCTATACGAGGTGTGGCTATTAAATAACGAGACTGACGTTGCAATAAAATTGATTTTTATTTTATACATAATTACTTACTATCACCTTCAATATACACCCCTTCTCTATCCCTACAACGCTCCATGCGAATTTTCCATTGTTGGAACCAGTGCTGGAAGTCATCTTCTGTCAGCTCCTTCAGGACTCGTGCCAATTTCTCTTTTACAGCTTCCACGGTAACATGTGATGAAACGTGGTTTTTTACTTATGATTCGGAAACGAAGCGCCAATCCATGCACTGGAAGACCCCAACTTCACCGAGAGCCAAAAAAGCTAGAATTAGCAAGTCAAAATTTAAATCAATGATGATTGTTTTTTTTCGATATTCATTTCTATGAATATCGTACACAATTCCTTGTGTACCTTCACTAGGTTCCTGAAGGTCAAACTAGTAATCAATACAACTACCTTGAGGTACTTGCAAAACTACGTGAAAGAGTAAGGAAAAAACGACCCGCAATGTGGAAGGACAAATGCGCCAGCTCATTCTGCGTTATATGTCAAGAGGTTCCTAGGCCCAGTACAGCATCGCAGTGTTAGAACATCCACCTTATTCACCAGATCTTGCACCATGTGACTTCTATCTGTTCTCTAAGGTGAAATCTTCATTAAAAGGGACGAGATTTGAGTCCGTGGAAGCTGTAAAAGAGAAAGCGGCACGCGTCCTGAAGGAGCTGACAGAAGATGACTTCCAGCACTGTTTCCAACACTGGAAAATTCGCATGGAGCGTTGTAGGGATAGAGAAGAGGTGTATATTGAAAGCGATAGTAAGTAATTATGTATAAAATAAAAATAAATTGTATTGCAACGTCAGTCTCGTTATTTAATAGTCACAACTCGTACATCAGTGATCGCAGAATCAAGTTATTTTATATATTACAATTTAAAATAATTTTAAGACAATACACACAGTAATACCTCTAATAGTGGACAGCCAAGGTGACATTTATTTATTTATGACATTTATTTAATTGAACATATTAGATTAAAAGAAAAACTGTTGATTATTTTTAAATTAAATCGGGAAGGCATTCGAAAAACCTAGAACTGCTTCATTTCCACATATCATGGTAAAAATGTATGGCCTGTATTGAAGCTTTGTATAAATCCATCATTAATCATTTTATTACTATCATTTATTTTATTACTCAACGAAAAAATAGAAAAAGTGTAATATTGTTGAGTGAAAAAATACCCCCTAGAATCATTTCAAAATTCATACTTTAAACTAGTATCCAATTCTTCTCACAAGTAATTGATAACAAAAAAAATAATAGTTTACAGTTATTTTAAATCTTATTTAATGAATTTTAAAAAAATATTTATTTTTTTATTTGGTATTTTATATTTTAAAAAATATATGAATTATAAATCTGCTAACAGAACTTTTCTAATATAATGCCGCAGTAATAATAAAATCTTTACATCTCAGAAATTCGATTTTTTGTTAAAATTGTATTTATTTTTCAAATCAGAACCAATTTAAGCGAAGCCGCGTAAAATGAGAATGGCTTTTAACGCGGATGACCTGTACTTCTGTTTGCGACCACAAAATAAACAATTGTACTTTATTCATCCAACTCATGAAGAAATGTTTATTTAGCCATATTTGTTCAAGAGACTGTTGAATAAGGAAAAATGTAAAACCTAGTTAAAGAGAAAAATATATTTTTTAAATGATTAATACTACCCATTTTTTTTCTTTTTTAATATGCTAATGAATTAGGTAGAGCTAATATTTAGGTAGAGTTGAGATATTTCACATCAGAAATAATAATCACTAAATATTTATGACCAGATATTAATGAAAATTATAAAGGAAGGAAAATACAAAACAAATAAATAATAAGGTTGTCTTCACTAGTTTGCATCAAGGTTACAATTTAAACAAATTAAGTTTTAATTAATATATTTTCCTAAACGTTTTGGAGATGCTTCGTTCCTCTCTTCAGCATCTAGTACAAACATTACAAATTATCAAAAACAATGTCACAAATTGCTTACAATTTCTTTTTCATGTCTACAATGCATTATTTTTTTTTTAATGCTGCTGAATCTGTCAATTTATGAAATCTATCAAACAATCAAATTTCTCATACCTAACTAGTACTATTTTGTGAAATCTACTCACTGTTATTTCCACTTTCTTCGGGTCTTAATCTCCAAAAATGTCTGCACTAATTTAAC
Organism: Rhaphigaster nebulosa; assembly: GCA_948150685.1. Taxonomy (NCBI): domain Eukaryota; kingdom Metazoa; phylum Arthropoda; class Insecta; order Hemiptera; family Pentatomidae; genus Rhaphigaster; species Rhaphigaster nebulosa. The sequence goes on from OX411310.1 coordinate 98,330,864, forward strand.
AAAATTTAACTTTCGTGCTCTGAATTTAATGTATGATGGTAGCTATGATACACATTACCCTGTTTTAATAGCAACTGAATATATTTTGGAAGCAACATTGAATGCCTGTTTCTATAATGCCCAAAACTACTTTCCAATAGACAATTTTTTAAATATGGGCATGTGAATTTTTTACTTAAAATAAAAAAAAAAGAAGTAACGTACGAGTATAAATATATATCCATATAAATCAAAATCTAAACATCCATAATAATTATAGAAAATTTAATGGAATTAAGTTGATATTTAATATGCATGAAATATTTTTGATATGAAGACTACTTTTTTGGGAATAATAATCCGTGAGTGGTACTGGCAGTGAACTGTTATTTCATGCATGCAGATGCGGCCCTCTTTATAGTGTATCTTCAGGGGTACAAATGGGCATAACTGTCGGCACTTTTTAAATGAAACGCTACTATTTATATTTTGACTACTCACCTTTAGTTTTCACATCTTCTAGACAGATCAATAATTTCAAACATGAGAACAATACTTTTAAAAATAATATTTTTTGTTTAATAATTAACAGGCCAAAAAAAAATCACCTCAAATCAAGACAAAGGGTAAATATTGTATCGAAAAATAATAAAATCATATAATAAATTTAAAAAAAATAAATACAGTAACGAGTACGGTTGTACGACGCCCTGACGCGCCAGTCGTTAAGTTGTGTTACGACTGAACTTAAAAAGAAGTAACAATTGTATAGCTATTGAGTTCAGTTTATGAACACTCTATTACTTGAAGACAGAACTGGTTTAACTCTCGTTACACATGATTTATTCTGGCTCTGTTTCACTACAAATTTATGGCAACATTTTCTCAAATTAGTTTTTAAACAAATTTTGTACTTTCATATATTTGCTACTCACACAACCACTTAATAATTGCCTTAAGGGTCAATCCAAATCAAATCAATCAATGATTGTTTATTTTTTATCAATTTTGTACTGGTTTCAGACAATTGAAAACAGAAATTCAATAATTTTTTAGATGCCCGGTTTTTTTGTTGAGCCCCTATTTAGTATTTGTGTGTTAGCCCATTTTATATTTCACAGCGGTTTACGTTAATGTTAATTTTTCCAAAATACAAATTTCTCTTTTAAAATTAAAAATGTGTTGTGATGGGTAGATTGTTTTTTATTAATTAATTAAAAGAATCACCATTATATCCAGTCTCAATTGGATTTTTGTTTTCTCGTATAAAGTATAGTGCAAGTGATTAAGATGGAAGAAGGTGCTCTCATTTGACAGTGAGTTTTAGTCTGGCTAAAATTTATCTCTTGAATTACTGATCTAATCGTTCAATTACTAATTAATATTACTTCTATTTTAAACAATCTTTGGTCTCTAACCGCAGTAATATTATTGACCCACAATCGCAGATAGGAAAAAAAATGTTTTAAAATTTTGGAGGAGATTCAAATAAAGAATAAAAAATTAGAAGATAAGATGCTCAGATTCCTTTTAACATTTGTAGCAATTCTATTTTAATTATATATTTTTATAAACGATGATTGTAAATTTCAGATGAATATGGCGCAATGTGCCGAAAGCTACTTCTTGTTCGTATTGCAATAAAGAAACTGAGACTGGGTAGTGGTGATTCTTTTAATTAATTAAAAACGTTAAAGCTAAACCTAATACTATAATTTTTTTTCAGCATATAGTGTTTATAGTATACTACTTCCCTAAAAAGTTGCAGACCTGAGAGTAACATCCGTTGTTTTTAATGGATCCTCAAATATTGCGATTTTTCTAAAATCAGATACATTCAATCTGAAATATTCTCTGAAAGAACACGCTTTAGGAATCCAATTTTTTTAGAAAACATTCATTTATTGTGTTGTAATAATTATCTAAAATTTTATCACTGAGCATTGTCCGTTTCGTAGTTAGACATTTTTAAATACAGCTAAAATTTTAAGAAGCACTTTAAGTAAAAATGATGAAGAAAATATTGACTGCAAGATCTTACAAATGTGTTATAAGTTGTTACAACACATAACATGCTACAACTTGGAGCACAACATTGCCGCTCAGACGGTCAATAAATTGACGAAATTAGATATTGACTCAATAATATTGTCGTTGAAAGGGGGAAGAGGATTGGTGCCTGATGCTACAAACTCTGGGAAATGTAACTAAATCACAAGCCTCGATCCCACATTACATTTACACTTCGACAAGGTACAAGTCCGCTAGTGTAACTCAACATCATCCTGATTCCGCAGACAAGCAATAGCTTAAATTCGATTTATGCACTGAGTGCGCAGTTTTCAAATTAAACGATTGAGATACCCTTTTTCGTCAAATATAAAATTTGATTAGTTAAATTCGAACCTGATTACGCTTACTTCCATTACAACATGTCCCTATTTAAGATCCACCAACGATTTCACAATTTCAAACTGATTTCTAAGTTCACGGACTGACTTTACAATAATAATACCAAAACATAAGCATTTAATACTTATATTTTATTTTAAAATATTAATGGTGTAATGCCAGTACAGAAGAGAGTCTGGCATTTGATGACTTTGAGTTCGTTCTTATTTTTTCATTGGTCAAATAATGTAGTGAATCAGTGAGCTCTAATACACAACAGTAAATTCTGAAAGAGGGTGATAATGATGGATAGCGCAACACTTATTTTCTTTAGCATTACTTTCGAACGAAGGGGCCGGTTTTGCTGTAACTTGATATACGAGTGAAACAACCTTCTATTCCCATTCGGAATCAAATGGGTAACCATTATCTATATTTAATGTAAATCAGAGAATATAATAATTGTAATGAAACAAAATTTATTGAACACAAATCGTAAGAAAGAAAACTCGTTAAACTCTGTTTTTATTTTATTTTATTTTTATTAATTTCTTAAAAGTGAAAAATTAAAGATTTTTTAAAATTAGAACAACATAAAAATTCAGAATTATATTTTTTTTTTTTTGATAGAGCCTTCCAACATGTCACTTGATTTTCATTTTTATTAGGTTAATGAAACATACTTATTTATGCAAATAAATATTTGTATTATGTAATATATTTTTTAAGAATGATTATTAAATATTTATCATATGAAAGGAACCACTAACAAGATAATCATTACAGAACCAACGGGTGAACGTCCAAGAGATGGTTGGATACGAAGATAGTAGCATTATTTTAGGTATGACTGACTTGAGGATTTTGATTTTGATGGGGTTCAATAAAGCGATAATTAATTTGGCAAAGATTTTTTGTGGTATCAGCATCGTACCTCCGGGTTACTGAGACTTTTTATTATTTCTTTTCTATCAATCATAACGTGATCGGATTCAGCTTCTGTACTTGTGCTCAAACAACTAATTTATCTTTAACTGAAATTCTTGTGTCGCCATTGAGTTAATAGACCCATGAAAAAAAAATTTACATTCCGGTATCGCTATATTATAAAAGGAAGTAGTCAGTATATTTAAATTCAAGGGAATGTTGGATATGCGGTTCTTATTTGTTTTCATTTTTAGATTCTGGAGAAGGCTTCGATAAAAACATTCACTCCCAAAGTTATTTTTAAATTTTTTTAAAGGAGGAACGTTTATACGTCGACAAAAGGCGGTAAAGAGTTCATTATAGGCCTCCACAATATAAAGAGGGGGCTTTCTGATTACAGGAGAACATGGAAGTCTGTTGGAGGGGAAAGTCTTTTCACGCTTTTCTGGAAGAGATTCTTGAAAGAAGAATGGTGATGGATTTAATAGGGAAGAAATGATGTGAGGTGCGTTGGAGGTGGTATCTCAGGTAATATGGAATATCAAACATTTCCTTCCAATATCGCTTTACGGGGCTCATACCATGAGGATAAGGGGATAGGGGCTGTCGGTCCCTATCGTCGAAATATAGCCACCGTTACAACCATCGTATCCTAGCCACCCATTGTTCAGCTTAAGTAACAAACTGCACAAATATAAAGCTGCTATGAACAGAAATATAAAATTCGAAAAAGAAGGTATAGAACAGGCAACAGTTACGATTCTTACTTGCTCTCAATTCCTAGCATAACATAAATATAATTGACGAAATAAATATTTTTGATTCACCGATCACAAGAATTTTATGTTGTAGTGTCCAGGAGTGCGTGTAATATTAAAAGATTGAGAAGGTAAAAAGATATTTAAAATTCCCATTACAAAGATATTTAAAATTCCCATTACAAAGATATTTAAAATTCCCTAGAATACACTTCATTTTATAATTTATCAAAAAAAAAAAGGATTACATTTTTATAATTAAGGATTAAAATTTGAAATCATGTTAAGAACTTTGCGAATGCCTTATATGAATATCAGTTCGAAGGGTATGAGGCAAACGAAAGTAAAACAAACTTCTATGTTTAAGGTACATGTGAAAACTTTCTTCCTTGTTTATTTTTTTTTTTCAATATACCTCATTGAAATATTTAAATTTTTTTATGTTAATAAATTGACAAAGTATTTTCAATACGGGTAAAATACAATTACTAGGAAAATACATGCAAAAATTATTAATGAATATAGCAGCGAACTAAGCGAATTATATATATATTAATTATTTTTGTGTTTTAAAGTCAATTAATCTTAATTATTTAAAGTTAATAAAAAAGAAATAATAAGTTCAAGTTATAAATGTTGAACAATTCCGTTGAACAATTCAGTTTTTGTTTAACTAGTAATAGGTACCAACTTAAAATTCTGAAGTGAGGACAACAATCATTTATGGGATTTTGAATCAAGAAATTATAACATATATTAATATAAATTATAACTAAAATTTTAAGTATAAGAAAAAAGTTGACTTACAATTCTAAATGTGTTTTCTTGTTTTGTCTATTTAGCCCTGATGAAGACCTAATGCGTAGGCCGAAACGTTGGTACACAATAAAAAACTAAAGAAAAAATAAGGTTCAATTATTAATGTGTATTTATCAACCGCATCCCTCCACCAATCAACTTCTACTCAAATATACCTACGATCAACTACATCCTCATCAATACAATTATAAATATTTGGTAAAAACCAAAAAATTATAATATCTGGGAAATAGTTTAAGTGTATCATTGTTGTTGATGATTTTTTGGTGAGATTTTTATTCACAAAACTATAAAATACTGGTGATTTTTTAAATCAATGCTAATAGAAACAAAAAACGTTATGAAAACAATTTTTTTTCATCTTCTTCTTCCGAAAATGACACGTAATTTCCTAAGTTGAAGAATGGCCTAGATTTTACCAATTAAGTTAAATATCTAGATAAAGTGGAGAAATTTCAAATCTCCTAGCCTCTTTTGATTTCGTTGAACGGAGTCGACTGTATTCCAAAAATCGAAATCACAACCAAGTTAAATTATTTTTCTAGATCATGAAATATTCAAAGAAGTCACTTAGGTGGAATTAAATACGTAAAAAGTCGGAAGAACTTTGAAGTATACAAAATGAAAAAAAAAAAAATAAGCAGTAAACTGGATTTCAATCCAGAAAGGTTGAAATATGGTAAAAACCTGCGGCCTCTTAATTTAAATTTAAACAGTTTTTTTTTTTTTTTTTACAGAAAATGAGTTATTTACAATTTCCTCTTCTTTTTTTTTTTTTTACTAAAATTTTGTTAATAGATATTAAAAAAAATAAGATATATATTATCTAGATTTCTTAAAATGAAAAAGTTTAAAGATTTTTGGTATAAACGAATTCATACAGATTGCGAATTATAATTAAGATAAGTGTACAAGGGGAGATGGAATTTCTTGAAATGTATCTTCCTGAGTACGCTAAACTCAATTGTCAATTCACCCAGTAACGTTGCGCTGACCTGGACGGAAGCCAATAGGTACGAACAATGCGATTACCTATGATTAGCATGGTGGAGTAATAAGGTCTATTTTAGGCAGCTGAACAACTTTTTATCTAATGATTACATGTAGTAATAAACAAAAACTAAGATATGCAGTAATAAAAAATAAAAAAATAAAAAATACGTAGTTTAGAGGTTTGTGTGCAATGTGCAATGTTGCTGTATACATTAAAAAAATAAATAAATAAATAAACGAAATAAGAAACAACGTTTTTCCGAAAATATTATGGAATAATAAATTAATGATTTTTATAAGCTGAGGTGACAATTTAAAAATGAAAACCCTGTGCTCGGAATATCCTAAAATGTATATTTTGATATGAGGAGGTGAGAAGCCAAGGGATACAAGTGGTAATTTAATAATTTTTTGAAAACGCATTTAAAGATAAAACCTAAAAATTTAGCTTTGTATTATACTTACATTATGGCTCTACAGTATATCTCTTGAGCAATATCACCAGTGATGACCTTAGATATTTAGAGGCGCCCCTGGACAATTAAGTCATGAGCGCCCCTTCCTCTACCCAAAAATTAGAATGAATGAATAATAATCTGTTATTTATTGATTTATATTTAATTCCATATGTTTCTAATTCAGATGCTTCATTAATAGGCTAAAATTAATTTATCTCGTAGGCTTTGTCCAAACAAGCGTCCTTGTCGGCATTGAATATTTCTTTTAAAAACATTTTATATGCATTAAATATCCATAACCGCACTTAAATCTATCTTTGAAAAAAAAAATCACCTGCCCTCCTTGGCTTCTTACCTCCTCATTTATAATAGTGATATTTCGAAAAATATTTTTAACTATGGGTCAAGGCGAATGGTAGACATTTAATTATAAGTTTATTTTTTTTAGACAGCTTAAATTATTACTTGATCAATTGAATTTTTGTTGTTTATATGGTTTAACACCTTTATGTATTCCAAATAGGGCAGGAAGGAGAACTATTATTTTACAATATGGTTGTAAACCTATTCTATATTGAGTGTAAAGGACGAGATTCATCAGGAAATAAAACTGAACCCTCACAGCTAGAATCGAACCCGTGACCTTAATCGAACATCATGGAGTGCCGTCCCAACAGGCTTGGCTACCACCACGATCTCTCGGATGGTTTGTTATGCGGCATGGTATACCTAAAGCCTCTTCCGTACCTTCAATTTTTAGGTCAAGCAGGCGCTTAATTAGTTACTTGATACTTAGTAATTACTAAGTAAACTATCATTAGATGAAGTAATATAGATAAGACAGTAGTTAGCTATGATTATGCCATTTATGCGAAGATCTTCGTAACTATACCATCAACTTCCAACATAATTTACTCACGCCCATTAAAAATCCTTAATATTTTAATATCCTCAATATTTTAACTATATTTCTGAAATAAATATCAAACCCACACAAACTTACTTAGATCTAAACTTACTTAAATTTAAACTTACTTTAAACTTAAGACTATTTACGTTCGCGGAGTGGAAATTATGGGTGAAAACGGGAGGGGAAGAAGGGGTTACAATAGATATGAAAAGAGGTGGGAGTGAAATATTGGACAGCTTGCCGACACATTACTCAGACCGACTGGCGAGGATGACTTCCGCAGAGGTGAGCACACTGGTTCTGAGATTTGGCAGACCTCCATCCATCATCCAGTTTAATGTTTTATGTTCAGGAGCTCATTAAAATTATTAGTATCTCTTTCACTATACTGATTAAAATACAATTCCAAATGATGAGGTTGTGAATTTTAATAAAGACAGATTCCTAAAAAAATCTTCTAAGAGAAAGCTCTGAAATCGATTAGGGTTTCAATGCGATACGGGTACCTGCAGCTCAACCACAGATGCAAAGTTAGATTCACTTAACTCTTGCTTATTCGCTCTACTCAGAAGACAAAGGCAGCTGTAAAGAAGTGAACCCCTATTTTGTGGGGAAACTCTAAATGTTTGTGCAAAAATGTAGGAAGAAAGTGAAACAGGATATTAAAGATCTTTTGCAACAGCAAACTGATTGATCATGTGATTTTTTTTTCCTAGTGGAAGGAGTATTATAAAATATTTACAAACTATATATTAAAAATTTTCTTTATGCTTTTAACTAACAATATAAATTTATAATAATAGTGTTTTAATTTTGATAAAGTTTGAAGTTATCGAAAGGTTCAACATTTCAGAATAAATTTTTACCTGAGAAGAGTGAATTAAGAGAAAAAATTCTTATTTTGAAAATTGTAAAAATATACTCTTAATTAGAATTTTTACGGATAATCCATAAATTAATTTAAATAAAACAACAAACGAATTTTATAAAGCTGAAGGAAGTTCTGGTGTTTCTACTGTTGTATTTATTATTTTTTAAATGTTAGTTAAATGTTTTAATTTGGATCTTCTACAATGAAAACTAAGAATAAAGTTTTGAAGGTTATTCCCGCCAAAAATTGATAAAATAATAAAAACTTAGGATGGTTGGAGTAACTTTTTGTGTCGCCCTAACTATATGTTGAATCGGTGATGATTAATTTAAACCTAATATCAACAAAATCTATTTTCTATTTAAACAAATATGTTTAATATTAAAAACACCACTATGGTAAAAAGTTTATAATTTAATATTTATCATCGTGAATTTTTTCTACAAAGTTTTATGATTTTCATAATACAAATTTATTAACAATAACACCAAGAATTTCATTAAATTTAGTTCAGTATTTACGGGAACCCCTCCCTTCCCCTTCTCCGATGTTTCGAGACAATTTTGGCGGGAAAAACTGTGATCATTAACTATGCATTGCGGTGAGTGATTATGAGTAAAGAGCTTAAATAAATAAAAATAAAAAGGAAAAAATATTTTATATAAATATATATATGTATAAAAAGAAAAACGCTAGAAGGAGAATATTGGTTCAAAAATACTAAAACTGTCAAAGAGCTTTCATGGATTATACACAACAAGGATAGTCCGGTTTGCTTATTACCTCTAGCATGGCAAATTTTGCATGAATATTCAGCAAATGTCATTTCACAAACACTGCCCCCTCTTCATTTGTCCCTGTTAGTTTTAATTAACAATACGAAAAATAAGACATAACCTTGCATCGTAAAATTTATTTATGATACAGCAGTAGCGGATTCCGGATTTAATTTTGGTGGAACAGGAGGAGAAGGGGGGCTGATACTGAGTATCTGGGAATAGAGATACAATAAAACCTTGTTTATTCGAAATAACCGGGACCAAAGGCAATCCGGATAGTCAAAAATCATCATCAGATAATGCGTGTATTATGGGTAATAAGCAAAAAAAAAAAGTCCTTAAATGAGCAGACTCGACGTTTTATAAGATAAAAACTATTTTTAGCTGGTGAGTCAATCGACGTCAACCTACTGTGACACTCTACCAAAACATCACCATAATTTATTGTACGATCTATGCAGGAATTCTACTTTGTATCAAACTCATATAGCGAATATTTTGCGTATTCTTACATATTTACGTTCTTGCAAATACATAATAAAAAAATAGTATCTAATGTGAGCAATAAATAAAAAAAAAATGTCTAAAAATCTGATTCGGATGATCCGGAGGTCCGAATAAACGAGGACAATTTACTGTACCTCATTGCAAGATAGGAGTTCTCCGGGAAGTTTTTGAAGGTCACTGATCAAAACTGCGTTTTTTTACACCATTTGAAGCAGTGAACTTGTATAAGTATAAATTCAGGTATTTTTATTATTATTTTTTTACTATGTTAATTACAGGAAAAATAATCTTTTTAGCTAGAACATTTTTACATTTTTTCTTGATACATGCTTACATTTAGTAGCTGAAACAGTTTTTATTCAGATAGATGTCATTCCCTCAATCATATCAGTCAAGGAGTGCGAGACGTCGACTTGTTGAAGAAGCGATTGCGGGTATTTGATGCAAAATGCACAACGCTAGAAATACAATCTAATTGTAGATCTACATTAACAAAGCTACTTTTGTTATGCGTTATGATTTAAATAGAGAATATATTATAATTGTTTAATTATTCCGCTCAGAACGTTCATTGAAACGAAAATAACTTCAGCCCTAAAGCCTCCTCCCTTGAATCCGCTATTGAGATAAAACAAACATATGGCATAAGTTTAGTAAAGTACGTTAGCATATGTATTTGTTGTCAAAGCACAAACTTAACCTAAAAAGGAATGTTATAGTCAAGGAAATTTTAAACCCCTGTTTCTTGAAAAATAATCCGAGTGAAGACGAGATAAATTATTACAGCCAGAGATAAATTATTTACATTTACTCTAAATTCCAAAAGTTAGGATAATATTGCTGCTAGGATCCTTAGGGATAAGGAGATTCTTTATTTAATATAATTTAGAATTTCACTTTTTAAAGTAGGATTAATACAACAGTGCACCTCAGAAGTGGCTTAAATTAATTTCGAATTCCGTCTGTAGCTAAATTTAGTTTCCTTAAAACAGAAATAACGTCTCATAATAATATAATTTATATTAATACAGAAAATATTTAAGTATGGACAATTTTCAGCTTTCGTTGAAAGGTATTCATGAGAAAATACAACGTTTGTAGAGAACAAGAGTTTTTTTTCGCCTTTAATGATTATATAATATTCTACGATGCCGGATTTTCCAATAAAGCTCCAATATTTTTAAATACTTAACTATTAATGTATAATTATAATACATATAATGCGTCTCGTTATACCGCGGATTCAGATTCACCGAGTGCCCAGGTCCGGTCCCGATCTCTTAGCCTAAAACTACATCTAAGTCAACACATATAGAGTCATTTTCAAAATTTACACAACATAGCAGTTCAAAAGATTTAATTTATTTTCAACTTTTTCTACGTCATTTTGGAAATGGTTATAAATTCTACAGTTAAAGGAAAAGTAATTATATAAATACCTTTATTCTATTAGGTTGGTAGGCAATTAAGAGCAGCCATTTTGTTCACAGCTAACAGCAGATGTGCGTATTCCAGGCTAAGTTTAATTATAGAGAAAGAAAAGTTTGAAAACCAGAATAGCATGGTCAGTATTTTAATTCATTTTTATAATGTTACAATAATAATTTACTTCAGAAGTAATGTTTTGAAATTCATTCAATTTAGTTTCCTACAGCATAGTATTCTTGGACATAATCTAGTATAACCTCATAATGGCAAACCGTATTTTTAGCCATTTATGAAATGTACAAAACCAATTTGTCAGAAACGGTGTTGGTCATGAGTATTAACTTAAATGAGGAAAATCTCAATGAACCTGCTTACGAAGCAGTAAATTTAAAACATTAATATCTTTTAAATTAAATCAGAAGCCTCGAGGCATTCACAAATGCAATTTACATAAATAAAATATTGGAAACAGAATAAAATTGAGTTTATACATTTTTTAACCCTTTTCATTTCCAGAACCCTTATAATATACTCAAGAATTTTTTAAGAAAAAAAAAAGTTTGATTTTTATTTTTAGATTTTTGCATCTGGTAGTGAAAAAATATTTTACCTCGAAGAAATTACCTATAATGCAATAATTTTATGCTACCACAAAGCGTTATTTATAATTTATGACAAGTTATGTCATTTGATAAAAACTATTTATGAACTGAAAATTGAATTTATTTTGAAAATGATCTTTTTCGTTTCCACACAATGCAGAAAAAATGGATGGTTAAGGAAATTAAAGTAAATTTGAAAATATAGTTGCAATAATACAGCAATTACTTAATTCAACCCGAGCTTGCAGCGATTCAATGATGAAATATTACGTTTGCTGATGAAAGGAACGCGATGCAATATATACAGTGAATATCCTCGCTAATACCGACTAACCCTATTGGAAGAAAAACATCACACTTCGTGTTCACGTAACTTTTCCCAACTTAAACAATAAAAACATCGTGTGAACTTCCAACAGTTTTCGTTTATTTTTCCAAAAAAGTAAATGTTGGTATCTAATTCCCTTTGGTAGTTTTATATATATATATATATATATATATATATATATATATATATATATATATATATATATATATTTAGGCTATGGAAAAAATAAATCAAAGCATCTGCTATAATATGTATATTCAATTTTTCGCTCAAATGATTCATGCTTTTATGCCCTGACTATAATATGAAAATCCCTGTAGGCTTATTTTTGTCACCTCTCCTACAGTAATAATACGAAAATACTTAAGATATTGTTAGAGAAGACGTACTCACCACATTGGGTTGTGAAGAATTAATAATATTTGTAAAAACAGTACTCACCTGAAACAGAAAAAAAATGTATAAAAGTACGTTGGATACCATTAGGCATACAAAAAATAATAATACAACGGAATAACTACACTAAAATAAAACCTTAAGTAACAATTAAATCCAAAAAACATTGTGACGAGTATAGCCTAGAACAGCAACATCCGCTTTTGATAGTCGAAATGTAAATCCTCGTCAAAACATTTTTTATTTTATGAATTATGTAACGGCAACGTCAGCTTATCTGCTGATTGTCAATTATATAATTGATGGGCGAAACCACGCCCATATATTTTATATATATTTTGTGACGAAATAAAAATTATAGCATAAATTATTCCATAAATAAGTTTTTAATTTTTTACTGCGACTACATAAATTATTTACTCATATAATGTAAGCATATCTTTTCTTACCCAGGTTTTAGCAAGTAGCAACACAATTATATCATTATATTCCAATATAGGTTATTATAACGATTGCACGATCATACGAAATATTTCATATAATTTTAGACTTTGTCTAGGGTGCAGAACTATGAACTGTTTGAGGTGCTGAGATTGTGAGCAATTTCAGAAGACATTGTGGTCACTACTATACTCCAATCGCTTGTTTATCACCTGACTAATGTCAAATATTTATTTTTTGGAGGAAAGTGGGAACAGGAAAATCTGTCAAACGGTTCTCATCGTAAGAAAGCCCACTTACTTTCTGTCAAGAGAGATATAATTTACTATGACAGGATTCAAAGCTGGTTCAGTCCAGTCGTGCTACTATACTATAATACTATCGTAATACTATTCCGATGATACACATTAAATATTATTTTTAAATGATATCAATATAAATTAACTTATTTAGAATACAGAAAATATTACAATCTCACTAAGTTAAATAATGAAATCTAACTTTAATTTTGATTAAGAATCACAGATTATATACAATTTAGGCAGTATTATAAATATTATTACTCATTATACTATTGTTAATTTTCGGTCTTTTTTTCAATAAAACAAATTTAAAAAGGATATACAATTAAAGCTTAACAATTAAGAATTATATATTACATTATAAAGTTATATTATAAGAATTAATCTCAGTTTTAATTTTTGATTTCATAATTTTAATTCTGAAAATTCGTTTGATAAAAAACAAATTAATGATAAGAAAGAAAAAAAATAAAACAGACAAGTCATTTTTATTTAGTTTTGTTGATCAGAACGAAAAACTGGATTCTTTCAGGGCGTTAAGGTGCGGAAAAAAACGAGAGAATCAAGAAACATTAGGCATTAATATTTTACCCATACAGTAAAACCATAAATATGTTTTTTGCACACTAATGCCCTGTAAAAATGCATCTTTTCAATGTAATCCATTAAAAAAAAAGAAGTGACTTACGAGGTTTTTCTCCTTACCCATCCCAGGCTTTACCCGAAATGATCTCCTTCAATTGCTTCCGTGACTTTTCAAGTCTGAAGGTTAGTCACAAAAAATATTATTGGTTTTGGATGATTACAATTTCTCATTATTTTGGAAAAATAAAACAGAATAATAATTTTTTCAATGAACGCAGAATTGTATTTTATGGAAAAATGGAGGTTAAAGAGTCTAAAAAAATTACTTCAATATAAAAGGTGCCAGGTTTATGATCAAACTGATTTTCACAGCTACATCAGCTACAGTAGTTTGCAGTATTGAACGGCATGAGTGTACATGTTGCGGTAAAACGATGGATTTTCCAGCGAAATGAGCTAACAGTGTACGGGACCATCCAATTGTAGAGAAAGACCCTCAGGAATCTGCGGTGAACCAGGCATGAGGCAGGCAAGAATTCAGCAGATACTCTCTCATTTGTTAAAGAGACAATGGCAGAACCAATAAACGACATTTAAACTATATTATATAGGTTCTTTTCTAACCTATCAACCATTTATCACAGATTATCTACTCTTTAAAAAAACGCTTTTAGGATTGATCCTCGATTGAGAGCTTTGACCATTTAACTTTTAGGACTTTAATTTATTTATTAGAAATAAACTTTATTTAATCAAACAGAGATTATTTTATTTTTATTAGATCGGCCATTCATATTTCTTTATTTTAAATTTGTTAAGAATCAAACAAAATTAATAAAAAATAAAAATAGGTAGCAACTAAACCTTATTTTATACTTATAACAGTAATGGATGAATATACAACGTATTCATATATTCAGAAATATATAATATACAAATGGAAAACTTATTACCGAATATGCAAAGATTTTAGAATAGTGGAGGTTGCATTTTGAAGTAAACATAATACTTCCACAGAATGATCAACAGGTAGAAGGCGGCAGAGGGAAAAACGCTGCAAATTATTGCACCATTTAGTAATATTTCAAAAATATCTATTCTGTCCAATTAAAACAAATGAAGCAATATGCACCAAAGGAAAAGAAATTTTAAGCTTGTCACAAGATGTTCGCCGTGAGAGTGGCGAACTGGGAGTGTTAATTTAAAAAACTGTGTCAATGCAAGTAGGCTGTGATGTAAAATGATACAGAGGAAATATTTGATGTGCACTTCAGTGATAAGATAAGATAAGATACGAGGAAGTTAGAAGCAAAATAGATAAGTCAGGAGGCCTACGACAACGATGACTAGCCGCCCGGAGAATCAGTCTACAAAGTTCATTACGCCATGAACTCAATGAAATCAATGAAGATGAGATAGAATTGACTAGAGAAAAACAGTGGAAGAGATGGGATATTTCCTGAGATAAGGAAGGCATGACAGAAGAGAATTAACGAAGTCCCTACTGTCTATTATAGAAGACTGGGATTCAAAAAAGAATTCAGAGTATAAAGTAAATGTGACTATCCACAAGAATGGAGAACAAAATTAATGCTTAAATGGGAAGAAAAAGCTAAGTGCGTAGAAAGCAAATCCAGTGAGATGTAGCATTGTTAAGCTTATTTGATTAATTAGTATACTTGTACATATTATTTTAATAACATTAATATTGTGCTACCCTTTAAATTTAATCAAACAAGAAATAGGATTTTTTTTTCCTGGTGTTAGGTAACCAGATATTTATCATTGGAGAAGCATTACTCATCGTTGAAAGTTGGGTGTTGTAAGATTAATGGACGGAAGGATAAGTACATGGGAGCAACAGGTAGTAGAGCTCGCGTGAGCTTTTGTTTCAGCTGGAAGGGCAGCTGATTTGCAGCGGTGGTAGTAATGGACACTGTATTGGATAAACTATAATATATTGACCAAACCCGTTCGTGTATCTTCAGGCTCCATTCCTAGTAGAGTATGGTTCGAACAATAGTTCTATTGTTCTTAGTAATAGCTCATTAAAAACCGATATCAGTAGCATGCAGCTAGGCATCGAAATAAATCTAAATTATCTATTATCTAAACCGTTGAAAGAATTCCATACCCTTAGTATTTGTCCTGAACGAGATGAAGAATGGGTACTTCGCTCTTAAAATCAATCATGGTTCTTGCTTTCACAGGCATATTTTAATTACGAACTTATTTCTACAACTGATGAAATACTTAATTTTTTTTTAGAATACTTTAGAAAAAGAAGAGAAGAAAAATTGGAAAAAAACTACCTATATTTAAATGAATGGCCATGAAATAAATCCGAGATAAAATATGATTGACGGATTGTTTTTAATAAACGAACTATCCATATAAGACTGATAAAATTTTTAATAAATACATGAAAAATATATGTAACTACAAAATATGTATATCCACCAAAAAAATACATGTAAGTTTAAAAGAAATATCAATAAATTTTTAAATTAAATTTTTTTTTTATAAATATAAAAATGTCTGTATTAGATATTGATTGATTGTACTAAATTTTAAATGTTTTTAGACACGATGCTTGAAAAAACTTTAAGCCGAAACCTCTTAAAAATAAAATTTTGTGACAAAATACTAACACATATTTTTTTTATCATGGAAACGTAAAGGCCATTGAAAAAAAAAAATGTTTTTCAACATAAATAAAAAACATCGCATTTCAGCCATGATTAATTTAATCATGCTGTTCAATACGGATTCAATTTACTATTAACAAAATTGAAAAAAAAAAGTAAAAAAAAACGCCTAACCTCAATAATTTATTTTTGGATCATCTCAAGTAGGCAGTCATAATCTTAAATTAAATATAAAATTATAATTAAAATATAAAATTAAATGTAATTCTAATTAATTACATGAGATGTAATTCAATTACTGATTAAATAGTTCATAAACACAAATATAAAAATTTGAAGACATGGATGAATAAATTGGACTATTTGTAAAGGAATATAACGAAATTTCAAATAAAATAAGAACGATATCTTAGACCCTGCTTAATCCTGGTTAATTAAATTCAGAAGCAGTTGTTCATTGATGAGAACCATTTAGGAGTATCCCAAGGGACAGGATCAGTTAGGACAATTGGGTCTTCTGTCATGGCTTCCAACACAGTATCAGAAAATATAGAATAATAAAACGAATTAATATTCATTAGTAAGCAAATTATTTTTATTAATTATTATTTCCGTACAACTTCAATACAAGGTATGTATTTTTAAAAATAAATTGGAATATTCTGTGAAAAATTAGGACTACTTTTGATAAACCGTTTGTCCGCGTTCCTCTGTATCATTCATACTGATTAAATTTCTTAAACTACTTTACTTTTAATAAACTACTAATGTATGGAGTGGAAAAAATTTAATATATTTCTAAGTTTTTATTAAAAAATTTCAAATTAGTAGTTTCGAGAAAAATAAACAATGTGAATTTTGAGTGAGGTGATTATAGTAACAAATTCTTAAAAATTGAAGAAAAAGATCTTTTCTGTCATTTTAAAGAATAAAGAGCATCTCGCTTCATAACGATATTTTTAATATAGGAAGTTTTTTTTTTATGTCGAATCTGTCAATGGTAATCGATGACACCTGAACTGTCAAGCATATACTTTATATGACAACCGTGACATATTGAATAACATTTCTTGAAAAATCACATTTTTTTTTTAATAGTGTCTTCTTAAACGTGAAAATGGAGTGAATAGGCATCGAAAGTTTTTATTTATTTGTTTTGTTTTAAAGTATTTACCAAGCCTTCTCTAGCTTGATTAATGAAGGGAGTAAAATAGATAAACACAAATTGACATGATTTACAGGATCTATGAATAACTTTTTAAAGTTATAGGCACCTTAAATGTAAAAACCAAAATCGTTATTTATTTTTCCACTTTAAAGTTATTTGATTCACAGACATGAAACCTGAAAAAAAATCTACTAATCTAATAAATAGACTGCCAACAGTTCTTTAACCTTTTTTCAGCCACCCATCGATCCCTGAATACATAGATGTAGACAAGATGCTGCTGCCTCTATACAGGAGAGGAAAAATCTTGAACTAAAGAAAGGGTTGGATGAAAAAGGGTTAATGATGTAGCGGCTAGGGTGGAGGGGAAAAAAGTCTAAACGTTGTTGAGAAGCATAGAATTGAAAATGAAATTAGATACGAAGAAATATGAATCTACCAAGAAGTTAAAAAAAAAAACGCGGAACCACCAGAACCAGTCCGATGGGGTACTTACAATTTTTACAGGATTTCCAGATGAATTAGGTGTTAATCTCCATCCGATGGAAATTTTATACTGGATTTGCGCCATTCGGAATGCGCTTCAGAGTACACTTACCTTCGGTTTAATCAGTAATTAATTTAGTCACCAATGTTAAACAAAATGCATTATTTTTGTCAATTTTCGTTTTTATTTTTAATTAAAGAATCTGAAATAAAATTGATTATTACATCTTAAAACAGTTTACAGAAATCCTCACGAGTGATAAAAAGCCGTTTACACCCGTCTTTCTATTTCATATGGGATATATTGAATCACTTCAAGTTGTTGAGAGTCCTACTTTTCTGAATACGTTTCTTGTGGTGTGTTATGATTTCTTGAGGAAAGTCTTTATTTAGTGTTTCTTATTGTAAATTTGTCCAAAACAACCCGAAGGAATAGAAGAGAACCGTCTCGTAGACAAAGCGCCTGGCTTCATGTGTTGAAAGGTCCCCTGTCATGAGCCTAAATTGGTTCATATACTAAATATTTTTTTGGTTTTATGTAAATTATTTATTTAGATACTAAAATAAGTACCTCGCATAAGTCTTGGAAAGAATGAAACAGTTTAAAAGCAGTGCTGATCACACTGTATCCCATAATATTGTTAGGTAAGGAATCAGACGAGGAATCAGAAATTCGCTCCATAGGTTGTTGCATTATTGATATATCATTATGACCCAAATCTTCGATGTCTAAACACCAAACAATAGTATGTCATTTATTTATTTCAACGAGCTCGCTCTTTTCAATTTAAGGTTATAACATTAATTATCTTCATTGGGCTGAAGTCGCGTGGTTCCGCGTTTTTTTTTTTAACTTCTTGGTAGATTCATATTTCTTCGTATCTAATTTCATTTTCAATTCTATGCTTCTCAACAACGTTTAGACTTTTTTCCCCTCCACCCTAGCCGCTACATCATTAACCCTTTTTCATCCAACCCTTTCTTTAGTTCAAGATTTTTCCTCTCCTGTATAGAGGCAGCAGCATCTTGTCTACATCTATGTATTCAGGGATCGATGGGTGGCTGAAAAAAGGTTAAAGAACTGTTGGCAGTCTATTTATTAGATTAGTAGATTTTTTTTCAGGTTTCATGTCTGTGAATCAAATAACTTTAAAGTGGAAAAATAAATAACGATTTTGGTTTTTACATTTAAGGTGCCTATAACTTTAAAAAGTTATTCATAGATCCTGTAAATCATGTCAATTTGTGTTTATCTATTTTACTCCCTTCATTAATCAAGCTAGAGAAAGCTTGGTAAATACTTTAAAATTTATTTATTTTCCCCTGGTACATTTGAGCACCTCCAGCGGCCCCCTTCGAATAAAATAAGCTGAAATTCGGTATGTAGGGCTTTCTTCCAGACAGAACGATACCATTAAAGAATGGGTAAATTCCAGTCAAAATTTCGGTATGTTTACCAGAAATTTCGGCGTTTTTAAAGTTTTGTGCATCTCTACAGCTCCACCATAAAAGTTTATAGGGCTGAAAATTTGTATGTGAATTGAGTTTGGGTTGGGGAAGTATCTTTTGGGGGTCTCGACTTGGTTTCCTCAAAGACCCGGGTTTTTCGATTTTTTAAAATATTTGCGCACCTTTAAAACTCTTCCAAATTAATTCCTGTTGCATTGGAAAGGAAATTAAATTACCTAAAAAACAAAAGAAGTTTCATCGAAATCGGACCAGTATTAGCAAAGATGGCTATTTCAACAGTTTCAATGCCTTTTTAGTCGTATTTTCTGATATGTATTTTACGTATATTTATTTTTTTGTGTGGTAGGTTAGCGGAGATGCAGAACCTTATAATAAAAGTACGGATAAATTTCTGTTTGTTAGGGAACTTTTTTTTGTGGATCTCAAATTTTTTTCATACTTCCTCGTTTTTATAATATACTTTTTAAGGTTAAAATACAACTTTAGTGACGAAGTTCTACTGCTCACGTATTTTTTTTATTTCTGTATTGAGTACGTCTATTTGATAGCTTTACAATTGTTTTTACGTCTTATTTACTTGTTATGTTATCAGTTCCCATACAATAGATTTACACAAATTTGACTCAGATTTGTGACTTTTAGCTGGGAAAAATACCGCTGTTCTGGGGCATTTTTTTCTCGGCTTAAAAATTAAAGCCGTGTTTTTGCAATTTTGAATTTCCCAAATCTGAATAGTTTTCTACCGATTTGTGGATAAAAGGTATCAAGCAATGGCAAATTAAATTTTAAAACGTTTTTTGTTGTAAATGTTTGCAAACTCGTCCGTTTTTCAGACAAATGAGGTTAATGATCAAAATTCCATCGGGTTTTTTTCAGTCGCCGTATTCAAGCGAGTCCATAAAGTTTAACTTTTATTTTTACAGTTTTCGGAACTTAGAATATAATTGGAAAAAAACTCACATGGAACACTCATACAAAATTAAAAAGACAAGAATTGACAAGACGATACTAACAACTACCACATGTTCTGAACTACAGAAAAATTATAAATACGGCATGGTTTATTTCGAATTAGAATAAATACCACGACATGAACATTCCAGCAGTAAAATCTTATATTCACGACAAATACACCATGTTTCACTCTTCAACTAGGAATCACCCCAATTCACTAATTCTATCTCTTTCCTTTTCCCTTTTACCCGATCTACCTGACCGTCAATACAATGACCTAGAGATCTCCTGGTTCACTAGTAATCCAAATTTGAAAATTAAGACAAATTATCAAGCAGATCGAGGACAAAAAAATTAAAAAAAACAACAATGAATTTGCTTGATGCGATACGACGCAGTTGCAAATATGGTATAGAAGAATACAATAAAATAATGTTCTAGTAAAGATTCAATCCCGTTTAATTATTATTGTTTTTCAATAGTGTTGTATACTTATAAAAAGTATTAAGTTAAGTTGCATAGGTATATGAGCAATCGACCTAGAAAACCCATCTAAATTAATGACTATAAAGTATAGCTTTCCAATACGATGCCTTAAAGAGAAGTATCCTAACTTGCGATTTTAATGTCCTATTGGATTCGGAGCTCCTTTAAGGTTAGACAATTTCAATAACAATAAAGGAAAGGATATATAGGAAAATATACACTCAAATACCAATGGATCACCCGTTCACAAATAATACTGCTCTCTTTAGAATATAAGGAAATCTAAATGGATATTGCCTTTTGATGAAAGAATATCTCAGAAGTAAAGAGAATATTCTATAATAATGTTTAAAGAACTGTAATTAGCTATTAATTAAATAAAATAATATAAAGGACCTTTAAAGTCATGGTTGACTTATGTTGAAAAATGAGGTAATTTGTTACAGCAGCTAAGAATTACTTGCAAGTCTTGACCGCGCGGAGCAATAAAGCTGGGGTGTAACGGCCATTTTACAACTGAAAAGTGGCTCAATGTTATAGTAGATAAAGCTGTTTTGGTTTTTCCATTTCGAAGATAAAATAAATGATATAATTTAAGGTAAAAGTTTAATAATTTCCTGATATTAACAAACTGTATATTCGTATTCAAATAATGAATATTGTAATTTATATCGTCATTGGTATGTAACTACACACACACGGGTGCTGACTTCGAAAAATATAGATTTCACAATTGATAACTATTTCCAATTAAATGAGTATATCTAAAATTATAGTTGTGTCACAAATATTGGTCAGCAATAATTCAAAAAATATTATCATCATATGAAATAGATATAAATTGTAAAATATACATTTTTCGATTCCAGAATCCGTGAGAGTCAAAGATGGGTACCGATATAAATTTTAATATTAATTCTTATTATATAAATATAAAATTAGTTAATATTAGATATAATTTAGTATTTTAATTGAATTATATCACTTATTTTATCATACCATTGAAATGATTCTATACCCTTAGCCTTTGCCTCGAACTAGATGAAGAATGGGTGCTTCGTTCTTAAAATCAATCGTGGTTCTTGTCTTCAGAGGCATATTTTAAATACGAATTTATTTCTACAACTGATGATATACTTTACATGGATCCTCACCTAGACAAGAAACTGTCTAGGAGATCCTAAATGAGATTGCAAAGAAAACATTTAAGTATACAATATCAGCTATGGTATACAATTCAATTTTTTTTAATAAACTCAAAATCAGTTCAAGTATTGCAATAGTTATAGTTAAGGATCATATGACGAGGAGGAGCAAATAATAATAATAATATATATATATATATATATATATATATATATATATATATATATATATATATATATATATATATATATATATATATTAGTGAAATATAAATTCACCACTGCCTTTAATTTAAAAATAGAAGATTTTCCACTAAATTAACTAATTTAGATCAAATATCAAGTTCGTCTTTCAAACCATCAATTATTCTACAATTGCCTGTTTATTCTAAAGAGAAAGGAAATTTGATTCCCATTCTGACTAGAAAAGATTGGCAATTCGAAGATTTTTTTTTTACTGTCTTCCTACATTGGTTGGAGAACATCTGGTTCCCTACTGGTACCGAAACAAATTTTAATATTAATTATTGTAATATAAATATACAATTAGGTAATATTAAATATAATTATGTATTTTAATTTAATTATATCACTTACGTTGTCTTTATCCTAAAACAACTTTCGGCAGCTGCATAGGTAAATCATGTTGCATAAAAACATCCCAGAATTATAATTATACTAAAAGAATTTTGTCGGCATTTTTCGTTAAAAATATTTTTCAATATCTGTATCATAATAATTCTTTGGTTACAGTATATCAACCGATATAGAAATTTCATTAATGAGACGATTCATGTTTTCACAGTAAGTAGTTGAGGCGATGATTTTACTCCAACCAATAATCAAGCTAGCATCTGCAATCATTACTCAGAAACGCAGAAAACAAGATGGTGACTCCTGCTTATACATATATATGTATAAGAAGAAGCGATACTAAATTCAAATCTATCTATTGTAATAAATTTTCCAAGTCAAAACAGGTTAGACTAAAGTACGTTCCAACATCAAAAGTTACTTAAGCGTTCAAAACTCCCAATCAGCTGAAAATGCTTTCTGCGCGAACATAGATTCTATTCTATCCTACCAGAAATTTTCTCTCTTGTCATTTCCTTTTAGTAAGGAATACCGTATGATGGAGGTTATAAATATTTCTGAGTCAGTGTAACTTCATAAGTCGTTTCGTAGCTTCATTCTCTGAACGCCCAGCTCGAATCATTTCTCAGGGACGTTTTCAACGAAAAAAAACTTTCAAGCAACATGGCGCCATTCATGGATGCGATATTTTAAAAAAATTGGAGAAAACTTACTTCTCTAGGTTTTCAAGATTTTACAATTTCAACGTCAGAAAAAGTTTGGCCTTAAAACTGTTCAATTGAAATAGTTGAAAAATCGTGGGACTATTTTTAATTAAATTGGAAAATCGAACTACTAAAAAGTGAAAAATAATATATTATACAAGAAATATTTTATAAATAATTAGATGTCTTAACATTTAATATTTCAAAACTTCAGCATGATAATTACCTATCTTACTGGACTTTTCAACTAGAATGCATAAGTATATTTGAACGTTTAAATGCATTGTTTCACAACAAAGTTGACAACAAAAAATAAAAATAATGACAATTAAACCTACTTTTTAAATAACGCATATCTGGAAAATATATTACGAATATTAATAACATACATGGTCATGACTAAGTTTTATCCGGTTTAGTTAAAACATAATTTATATATTGACAAACAAACACACAAGCGATATAACCTTCGGAACAAAACCTTGCATTTGACTACTCTGATGAAATTTTCAATTGTAATATTCAATTGTTTGTAATTAATCAGTTAGACAATAGTTACGAGAAACTCTCTCTTACTATGTATCATACTGTATGTATACATACTATGTATTGTTGAAAACATTGTATAAATAAAAAAATACTTTTATAACTGTCTGTCTGTTATGCTATTTTGGCTACCCTTTGCGAGAAAACGAGTAAACCGATTTCAAAAGACTATTTTTGATAGTCTATAATTTATAGTTATATAAAAAATGATAATCCTTGTAGGTTATATAGCAAATTTAACACTGAACAGGAAGTTTCTATGAGAATGTACCTACAAATGAAGTCTTGACCAGTTTTCAGGCCAAAAATATGTAAAAAATGCGGTTTTCAACACTTTTTGGCAATCAATGAAGAAATGATTGTTTGCAACAAAAAAAGGGTTGAAACTAACGCCATGGAGAATTAGATTTGGCGTCGAACGAAACCTATAACAACTCGATTGATCAAACACACGATCATTGGTGATTTCTCTATGACTGGTGAATGTCGAATTGCAAACCAGGTTATTTTTAGCAAAATTGGTTATAGGTTGTTTTGCAAAAAGAAAAAAGATCCTAAATCTCGACACAAATTTTGTTAGAAAGGTAAAACAGCGACTTAGAACTTGATTTTGAAAATCATGTCAACTCCGAAAATTCACCAATGCTCGTTTGATCAATCGAGCTGCTATTGGTTTCTTTGGTCTGCTGGAGTCGTTTCTTCATTAATTGCCAAAAAGTGCTGAAAACCGAATTTTTTAAATGTTTTTGGTATAAAAACTAGTCAAGATCTCATTGGATAACCCATGTTTATAAGAACATTTTTGTTCAGCGTTAAATTTTCTATAAAACCTCCAAAGACTATCATTTTATTTGGAGAATCTCTGTATAGAACACTAAGGGACGGTTTTCCACCCCTCAGCTCTTTATAAGTTTAACTAAAATTCAAATTATTTTAATCTGTAGTTTAACCTGAACGTCTGACAATTCCAGTTGGCCAACTAGATATGTAGTAGAGTTTAGTTAAACTGAGGTTTGAACTTGACTGATAAGAAAATCTTTAAGATTTATCCTTTATTTGATGTTTATAACCTGTTCCTCGTGAAGATTAGTTTTATGGTTTTAATTTATAATAAAGCAAGTGACAGTAACAATCAAAACTGTAAATGGTACTTTTATCGTTTTAATTAATTTGAACATTTCCGTGTAATGGATCGGATTTGGCCTATAACTCTTGACTTCAATAGCAATCTTTTATTATAATACCTTTTATATTTACATGATAAGTTTTATTACTATTTTATGTTACTAAAAGAAAGTGCTACCACGAAAGACTTCCTTTTAAGTAATTTGCTTAGGAATACGAACTCATCGACCTTTTAGCTAAGAGCATATTTTAATTCGGTTGTTTAGAATTCTGCATTATTTTTCTTATCCATATTTAATCTTTCCGAATAGCAGCGATCACAAAGTATGCTTAATTAAGTACAACTATCGTTTGAACTTTATACCCCAATTGTAGCACTGAAGTGGATCTATTTATTTATCTATCTATTTTATTTTTATTTTATTAGTGTAGTGAACGGATTTGAAAATCAGTTGATTATTATGGAATAAAAGAGTACTGGTCACTGTAGTATTCCAAAGAAGGGTAAAAGGGTTGGCTCTACTTGATAGTCAACTTGTAAATTTATTTCATAAGTTACTGCAACATTTTTCTGCCATAAAGATTATCTAGAAGATAGAAGGAATTGCCATATCTGTACAGACCACGCTTAGCATCATGCATGCTACAAGGGAAGCTGGATTGAAGAGTCTCCAGAGAGTTGAGGCCACTGAGGCATCTTAACTGATCAACATTGTCGTTATAACGAGAAGGCATCTGTAAAATCAGAATATAATAGTCTCCATACAACACATACAAACTACCAATTGAAGTTCTGAAGGTCGACCATCATAAACAAAACATTATTGTCATTGTGAGTAGGCTCTGTGAATGTATTTATTTATTTTGAGGGCGAGCCCGCAGGAAATCAATTTCCAAGGATATTAGAAGGAAAAGTACGATTTTACACCGTCATATAACTGACAATGTCTACGTAGCAATTATTTTGAATTGTAATACGTTTCTATATTTAAATCCTACAATGTTCCTCGAATTGATATACAGTCAGATATTGCTATAGATAATTGAAATATTTGAGTCGTTTCAACTATATTGGATATCTGTTTAAAATTTCGATTTTAAAATGCTCTTATGCAATGTTATATAATTGATTATAATTAATTAAGGGGAGCGTGCATTAAAAAAAAATATAGAATAGAATAGATAGAAAACTTTATTGTGGGAAGTCCTCTAAGAAAAACTATGTTCTACAAACAAATACTTTAGTACAAATAATTTAATTTTATTTAAAGTAACGCAATCGAAAAAAAGAATTATTATTCATCATTGACTAACCTATAAGTCTAAATACTATGCATTATTATGCAATACAATGCATCCCGTGTGGGGGTAGTGAATGAACATAAGCTATTGATTGCAGAAACGTTTTATCCAACTGACTAGAGACTGCCATTATTTAAAACTGGATGGACTGCGATTGGAAAAAATTCGAACATTGATTCGGAAGAAATTCGAACATTAATTCTTGAGAGAATGCACACATGTCTGAGAGCATAAATATGTTGTATTTATAGTCAGTTAAAGCCAAATTTCTCATTTATATTTTAGGATTTTAATCGGCACTAAATTTCCTGAGCGATAATATTTTGGTGTTAACGTTCAACTTCTATTTTATGAACCATTCCGCTCTGTTTTAGTCTCTCGATTGACAGCTGAAGGCTAATGACGGGTTATGACAGTGGAAATTAAACATCGTAGGGCTAACAATAGCACCCTGAGGCACACCAGAACCAATAATCCATTTTGAATCCATAGCATTATTCATGACAACTTAAGGGTCCTGTACTTAAGAAAAGATTGGGATATTTCTTCTAGGTAGTGTAGGAGACAAATTAATTTTAAATATTAATTAAAGATGCCAGCAGTTATTAAAAGCCTCTTGAATATCAAGGAAAGAGACGAAAATGAATAACTGTTGTCCAAACCCATCAACAAAATATTTTGAAACCCTTTAACATAAACTCTGGAATGTTTCTTGCGACAGTCGAATTGGAATAAATTAAAATAAAAAAAATTTGGTTTATTTACAAATGATTTTTTTAGATTGACAGCGATCAGTTAATGAATAATTGGATTATTTAATAACACCCTTCATAAAATAAATCTTGCTTCATAACTACTATTAGAAGATATTAACGATAAACTGTCTATAGCAATTTTAAAACATAAAAGGTTTAAGTGATCAATAAAAAAAACAAAACAACCTTACCACAAGTTTTACAGTAGGTAAGAGACGTTTTAGTAAGAAATAAGGTTGTTTTTTTTTCGTTTTTTTGTATTACAAACTTTTACAAAGAAAAAATATATTTAATATTTATGAAATTAAAT
Organism: Rhaphigaster nebulosa; assembly: GCA_948150685.1. Classification (NCBI taxonomy): domain Eukaryota; kingdom Metazoa; phylum Arthropoda; class Insecta; order Hemiptera; family Pentatomidae; genus Rhaphigaster; species Rhaphigaster nebulosa. The sequence goes on from OX411310.1 coordinate 98,358,031, forward strand.
CCTTAATTTTTTTTCCTAAAAAAGCTGTATTTAAAAAAAATATTCTACTAACAAAAAAGCAGTAGGCGTTTACGCAGAAAGATAAAAAAAAGTATCAATGCGAGTTTAGGGAGATGTTCTCCAGGAAACCTGCGTGTCGCAATAAACTAACTGAACTTAAATGTGTTCGGTCGCTAATCTATACGAGTGACGTCATTTGCTTCCGATCACATGTCTCTCTTATCATAATTCTCTGGCGGTTCCGTTGTTAGATGTGCTCTTCATTGGTATTCACATTTGTTTTTAATTTTTTAATTTACCAGTGTCATCTTTTTCAAATTTTAAAACATTCTATCTATTTTAATCATCAGTTCGTTTGTTGCGGAAATTATTCGCCTTCAGGGAATTCCTTCAACTTACGTCTTTCTGCCTATTTATCCTTTCTTCTCTTCTTCCTTCTTGGAGTTCCCCTTCACTACATCCATATTTCTAACCTAAAATTCATTGATTTACACAACCGAATTTATCTAAAGATGAGTGTAAGCAGTAAAAATTTCCTTCAATTTATTTATTTATTTTGTCTTCTTCTTTCTTTCTTTATGTTGTTTTTTTTCTTTCTGTAATTAATGACAAGTATCATATAACACATCTATGTAACAAACAGCTTGCGTACGTAAGTCTGTCGAACCCGTGGAAGCAAGTTCATTATACAAATTTTGTCATTAACGTTTATTAAAATTTATTTATAGCCGTATCACCTAATTATTAATTAGAAATTTTGAAAGATTAACAAAAATAATGATGAATATAGACCTCCTTAAAATTAATACATGCAGAAAAAGGAGAATCTCCAGGGAATGAAATTTTCCGAGTGCAAAAATATATTTTATCAAAAAAAGAGACAAAGGGCGTTTTCAAAGGAAAAAAAAAGAAGTTTATTAACTGAAAACGTGAAACTATTTGCAGTTTTGAGGTTGTTGACTGCAAAAAAGCTAATAAAAAAAATAATAAAAATAAAAAAGATTACGAGTGTGTTTTGTGATAAGGTGAGTTACATGTGAGTCGCATATGTTAATTACCGGATTTTAGAGATTTTAAGTAAGAACGTTAAAGGTTCCTACGCTAGTAATACCCATGGTTTTTACTTAAACTAAATGGAAAAAAAAAATAGTATGTTTTGTATTGTTTTTCATGGATTAAAACTATATAAGGGACCTTCCACTATATAAATAAATATAATTATATATAAATAAATATTATTACTATAGTGCTGCGTTTAAAATTTGAAATTGTTCTTGTAACACCTTTCCTTCTTCCCTTTATAAACTGGTTGGCTTCTAATTGCTTTATAATAAATCAGAATCAGGCATCTTTTGGAGATTCCTCTAGAAAATTATAGCCAAATATAAT